>CM046043.1:41167027-41697027 GCA_025215565.1 Flaveria ramosissima | reverse complement strand
CGATGATTCCTTAACTGAAACAAATCAAATCCCAAGAGATCCGGTGTTTCCTATAACTGAAATATCATTGTCTATATATATGGATCCTAGGTTTCAATTCAATGACGATTGTGTTAGACGATTGATTGATCGACAACAACAATAGCAATACGACAATCACTTCAAAGTCTCTCAATCAAACCCTAGCAGCCGTCACATCATAACATACTTTGATATCATTCATTCATTATATTTGTAATCATTAACATGTTCTAATGAAATACTGATTAATCAATAATTGTGTTTTGTTACGTGTGTTCTTGAACATTTATTGATATTTAAAGTTATTTCAAACAATTAAACCAAATCAACGCTGATTCCGCAAACGTTGACTTGCCATCAACCGACACTGATAATTCCTGTTTGCGATCCTTGGATTCACTGGTGGTATCGGAGCCAAGTGCTCATTGATTTAGATCGATTGATCTATCAGTGTCAGTTGTGTTTAATTGATTTTAATTTTGTAGATTTGTCTGTTCTTACTGATTAGATCAACGGCTGTCGTTTAACCGCAATCGATTTAATTAACTTGTATCTATATTCAAATCAATTGAATAGCAGATCTTGTTAATTATTCTCATCAATTAACATCATGAGCAACTTCAGTGGATCATCTTACCAACCTCCGAAGTTGGAAACAAAAGCAGACTTCAAGTCATGGAAAATCAAGTTTAGGAATCATGTAAACTATACTGATTCTGACTTATGGGTATCCATCACTGAAGGTCCTTATATTCCACCCACTCTTGGGCCAGATTATAATGACAAAAATCAACAAATCAGTACCAAAGATCTATCACCTGATGATGTCAAAAAGGTCAAAGTTGATATCAAAGCATACAGTTTGCTTAGTATGGATTTACCTGAAGAGATATTGATCAGGTGTGAGAACTACAAAACAACACACTCCTTATGGAAGATACTTCATACTCTCTGCGAAGGGAGTGATGAGATAAGAAGCATAAGGAGAGACACCCTGAGGTCGCAATATGAAACATTTCATAATATGGAGGGTGAATCAATTCCTTAACAACTTCATAGATTCATGTAGTTGGTAACTGAGATGAATATTCTGGAGTTGAAGTATACCAGTGAGGAATTAAACAAGAAAATGCTCCACACTTTGCCAGAAAGTTGGAAGCAAACTGTATCCATGTTCAAGAAAACTATAGATCTGAAATCAACTGGTCTAGATACTCTGGTTGCAAAAGTGGAAGCTCTTGAAATGGACAAAAAATCAAGAAACAAGAGTGTGAGAACTCATGTCTCACCCTATCACTTCAAAGAAACAAATAATGTTGGAAGTGCATTTATTTCAAACAATGAAAGTGATAACTCTTGTGCTAGGAGTGATGATGAGGAGGAAGTTAGCTTTTATGCTTCTAAACCCTCAAAGAAATCATCTCAAGATAAGAAACAAAAGAATAAAGGAAGAACTGCTGATCGACAAGATACAATTGCAGCAACAGCTAAGTCTTCACATTCAGCCAATCAGTCAGAACCAATTACAGTGATATTGGACTCTATAGAACAAAGAACAGCCTTTGCAGCTTTTAGTTCCAGTTTTCAAGCTCTGGGAAGCTCTCTAACGTCAGCAAATATCTGCCAACAAGACTTAGAAGAACTACCTCCTGATGTAGTGGAAGAAATGGATCTACAATGGCAGATGGCCATGATTGCTTATAGAGCAAAGCAATATCTCAGGAGAAATAAGAACTTGGCTTCAGCAAGTAAAACATCAAAGATTGGCGTTACCAAATCAAAGGTAAGATGCTTCAAATGCAATCTCTATGGACATTTCTCAAGAGAATGCAATCAACAGTCATATCCAGAGATGAGACAACATCAGCAGCATCAGCAATATCAGATTCAACCTCATCAACAATCAAATTCTCAAAGACCTCTGCACAAACAATCTCAACTGATCAATGCATCCCCACCAGCCACCAATGAATCAGCTGGACCTAGCAACTCAAAGGAGTCAGGGCTGATCATACTTCAAGATGGAACGTGTGACTGGAGTGTGTATGAAAAAGAAGTCGTGGAAGAGAATCAAGCATTGATGGCTCATATGGATCAAACAGTTCCACCAATGCCAAGAGAGGTAAAAGAAAGATTGTGTGAAGGAATTGATCTGCCCAAGATACATATTAAATTGATGTGGCTAGTGTGATATGATCCAAGTCGGGTCATACCCAATAACAAGCCAAACAAACACGACACTATAAATATTTATTCGCTGATAAGATCACACAAATAAATATTAGCACCAATTTAGAAACCGGGTTTTCTAAATCATTGCTTTTGTAAATGAACAACATTATATGGATAATTTGTTCATGAGAAATTAGTTGTTTTATTATTTAAGTTGGTTAAGTAATATCAAACAAAAGTGTGTTATATTTTATAAAATTAAAAAGGGTTTTAATTTTATAAAACTAAAATGCAAGAGTGTATTTTTTATAAAAGTTCAAATGGGGGGGAAACCAAAAGAGGGACCCCATATTCGGCCGCCCCTATGGCCTTGGGAATCCCTTTTTTAGTTCTTGGTACATGCAAGTATTCATACACTTGAACACTCTTCCATCAACACACTTTCTCTCTCACACACAAGAGCAAAAATTCTCTCTAACATCTCTCTAAAAATCAATTTTTAGAGCTGAAACAAGGCTGAATTTTCAGCTTTGAATCAAGTGTTCTAGGCTGAAAAATCGATTGTGAAGAGGGTTTTCAAGTTGGTGTCACACAACCTAGCAAGTGGGTGTTTGAAGGAGCTTGTGGGTATCATCTCTTGAGGTCTTCTTGCTTGAAGATTCAGCCACAAAGATCATCTCTATCATCTCCACAAACTCGTTTTCTAGCAGCTTGAAAGGTTGTCTTCTAAACATCCTATGTTTATCTTTATTGTATGCATTTCATATATGGATCCATGGTTTGGATTTTGATTATCAAATGGGTTTAATAATCAACTTATTAACAAGTTTTAAACTTATATCCGCTGCGTTTTTCATATAAACAAGCTTATATGAACTTTGATAAACTTGTTAAAATCCCTACAATGGCATCAAGAGCCACTTATACGAATGCATACATGCATAGATTATACATTTCAAGTTTTTGTGATATGAAACACCATATGGCCGTGACCTTTTAGGGCTGAATGGTTACCCCTTTGTGGTTTTAAAGATTATATTTTACATGCATATGGTAATCTTTAAAATCAAGTCACATTGATGGATTGTTTGTTTTGTTTGGACAAAACCAAAATTTTCGGTTTGTATAACCTTGGCCGAAAATTTAGGGTGAAAAGGGGAACCATTTTAACTTGAAATGCTTGTATATTTGGATGTGTATTTGAATGTTCATAACCTAGCCAAAACCTTGTTTTTGGATGTATATTTGGATGTATATTTGTGTTGTGATATTGTTTGATCATTATTATTGGGTTGTAATAATTATTTATTTGGGTTTGTAATCTATTTATTATTTATGTTGGTTTGTAATAATAAGTAGATTAGTTGTATTTCTTTTACTAGTAAAAATGTATTAGGATATATTTTGTAAAAGTTTCAACAAGACTTGGGTTTTGGTTTGGGCCATTTCAGGCCCAAATGGGCCTCATAGCCCAAGATTGGTTTTAAGCCCAATAACCAAAGCCCAAAGCATGAAGGCCCAAGGAAGCTAGGAGCTGAAGTTGGAGCCCAAAAGAAAGCCCAAATAAAGCAAAATGATGACAACACAAAATGGACACTTGATGCATTAGGATGCGGGATCAAGTGGGAGCACACCATCTCAATGCCTTGTGTCATGTTCATGCTTTATAATTGACCCTCTTGGCACACTTGTTTTGGCCAACAAGTGTTGCCAAATCCATTGGCTATCATTATGAACTTATGGTTGTTTTATTTGCATGTATGGTTGATTTATGTTCATATTATCTTATTGTGAAATTGGATAGTTAACAATATGGAATCATCAACTCGCATAAAATTGTTTTACCAAAGGTTATTGATTTCATAATTAAATGAGTAATAAAAGGAACTTTGAAATAAGTTTTCAAACAAACTACCATGCATTTGAATGCATGCAAATGCAAGGTATGAAAATTGTTTTCCAAACTAGAATTTTGTAAAACTCAAATCCCTTTTAAAATAAGTCAAACACCATCCTATTATACAACACTCGAATCATTTGAGAACTTAATGTGGGATAAAGGTCACCTAACCACATTAAAGGGAACTTATGAGTTTGAGGTGGGTTTGCCGTATTTATGGAATAAAGGTCACCTAACCACTTATATTAGCAAATCCACACGTGTGTCCAAGTAGGACGACTTAATTTGGAAATCATGCATTAGGATCACCGAAGCATGACGTACAAAGGGTGTTGATGGGATAAACATGCCAAACAAACATAAGATGTTTAACCGATCCCATACACTAGAAATTGTAATAGGTTACAATTGTCAAACGTTGACTACCTTGTTAATTTAAATAAAGGGATAAAGGTCACCTAACCGATATTTAAATGTAACATTGGATTCTAATTTTGACTATTAATTGTCTATGAGACAAAAAGGATATTAATAATCAAAATACATTGATATTAAAAGTACTAAAAATTGAACTTTGTAAAATTGTAGATGGCTAACAAAAACAACGCAATCCCGACCGTCCATAACCTATCACTAAGAACAATCCTTGAAAAGGAACGTCTAAACCATAGGAACTTCATGGATTGGTACCGAAACTTGAGAATCGTTCTCAAACAAGAAAAGAAGTCCTATGTGTTAGACGATCCCATTCCCGATCAACCCGATGAAAATGACGTTGAGGCCTTTGCCGAGTGGGTCAAGTACACCGAAGACTCTGTGCAAGTCTCATGTCTCATGCTAGCGTGTATGATTCTTGATTTGCAAAAGGACTTTGAGAACCACAATGCCTATGACATGATCACCCAGTTGAGGGAAATGTTCCAACAACAATCAAGGGTGGAGCGCTTCGAAACGGTTCGAACACTCCATGCATGTCAAATGGACGAGACCCAATCGGTATCATCTTACGTTCTCAAGATGAAGAGCCACATTGATCGCCTTGAAAGGCTTAACTGTCGTGTGTCCAACGAGTTGGCAACGGATTTGATCCTCAACTCCCTATCCAAGAAGTTTGATAGCTTCGTTATGAACTATAACATGAATGGATGGGACAAGAGCATTGGTGAGCTTTATTCAATGCTCAAAATGGTCGAGGCAGGCATGGGTAGAAAGGTTCTACCGGTCCTTACGATCAATGAAGGTGGTAGTAGGAAAAGGCACCTCCCCGACCCTAGGGCAAATTTTGCCAAAGGGAAGGGGCACGTCAAAGGGAAGGGTAAGGGTAAAGCAAAAGTGGAACCGCCCAAACCAAAGAAAAGAAGCAAAAGGTTGCTCAAGATGACCCGTGTTTTGAGTGTGGTGAGGTAGGCCATTGGAAACGCAATTGTCCGGTCTATCTCAAAGCGTTGAGATCGAAGAGAGACGCGAGGCAAACTTCAGGTACAATCTTTATGATACATGTTGAGCTAAATGTTATTTCTTCTAACACATGGGTATTAGATACTGGATGTGGAACTCATATTTGCAATTTGTTGTAGGGGTTCAAAAGAAGTGAGCATTATGCAAAAGGGGAAATAAGTCTCTTCATGGGCAATGGTGCAAAGGTTCACGTGGAAGCCCAAGGAGACTACATTTTGAAGCTTCCAAGTGGTTTAAGTTATTTAAAAGAATGTTTTGTATGCTTCTAGTTTAACTAGGAACATTATTTCTGTTTCCCGTTTAAGACAATGTGATTATGATTTCAAGTTTGTTGACAATGATATTCATGTTTCTTTAAATCATGTGTTTTATTTTAAGGCTATACCTTGTAATGGTATTTATGAATTGGTTCATAATAACACAACATATGATAGCTCAATGTACCAAGCAACCACCAAAAGGCTCAAATTAGATTTGAGTGATTCCTATCTTTGGCATTGTCGCCTTGGTCACATTAACAAGAATCGTATGCAAAAACTTCAAAAGAATGGTCTTTTGAAAGCTAATGAAAATGATTCATTTGATGTGTGCGAGTCTTGCTTACAAGGTAAAATGACAAAGGCCCCTTTTAGTGGGACCACTGAAAGGGCAAAAGATTTATTAGGGATCATACATTCGGATGTATGTGGACCTTTTAATCCAATGACTAGGAATGGTGAAAGATACTTCATTACCTTTACCGATGACTATAGTCGTTATGGGTATGTGTACTTGTTAAGACACAAACATGAATCTTTTGAAATGTTCAAAATCTTCAAGAATGAAGTTGAAAATCAACGCAACAAAACGGTCAAGATTCTTCGTACAGATAGAGGAGGTGAATACCTGAGTAGTGAATTTCAAGAGTATCTTAGAAGTTGTGGGATTGTCTCACAACTTACTCCACCTGGAACACCACAACATAATGGTGTGTCTGAAAGGAGGAATCGGAGTCTATTGGATATGGTTCGATCTATGATGGCTAGAAGTACACTACCTCTATCATTTTGGGTTTCGCATTGCTCTCCGCGACCCGTATTTTAAATATGGCCCCAACCAAGAAAGTGGAAAGGACACCTTTCGAAGTATGGCATGGAAGGGTTCCATCATTATCATATTTAAAAGTTTGGGGGTGTGAGGCTATATCCTAAGCAATACGCTCAAAACAAACTGGAAGCCCGATCCACAAAGTGTATCTTCATTGGATATCCTAGAGATTGTATTGGATATTATTTCTATGATCCAACAGAGCAGAAAGTATTTATTGCTCGAAAGGCAGAGTTCTTGGAGACTAAATTCCTTTCGGAAGAAACTAGTGGATGAACAGTGGAACTTGAAGAGGTTCAAGATTCACAAGACGATACACATTTGGTTGATACTAGCAATCAACATGAGGATGTTGAGAATGATCATATGAATGATCAACATACACAAAACGTTCGCAGATCTGGTAGAACTAGTATTCCTCCTGAGAGATATGGATTTTTCATGGATGGATGCTATGTGGTAGATTCGGATGAACCAACCACATACCATGATGCAATGTCAAAACCTGATTTTGACAAATGGCAAGAAGCCATGAACGTAGAGATGCAATCCATGTATGATAACCAAGTTTGGGAATTGGTTACACCACCTCTTAAGTCCAAGATAGTTGGAAGTAAGTGGATTTTCAAGAAGAAAACCGATATGCATGGAAACTTGGATACTTATAAAGCTAGACTTGTAGCAAAAGGTTTCACTCAAACTCAAGGGGTTGAATATGATGAAACTTTTTCGCCTGTGGCAATGCTAAAGTCTATCAGGGTATTATTTGCCATAGCAGCATATTATGACTATGAGATTTGGCAAATGGATGTCAAAACCGCCTTCCTTAATGGATATCTTGAGGAAGATGTCCATATGGAACAGCCTGAAGGTTTTGTTGATCCAAAACATCCTAACAAGGTATGCAAGTTAAAGAAGTCAATCTACGGATTGAAACAAGCGTCAAGAAGTTGGAATCACCGTTTTGATGATGAAGTAAAGAAATTTGGCTTCATCAAAACGCTGATGAAGCTTGTGTGT
Organism: Flaveria ramosissima; assembly: GCA_025215565.1. NCBI lineage: Eukaryota > Viridiplantae > Streptophyta > Magnoliopsida > Asterales > Asteraceae > Flaveria > Flaveria ramosissima. The sequence continues at coordinate 41,689,370 of CM046043.1, read as the reverse complement.
ATAAGAAAGCTAGTGGGAGCATTATTACTAACCTGGTATTATATGTCGATGACATTCTACTATTTGGAAATGACATTCCAACCTTGGAAGGTGTAAAAACCTGGCTTGGAAGCTGTTATTCCATTAAGGATCTTGGTGAAGCCACCTATATTGTGGGAATAAAGATCTATAGGGATAGATCAAGGCGGTTGATAGGTTTAAACCAAAGTGCATACATTGAAAAGATCTTGAAAAGGTTGAAGATGGAGAATCTAAGAAAGGTTTGGTACCTATTCAAAAGGGGACTATATTGAGCTCATCTCAATGTCCTAGTTCAAAGGTTGAACAAGAAAGAATGAATGGAGTCCCATATGCATCTGCTATAGGATCCATCATGTATGCAATGATATGTACTAGGCCAGACGTGTCATGTGCTTTAAGCATGACAAGTAGATATCAATAGAATCCTGGTAATAGTCATCGGATGGCTGTTTAGAGTATTTTGAAATACCTTAGAAATACTAAGGACATGTTCTTAATATATGGATCTGGTGAGGAGGAACTCGTTGTAAAGGGTTACACGGATGCGAGTTTCCAAACTGATCGAGATGATTCTCGATCACAGTCGGGATATGTCTTCATTATGAATGGAGGAGCGGTCTCTTGGAAAAGCTCAAAGCAAGATGTAGTGGCACTATCTACAACAGAATCAGAATACATCGCCGCTTCATTGGCATCTCAAGAAGCTGCGTGGCTTAGGAAGTTCATTGCTGATCTAGGGGTCGTTGCTACCATTCATGACCCCCTAGAGATCTTTTGTGACAACGAAGGTGCGATTGCTCAAATCAAGGAACCTCGTGTTCATCAAAAGACTTGGCACATTGAACGGAGGTTCAACTACATAAGGGATGAAGTTGAAAAGGGAAAGATATGCATTCGCAAAGTTCACAACGATCAAAACATTGCGGATCCATTCACGAAGCTCCTAGATAGGTCAAAACATGAAAGTCATACTTGTGCCTTAGGACTTCGATATTCTAGTGATTGGACTTGATCAAATTTTGTATTTGGATATTGGAACTTATGTTATTTGACTTAATTATATGATTATAATGTTCATTTGTTCATCTATTTTAGCATGTTTAAATCCGTGAATAAGCAAGTTATTCTAAACGTCCGTAGTTGATCATACTTGTGGGAACAACTATGAATGTAAGACTATAATGAACTTGGATTGGTTGATATTCATAAGTACGAATATAGAGCAAAAGGTTGCTACCAAGGTTCATTGATATCTATGGGATATAGATATAGGACTGACCCGCACTCTATTATTTCTGCATGGAATCTTTATGATTAGTCATAAGAAATATTGAGTAAAGGCGAATATCATTGTATCCTCAGACCTGAGATACATATTGAGTCTTGATATTCACCAAGTATCGTACTTTGACTTAGTGCTTAGCTGTTATGAAACATTAATAGTACGTAAGGCTAGGTTCAGGTATGATATAAGGTAATTGTGAGAGACATATGTAGTCAAGATGGAATTTGTTCCTCTTATTCGTTGAGAGTTAGATGTCTAAGGCCTGTTAAAGTTAAATCATCGGAGAATGACAATTCTGTGTCTCTGGGATTTAACATGACATCTGTAACAAAAGGATGGATGATTGATTCACCTAAAAACATTTCAAGTATGGTACTTGAAGGAGATGATGTTATTGAATGGCACTTAGTCATATACATTAGGGGTAGCAAACCGTTGCTAGGTGTTATTTGCTGCTTGCATCAATCTTCTATGAATCTTGTGCAAGTGGGAGATTGAAGGAATTGATCTGCCCAAGATACATATTAAATTGATGTGGCTAGTGTGATATGATCCAAGTCGGGTCATACCCAATAACAAGCCAAACAAACACCGATAAATATTTATTCGCTGATAAGATCACACTAATAAATATTAGCACCAATTTAGAAACCGGGTTTTCTAAATCATTGCTTTTGTAAATGAACAACATTATATGGATAATTTGTTCATGAGAAATTAGTTGTTTTATTATTTAAGTTGGTTAAGTAATATCAAACAAAAGTGTGTTATATATTATAAAATTAAAAAGGGTTTTAATTTTATAAAACTAAAATGCAAGAGTGTATTTTTTATAAAATTTCAAATGGGAGGGAAACCAAAAGAGGGACCCCATATACGGCCGCCCCTATGGCCTTGGGAATCCCTTTTTCAGTTCTTGGTACATGCAAGTATTCATACACTTGAACACTCTTCCATCAACACACTTTCTCTCACACATACAAGAGCAAATATTCTCTCTAACATCTCTCTAAAAATCGGTTTTTAGAGCTGAAACAAGGCTGAATTTTCAGCTTTGAATCAATTGTTCTAGGCTGAAAAATCGATTGTGAAGAGGTTTTTTGTTGGATCTAGAGAGGCTGTTGCAACCAAAACTATGTCACTTAGAAGATTTTGAGTACAACATACAAAGGACTTCCGAAGCCAGAGTGGAACTTCCGAAGGAAGAAGGAGCTCTTCCGAAGTCTAAGTGTAAAATACACTTCCGAAGGAAAACTCCAACTTCCGAAGACAAAGAAGCTACTTCCGAAGATCAAGACTTAAAGACAAAAGTTCTGAAGTCAACTTCCGAAGTATAAAGAAGTCCTCAAAGCCTTGGAAGCATAGAAGCATCTTCCGAAGTATAAGTGGCTTCGGAAGAACTTGTTCTTCCGAAGCCAGTTAACCTTCGGAAGACACTTCTATTATCCAGTAGACATAAGTATGGTCTGTCTGACACTCCGCTGCAAATCTCTGATATACTGCATGGCGTTTTCTCAAAAGCCATGTAGTTGACCATACTTTAATCTACTGTTTACCTTTTTATGTTAAGTACAGTTGCCATCTTTAGTTGGTGACAAAAGGTAAGTCATGGACATGTCATGACTACCATATCTTAGATAATACTTTATCTAAGATACCTTAACTATAGCATTGTAGTATATGCTTTAGTCGTAGGTTTCCAGCTGGTATCAAGTATAACCGGCTGTAGGATCTAGTATATATAGTTTCTCATTGTAACTCTTGTTTCATGCTTGTAAGTGTCTTGTAATCTTGAGTTGAGAAGTAATATATACAAGTACCTTGAAAATATATTCCTGCTTGTTCCTTTGATTACTTATTATATTATTATCAACTCTTGTTAAAGGCATTGCTTCATCTTTTGAGTGTTATAAGTGAGTTTGAGAGAATCACAAGTGTTTAAGTGACAAAACCCGATCCTGCAATTGGTATCAGAGCTTTTTAGGCTCTTGATTGTGAGATCTTACCATCCTAATCAACCAGTTTTTCACTCCTCCTTATACCTCACTCAAAATGGCCCTCATCAAATCTGAAGTTGAGATGGGAACGATGACCAAAGCTCCCATCATCGACCCTGAAAACTTCAGGTCTTGGAGCAGAAGAATGGAAGGCTTCATCAGATACCAGGATAGCAAGATGTGGCAATCCATCGTTAATGGCCCGTATAAGCCAAAAGTTGCTGGTGGAAACGGTGCCATGATCGAGAAGGCCGTTGAAGACTATTCCGATGAAGACAGGAAGAAGCTTGACATAGACAGCAATGCTATGACTGTTCTTATGACTGCAATCCCAAACTCCATCATGGTGGGGTTTGAGCATTGTAAGTCTGCCAAAGAACTCTTTGATGCTCTTGCTCAAATGTACTCAAGCTCGAATGATTCAAAGAAGGACTCACTGAAGCAGCAGTTTGAGAACTTCACCTATGTTGCTGGAGAAACTTTTAGCCAGCAATATTTCAGGTATATGGATCTTATCTCTCCCTTCAATCTGTGGGAATCACTCAAGAACTTAGAGACTTACTAGAAAGTTTATGAGTGCTCTACCCAATGAGTGGACATTCTACTGTGTCTCCATCAAGAGAACAGAGAATTTGAATACACTCACCATGACCGAACTCTATGGGATCCTTGATGGATACCGTTTGGAAATGGAAAGCAAGAAGGGTCACCAAGCAAGCAGACCCTTGAGCCTTCCTGCTAGCAACGCTTTAATGGTTGCTGAAGGCTCAGGCATCTCCCAGTCTCAGCAGTACCTGTCATACACCCAGCAGCCATCTTGTTCATCTGGGCCTTACATCACATTCCCTGAGACTCCAAGGTCATCAAGCTCAGCAAAGCTCCTTTCAGGAGGGCTGTGCATTTGTCTCAGGGAGTGGACACTCCAATGATCATCAATTCTGCTTTGATGATCTTGAGTGCTTTAGTCCAGATGACATAGAGTATGTGGACATTGTCCAACAAATGGCTCTTCTAACCTACAGAGCGAAGAAGTTCTTTAAGAGAACTGGAAGGCAATTCCCTCAAAACCCAATCACCAGCAAGTTTGGGTTTGACAAAAGCAAGGCTAAATGTTACAACTGTAACCAGCTTGGCCATTTTGCAAGGGAATGCAAGGCTCCCAAGTCCAACCCGGGAACCTCACAGGCCTCCACACATCCTTCTACACCAAAGCCCAACGGAAAGTCAACTGAAACAGCAGCAATGGCTCAAGAAGTTGACTGGAGCTTATGGTTCAAGATGTGACTCCTGCTCAAGCACTCATGGCAGGAACAGATGAAAATAAGGTATATGAACATCTCTGTACCCCTGCTTGTATTGCTAAGGTTAAATTGTACCAGGACTACAATATGGAAATTAAATCTGATATTGAGTCTTTAAATGTTTTAAAATCTGACTTTAAAAGGGCTGAATCTGACTACCAAAGAAAATTGAGGAGTTAGAGAAAACTGTGTCCCTCTTAAAACATGAACACACCAACTACAAGACTCAAATCAAGGATTTAATATCCAAATTGACTGAGGCTCAAGCCCAGCTTGTCACTGCTGAGGCTCAAGCCAGGAAGTATGCTATTTCCGAGCAAAACTTCCAAGCCATACTTGCATCATCCTCTCACTCCAAACTTTGTTATCAAAACAAAAGTGGGTTGGGAACCAATGAAATTGCTCCACCACACTCTTATGAGTCTGTAAGACAACCAAGGTGTGGTACTGAAGAGCAAGAGGTTCCATCTGTTGACCCACCTTCTCAAGAGTCAAAGAGTGATGCAACTATGGAGACCATGACCATCACAGGGAAGGAACAGGTAATTGTGCCCTCCCAGCCAATGATGATCAAACCCTGACCACCAAAGCCAGAAGAAGCAGGGCTAAAGCAGCCAGAAAAACTGCCAAGAAGGTGGCTGAATCCAAACTGAAGATAGACCCAAAGCAAAAGGGTGTATTCATATCAGCTGGATTCCAGGTGGTTGGACCTTCTGATTCAGGAAAAGAGTACAGTACCAGTACTCCTATCCTACCAAAGGATCAGAAGTTAAAGGGAAAGGTTGCTGATGAGGAGAAAAAGAACAAGAAACAGCAACCCTCTCATTCCCAGAAAGTTAACATTGCATGCATAATGTGTGGTCTGCAAAACCACATGGCTAAAGATTGTTACTACAATCCTGCTAGCACACATTATGCAAATAATGTTAAAAGAGAAGGAGTCAGGGAAGGTTTCACATTTGGACCATATCAAATGGTTCAAGTGATGAAAAAGGGAAAGCTTGTTTCCGAAGCAAGGCTTCTCTCGGAAGAAAACTCTTCTTCCGAAAGGAAAAAGGCTTCGGAAGTTAAAGCTGCAAAGACTCACAAAAGAGTCCCCTTGAAACCATCCCAGAAGAAGACTGCTTCGGAAGAAAAGGTGGTGAAGGTCTCTTCCGAAAAGAAAGAAGCTTCGGAAGAATGCCAAGCTACAAAAGCTTCAACAAGCTCATCTTCTATGATCAACCAAGGGATGGAATGGAAGATCAAGGAAGATGCTGTAGCCCAAACCTCTTCTTCAAAGACATCAATTGAACCCCCATGCATAAATTTTGGTTCAATCATGTCACTCTCATTGGAAGAACCCAAGACCAACAAGGCTTGGGTTTCCAATCAAAACTAATTATCTCACCTTATGTGCAGGGACATCCATATGACAAGAATAACAACATTTGGATTGTAGATAGTGGATGCTCCAGGCACATGACAGGGAACAGATCTCTCCTTCAACAATTTCAACATTATGATGGAGGTCCTGTCCAGTTTGGAGGTGAGGCCGGAGGATATATTTCTGGCAGAGGGAGTATATCCAATGGAAAGTTAAAGGTTGACAAAGTTAATTTTGTCAAACAGCTTGAACACAACCTGTTAAGTGTTTCTCAATTCTGTGATCAAAAGCATCAAATGCTTTTCACAGAACATGAGTGCATCATCCTCAAACCTGGGATGACAATTCCTCAGGAATTGGTGCTTCTTAGATCTCCCAGGAGAGGGGATATGTACAAGCTTGATATGAACAATGCTTCCCCAATGGGAGAAGTATCATGCTTTCTTTCCAAAGCTGATGGTGATGAGTCAACACTATGGCATAAACGAATGTGTCATGTCAATTTTAAGACAATGAATAAATTGGCTAAAAATAACTTGGTACATGGTTTGCCTAAAAAGGAATTTTTCTGTAAAGATAACTGTGTTGCTTGCCTGAAAGGGAAACAACACAGGTCTTCTCATAAATCCAAAGTTGTTAACTCTATCACCACTCCATTACACTTATTGCACATGGATCTATTTGGTCCCACAAGTATAATGAGCATTGGAAGGAAATCATATTGCCTTGTGGTAGTTGATGATGATTTTACTAGATTTACATGGGTATTTTTTAAGAACTAAAGATGAAACTGCTGAAACTTTAAAATCTTTTATTCTTAAAATAGAAAATCAAGTTGATCACAAGGTAAAATAATTAGAAGTGATCAAGGGACTGAGTTTAAGAACTTTGTTCTTGACTCATTTTGTAACTCAAAAGGGATTGCCAGACAATACAGTGCTCCTAGAACTCCTCAACAAAATGGTGTTGCTGAGAGGAGAAATAGGACACTTATTGAGGCTGCTCGGACTATGTTAGCTGATTCAAAGCTGCCTCTAACATTCTGGGCAGAGGCAGTCAGCACTGCATGCTATGTGCAGAACAGAGTTCTTGTAGTAAAGCCACATGGAAAGACCCCTTATGAGTTATGGAACAAGAGGCCACCGTTCATTGGCTTTCTAAGGTCCTTTGGCAGCAGGTGTACCATACTTAACACAAAAGACAATTTGGCAAAATTTGCTGAAAAGTCAGATGATGCTATCTTTGTTGGATATTCCTCCTATTCTAAAGCATACAGGTTTATAATATTAAAAACCAACAATTTGAGGAATCCTCCAACATTGTAGTTAATGAGCACACTCCTTGTGTTTGGGGAATGGCCCTGATCATATCTTTGATTTAGAATTGTTTCCAAACTATTCTAAACCATCTTGTGAGAATGTTTCAGCTGGAACAGGTGCTCAAAGCAATTCTGATGAAGATCAACTGTTTGAGCTTCCCAGACCTACTCCAAGTTCTCCAAGAGCTACACAAATCAAGTTCCCACTATTGAAAGATCTGACAGCATAACCATTTCAAGAGATAGTGGAACTTCAACAAGGGATTCACCTGATGATTTTCAAATCTCCTCAGGTGATCCTGCACAACACCAAGCTGATGGAAGCAGCATTTTGAAGGAACAGGCAACTGTTAATGATGCTTCACAGCAAAGAAATGATGATGTTTCTCTTTCATTCAATCAGTCCTCATTGAATGAGATTGAAACAACAGCTGGACCAAGTATTCAAGCCCTGAGCAAAATATGTCCAACTTGGACTATCTTTGCAACTGGAGGTGATTCCAAGACTTAGAATTCACAATACTCATCCAGCTGAAAACATCATAGGGGAAGTCTCTGAGGGTGTGAGAACAAGAGGACAAACTCATAATGGGAATGTCTGCTTGTACTCATGCTTCTTATCCCAAATGGAACCCAAGAAGGTGGAAGATGCCTTGAAAGATAGTAGCTGGGTTGAATCAATGCAAGAGGAGCTGCTTCAATTCAAAAGACAAAAGGTTTGGAACCTATGTCCGCTACCATCTGGTCAAGTACCTATAGGCACCAAATGGGTATTCAGGAACAAAAGAGATGACAGAGGCTTGATTATCAAGAACAAGGCAAGACTGGTGGTTCAAGGATACACTCAAGAGGAAGGAATCGATTATACTGATGTCTTTGCACCTGTTGCAAGACTTGAGGCAGTTAGGATCTTCCTTGCTTATGCTGCATCCAAGAATTTCACTGTCTACCAGCTTGATGTCAAGTGTGCCTTTCTATATGGGGATATAGATAGGGAAGTCTACGTATGCCAGCCTCCAGGATTTGAAGACCCACAGCACCCAAACTATGTGTGCAAGTTGGATAAAGCTCTATATGGGCTGCACCAAGCACCTAGGCTGTGGTATGAGACATTGTCTCAATTTCTCCTGAAGAATGGTTATACTAGAGGTACCATTGATAAGACTCTCTTCATTAGAAAGTCTGGGAAAGACATTTTGCTAGTTCAAGTCTATGTTGATGACATCATATTTGGTTCCTCAAATGACCAAATGTGCAAAGACTTTGAGAGCATTATGAAGAAGAAGTTCGAGATGAGTTCTATGGGAAAAATGGACTTTTTCCTTGGAATTCAGGTAAAGCAACTGAAGAAAGGGTTCTTCATCAATCAATCTAAGTATGTCAATGATATCTTAGAGAGATTTGATATGAAGGATTGTAAAGCAGCAAAGACACCCATACCCAGAAACCATGATTATGCCCTGATTCTGAGGGGGAGGATACTGATCAACATCAGTATAGAGCAATCATTGGTTCTCTGATGTATCTCACAGCAAGTAGACCTGATATCATGTTTGCAACTTGCATCTGTGCAAGATATCAGGCTGCTCCAAAGGTGTCTCACCTAATTGCTGTCAAGAGAATCCTCAGATACCTCAAAGGAGCACCTAAGTTAGGTCTCTGGTATCCAAGAAATAGTGATTTTAATCTCTATGGTTACTCTGATAGTGATTATGGTGGCTGCAACATCAACAAGAAATCAACATCAGGTGGATGTCAATTTCTTGGTGGAAGGATCATCTCATGGCAATGCAAAAAGCAATCCTGTGTCTCTACATCAACTGCTGAAGCTGAATACATTGCTGCTGCAAGTTGCTGTGCTCAGCTGCTGTGGATTCAAAACCAGATGATAGACTATGGATTCAACTTCATGAGCACTCCTATCCACATTGACAACAACAGTGCTATATCCATCACTGAAATGAAAATCCAGTGAAGCACTCTAAGACAAAGCACATTGATATCAGGTATCATTTCATTAGAGATATTCATGAGAAAAATCTTATAAAACTAATCAAAGTTGATTCAAATGAACAATATGCTGATTTGTTCACCAAAGCATTTGATGAACAGAGATTTAAATATCTCATTACAGCTATTGGGATGATAAACATTGATTAGTTAATCTCAATTGAAAACCTTTTTAATGTGTAAAGTCTTATGTCAAAACAATCTAAGCCCTGTTACAAAAGATCTTTCTTAAATTTATCTAAGTATAAGTTCTTCCGAAGAGAAATTAACCCTCGGAAGATATCTAGCATAACTTCCGAAGCAAATTTCTCACAGGATAATTTTCTTCTCGGAAGAGTGTTAAGTCTCGGAAGAAGCGATTGAGTTCACCTCAGATCTACTTCCGAAGCACTTAACACACTCCATCTGAAAGCAACATATACTCTCGGAAGTAAGCAATTTACCTTCGGAAGTAATTTGCCTTCGGAAGAACATTACCTTCGGAAATACTTATACTCGGAAGAAAGATTTTACTGTGTAACGGAAATCTTTTGGGCCCCACACTGTAAAAAGTAAAGATTTTGTTAATGATGTCGGATTATTTAAATGGTCTAACCTTACCGCCCTTGTCACATCATCCACTGAACCCTCACATCATCTTATCCAAACCACCCTTTAAACCGCCATTTCACCCATTTAAATACTTCCGGTTAATCACTTACACTCTTTTTACCAATTCACTGCCCTAAAAGCTTTCTTCTTCTCCAATTTACCTTACTCAGAACTATTCTACTGTTATCTTTCTCAAATGGCCTTAAACCCTCAGCACAACCAGGTCGCACTCCTTGACTCTTCAAGGGATGATGACTTCTCTGATATCATTTCTTTCTTAGCCCAATCTTCATACTACACTGCCTTGACCGTAAACCCTACCATCTACTCCAACCAAATGTCCGAATTTTGGGCAAATGGTCGGATTGAAACCCTAAACGGGGTTCGTGCTATTAGGTCAAGCATTTGTGGCCAAGAGTTGGTCATCACTGAACAGATCATCAGGGAGCATCTTGAGCTCCATGATGAAGGCGCTCCGACGGAATTCCCCAAATCTGAGTTAGATAGTTCTTATCTCCAAATGGGATACGGTGGAGATGTAAGCAGGTCAACGGTCTACAAATTCAACTTCTCCTACAAGTGGAAGTTCCTGCTGCATGTGGTTCTTCACTGTCTATCTAACAAATCCGGGGGATGGGATCAAATCCCTTATGAACTCGGGTGCTTAGTTCACGGGTTGGTACAAAGCCTCCGCTTCAACTATTCAAGGTTTGTGCTGACTAACCTTATGGGAAATCTGCAAAGGGAACATTCTTTATGTATCCCAGTTTCTCCAGCACATAATCAACTGCGAGTTAGAGCAGGGTAAGCTCCCCAAATGAGGCCGACCATCTTCAAGGTCTTGAAGAGAGTGTCTACCAACTACACTGGAAGAGATACCGCACTACTTCCAGGTATGATTGAGCCAATGGCTCCTGGTGACATCCCTGTTCACCCCACAGGTGATGAACCCACACCAGCAACTACCCTCACCATTCCAAATCTACCTTCTCCACCCATCACTGTCACCTACCAGAGACGTACCAAACGAACCCTTGTTCAATCTACTCTGATTGAACAAGCCCCTCCTCTTCAAACCAAAAAGGCTAGAGTGGAACAAGGGCTCCCACTCAGCCAGAGGTCCACCCATCCTTCACTATTGACCTCAATATGGGTCTTGAGTCTCCTCAGTCTCAGACCCATGAGCCCAAAACCCCAGCTGATAGCCCTCAGGGTGAGTCTCTATACTCCCCTGAGCAGCCACAAAGGGACAGCTCAATGCCTTTTGACATTGATCAAAGTCCCGGGTCCTTAGGTCTTCACTCCTTTTCTTTCACTGACCTTTTGACCGGAGCTGGTGAAGAGAAGAGATATGTCTCTTAAGGCGATGAAGTTGATCACTCACATCTCAGGATCAACAGAGCCTAGAGAGACCTCTTATCTCTAGCCCACACCAGCAAAGCCCTACTGAGGTGAGTCCCACTGATGTGGAGGGGACTCATGTAGATTCAGCTGCCACTACTGAAGGAGCCTCAATGGATCCTCAGGACAGTGGTAACGACAGTCAGACTGAATCTACGGCAACCATGCCTTTGATGCCTCTGAAAGAGACATCATTGTGCAAGGGAAACCAGGGTGCCAAGAAACCACATCTGGTGGTGAGGATGAACATACCAGGTATGTTACCTCATCTCCCCGTGATTCTTCAAAAGAAGATGAGGGAAGTATGCAACTCACCATTCGAGACCTACTTTCTAAAGTCTCAAACCTTGAATCAAAGGTTAAGACTTTAGAGGATAGGTCTGCCACTCAGCAACTTGAGATTGAAAGTCTCAAGGCCAAACTAGCTGAGACACAGATTGAGAGATCTGTTAGGCATGTACCAGTTCAGGTCTCCTTGACCTCTTCCTCTAGCTCATCTAGCTCTCAGATGATGCTACCAAAAGGGGGAGAGTGTTGAGAGACAAAGCCAAAGACAGGAAACCCAAGGTCAAGCTCTTACTTCTTTGAGCTCAAGATATCCAATACAACAAGCTGCCATCTTCCCTGAGCCTCCTCCAGTTGTCTTTCAAGTGGATCAAAGGATGCTTCAGGATCTAAATAGGTTCTTCAACAAGTTCCTTTTAGAGTCCCTGATAGAACAGCCTAGTCCAGATATGTCTGTGATTTACTTTGGAGCTCAAGAGCTTCAGAGGTTGAATGCACCTCCTACCACTGTTGAGGAAGTTGGTCAACCTAAGGCCCAAGTGGAACCTGAGATTGATTTCGAAGGGGAAACTAGGACTGATGGCCCAGCAACTGAAACAGTTGGGACAGAAGGTGTGTTTTCACAGACTTCCGAAGCACAATTCAAAGCCTCGGAAGAACAAGCTCAAACTTCCGAAGCTGAGATTGCTGCTGCGGAAGGACTATTTTCTCTTTCCGATGATCTAATAGTCACAGATGCAATTCTGGAACTTGCATCTGAGGTTAATAGGGAGGACTTTCTCAGCCAACCATTAGCTTAACATCTGCATTGACCCAGCTCCTACCTCTACCACCCAACCTGGATCTTCTATCCAAGAACCCCCAAAGTCTAGCACTTCCGAAGACATAAAAGGCAAGAGGAAGATGACTTCGGAAGAGCTTCAGGAAGAAGAAAGGTTGGAGAAGCTCAAAGGAAAGGTAGACTACCAACTGGGAAACTGTTAGCTGCAAGTACCAAAGCAGCTGCAGCCAACCAGGAGGCAGTCAACAATCGAAGAAGGGTAGAGGTAATAGATAGACTTGTCAGTCTAGGGGCTGCTTCGGAAGATGTACTCCTGCTACCATTAGAGGAGCTGATAGAGCTTGAAAAGGCAACCTTGCTGCAAAGACAGCAAAAAGAAGAGGCTGCAAGGTTGGCCTTAGAAGAAGAAAGGCAGAGAAAAGAAAGGGAAGCTGATCTGCAGCTCAGGAGAGAAAGGATCACTTTCCTACTCTCCAGAGGATTCTCTCAAGAGGAGTTGTCTCCACACAATAGTGATACGATCTTATGGCTCTTCAACAAAGAGCAAGATCAAATGGAGAAGGAGAGAAAGAGAGCTGCAAGGAGAAGCTAGTGAGAGAGAAAGAAGAAGAAGAAGAAGAAGAAGCTGGACTGTCTGCCGCCAAGAAGATAGGTGAGAAAGCTTGGATGAAGAATTATCTTAAAGCTCTGCTTCTCGGGCAGCAGGTGGGTCCATGTCTGAGAAGACTCGCCAACGACATGTCATGACATCAAGGCTGACATTCGTGCGGGATAAGAAAAGAGATTGTAGAGAAGGGGACAGGGGATGACTTCAAAGCAACCTCTCACCCAAAATCCAAACCCACCTCACCTGAACCTATACCCTTCCCTTCCAATCAAAACTTACCTGAACCTTTTCCCCTGAACCTACACCATCACACCTACCAACCTCTTCACCTCAACCACCTACCTACCCATCATCCACCCCAAAACCTAGCCAACCCCCCACTCCTAACCCTACCCAACAACCAATCAACCATCCCCTCAGCCTTCCAACATCTCTCTATGGAGGAATTCAAGGCGATCAAAACTAAGCTCATCAACTGCACAACTCTGAGCGACATCTCCTGTGAGGAGGATTCAGTCAACCTGACTTATGTTGATGGATCCTCAAGTTCCCTCATAAGAGATGAGTTTCTTGATCTGCCCAGAGGAACTTTGGACCAAGCTGCAAAACTCCTTGGCCTCAATTCTGATACATTGAATGAAGAAGAAAAGAAGCTGAGGAGAAAGCTGGTGACTCTGCTGGATACAAAGAAAGGAGATAGGGTACCAAGACAACCTCTTGTACCCAGAAAGAAGATAGTCCAGTGGAGGTTCGAAGACTCTTCTCACAACTTTGTTGTTGAGAGAGAGAATGGTGAGATTAACAGGCTGAATGCCTCATCTCTGCTACACTTAAGCAGATTTGATATTGCTGAGTTAGCAGAGAAACCATTCTCCAACCCTTCAAACTCCGATGTAGCTGCCCACATCAGAAATCATCTAGGGAGCCTTCATATGGCCGAGCTTACTGCCAGAAGCAAGGTCGAAGAGGAGTTAAAACTGAGAGAGGAGGAGGAAAGCAAAGGATCAGCAACCAAAGGCAAAGCCTTTCTTCAAATGGTTGAAGGTCCTGAACTTGAGCCCATAGTTAGATGGGAGTATGACTACAACTCCCGTCAACTAACTCTCTTCAGGGGGTCACAACAAAGGGTACATGTCATTCAAAGTGATAGACTGGATCTCCTATCCACGAATGACTTGTACAAGCTTCTCAGCACTACTTCCGGGAAGAACAGAGAGACAGACAAATATCTTTTGTCCCTGGTGCTGAAAGCTTTGAGAAGCAGAAATAAGTGAAGTTTTGGTAGCATCAGCCTAGGGGGAGTTTGTTGGATCTAGAGAGGCTGTTGCAACCAAAACTATGTCACTTAGAAGATTTTGAGTACAACATACAAAGGACTTCCGAAGCCAAGAGTGGAACTTCCGAAGGAAGAAGGAGCTCTTCCGAAGTCTAAGTGTAAAATACACTTCCGAAGGAAAACTCCAACTTCCGAAGACAAAGAAGCTACTTCCGAAGATCAAGACTTAAAGACAAAAGTTCTGAAGTCAACTTCCGAAGTATAAAGAAGTCCTCAAAGCCTTGGAAGCATAGAAGCATCTTCCGAAGTATAAGTGGCTTCGGAAGAACTTGTTCTTCCGAAGCCAGTTAACCTTCGGAAGACACTTCTATTATCCAGTAGATATAAGTATGGTCTGTCTGACACTCCGCTGCAAATCTCTGAGATACTGCATGGCGTTTTCTCAAAAGCCATGTAGTTGACCATACTTTAATCTACTGTTTACCTTTTTATGTTAAGTAAAGTTTCCATCTTTAGTTGGTGACAAAAGGTAAGTCATGGACATGTCATGACTACCATATCTTAGATAATACTTTATCTAAGATACCTTAACTATAGCATTGTAGTATATGCTTTAGTCGTAGGTTTCCAGCTGGTATCAAGTATAACCGGCTGTAGGATATGGTATATATAGTTTCTCATTGTAACTCTTGTTTCATGCTTGTAAGTGTCTTGTAATCTTGAGTTGAGAAGTAATATATACAAGTACCTTGAAGATATATTCCTGCTTGTTCCTTTGATTACTTATTATATTATTATCAACTCTTGTTAAAGGCATTGCTTCATCTTATTTGAGTGTTACTAAGCGAGTTTGAGAGAATCACAAGTGTTTAAGTGACAAAACCCGATCCTGCAGTTTTCAAGTTGGTGTCACACAACCTAGCAAGTGGGTGTTTGAAGGAGCTTATGGGTATCATCTCTTGAGGTCTTCTTGCTTGAAGATTCAGCCACAAAGATCATCTCTATCATCTCCACAAACTCGTTTTCTAGCAGCTTGAAAGGTTGTCTTCTAAACATCCTATGTTTATCTTTATTGTATGCATTTCGTATATGGATCCATGGTTTGGATTTTGATTATCAAATGGGTTTAATAATCAACTTATTAACAAGTTTTAAACTTATATTCCGCTGCGTTTTTCATATAAACAAGCTTATATGAACTTTGATAAACTTGTTAAAATCCCTACATTGTGTTCAGCAACATGTGTTGAGGAAGTCGAACGATATAGAGTCCATGCTCAACAGTTGGATGACAAAGTAAAAGAAACTATGATTTTGAATGAATCCCATGTTAGAGAACATAAATTGTATCAAATAAAAATTAACTCTTTGCAAAAGGATTTAGAAAAATTTGTTTCTGAAAACTATAGCCTAAAAGCCCAAAGTGAGCATCTGACTACTTCCTTAACAAAATCCATGGCTGATCATGCATCAACTGAAGTGAAACTTCAGTAGTTTCAATTATCATCTCAATAATATGAGAAATTACTAAATTCTCATGTTGAATCAAAGAAAAGGTCTGGGTTGGGTTATAATGCTATTGCACCACCTATAAATGATAATTACACATCTTTACCTACAACAATGACCAACACTCTGTCAAATCATTTTGTGCCTAGCACCAAGTTTGAAAAAGAATCAACTCAAATCAAAATTAACGATGAAGTTGAGGTGAGTGAAACTGAATCCTCTGAATCAGAATCTTTAAATCAAAATGATTCAGAATTTGATTATGATAATTGTGATGACTTGGATGATTCTGATGAACATGATGTTGATCAAATAACCACTGGTAAGAATGTTCATTTTAAAACACATATTCCTAAAGTGCTTGAAGAAACAAAGTTGCCATATCCTCCTAAACAAAGAAACATGCTGAAGACCATCTGCAAGAGAATAGCGCAATTGAATGAAGGTCTTCAAGAACTAAGTCAGCAACAAGACTCTTCCAAGAAATTGAACGATGAATCTGCCATCACCAAGGAAAGAGAGAGATTCAAGGAAAAAGGAAAGAAAAAGGTATCAGCAGATCATCAACTGAAAAAGAAAACTTCAGCAGCTGATCTACGGAAGAGGAATTCGGTAACAATCAATCAGAAACATAAAGTTGAAAGAGAAGAAGCACATCCAAAGCTGAAGAAGAAAGAATAACATCAAAAGTCACCAACCCATAAGAATGATTCTGAAAAAGAATCAGATGGAAAATATTGCAAATGGTGTGACATGAGAAATCACAATACTGAAGAATGTTACTTTAGTAGCTACTGTTCCATTTGCAATATGAACAATCACATGACACCTGAATTTTACTTCAACAAACATTGTGGCATCTGCAACAAAAATAATCATTCCACTCAGGAATGTTATTTCAACAAAAAGAACAAAACAAAAGGCACAAAGAAGAAAGAGTCAGATAAGTCTGAAACGGATACTGACTGTGAAAAAGGTTCAAAATTGAAGAAGCCTGATCTAAAATCAAAGTCAAAATCAAAGGACAAAATATCATCAAGTGCTCATCCATTGAAGAAAAGAACAACTGGTCAGCAGTCAAAAACACCCCACAAAAGGGTAGATTTGACAGATAAGGAATCTAAGGATGATGATTCATTTTTTGATAAATTTGAAAAGGGAATTCAAATACCTCTTTCAAAAACAAAAAATAGTGAGACATTTAAAGTTTCATTATTAAAACAAAAGACTCAAACAAATGAAGTTGATTTGAATCAAGCAGAAATTGAGAAACAAGAACCTACTTCATCAACATCCCATTCAGCAGAATCATCCTCATCTAAATCAAATCAGAATGAATCAACCAAATCTAAAACTGAAACTTAAAAAATTATTCATGAAGAAGTAACTATTTTAGACTCTGTTGACAAACCCAAGATCACTAAGACTTGGGTTGTCACTTCTAACTGATTTTTTTTGAATGCAGGAACAATATTGGAGAGCTGACAACAAGTGGTATGTTGACAGTGGTTGTTCCAGGCATATGACAGGAATCTGTTCTCTTCTCCATGATTTCAAACATAAAAATGCTTCTTATGTGGCATTTGGTGGGGATAATATGGGAGGTAAAATTGTTGGTGAAGGGATGATAACAAATGGTGTGCTCAAATTTGATAAAGTAAATTACTGTAAAAATTTACAGTATAATCTACTTAGTGTGTCTCAAATTTGTGATCAAAATTATACCACATTGTTTGATGATACTAACTATTACATTCTTAAGCCAGGATTTATTGTTCCAGAAGATTGGATCCTCCTCAAAGCAGCAAGAAAAGGAAACACTTATGTTTTGGATATGAACAACACTTCACTCACAAAACATGAAGCATGCCTTATATCTAAACTATTAGAAGATTTGTCTCAATTATGGCATAGAGGGCTCGTCCATTTTAACATGAAGAACATGAATAAATTGGTGAAAAATGACCTGGTCATTGGATTGCCAAACAAAGAGTTTCATTGCTCAACTCACTGTTCTTCTTGTTACAAAGGAAAACAACATAGAGTGTCACATAAATCCAAAACTATCAATACTAATACTACACCACTCAAATTGCTTCACATGGATCTGTTTGGTCCTACCAATGTAATGAGCATTGGAAAAAGACAATTGTCACACCCCGAAAACCGCAGCGGAAGATCGCGTGACGTGGTGGTAACGGAAGTTGGACTTGACCCAACTTTCATGGTCAAACGTATACTAAAATGATATTAGTTATTGAAACCATAAGTCAACATCATACAAGTACTTGGTAATTCTACATTAAAACATTTTCAGTAGTAACGAATACTACTTTTATTACACAAACATGGCTTTATTTAAAAAAAAAACATTTAAAGAGAGTTAACGTTTGACCCTTCCAAAGACAAAATTCCGGGAATCCATATTGAGCTCACCTATAACCCTGAAAAGCACGAAGGGTAATAAAGTCAACATAAAGTTGGTGAGCTTTCGGGGTTTGAAATCTTGCAACCATACATCTCTTTTAAAAATCATATGATGAAACAAGGCATAATATAATCCACATGGACTAGCTAGGTACTATGTTATTTAGGTCATAAGCCCATAATCAAACCAAGAAACACGTCGTTGCCCCACAACTATCCAGACATATAAATTCTCTCGCCACAACCTGACCAGTGCGACTGGTCGCGAGAGCGGGCCATTCTAACCCGATAGATCTACCAATATATTCCGTGGCCTCACCCCTGAGGTTAATGATTATAGAGGGATTTAGAACTCAGTAGTATATAGATCCATACTACTGATTCAAACTTATACCCTCATATTATATATTATCCCGTTTAACTCATCATATACTTTAAAGAATCATTTCATGCTTTTCCCCCAAAACAATTTAAAAATACATTTAAAGATAGGGCCGAAGGACTCACCTTGAGTGTGATCTTCGAAATTAACCAATGTGCAATGCTTTTCAATAATAAACCCTAATCATAAATATTATGATTAATATGCGATAATTCATGCTTAAGAATGCACTTCACCCATTCTATATGATTGTTTAAAATGGTACGTTTTATTTTAAACAAACATGTATATTTTTGTAAATGGGAATAATTCTTTTCTTTATTAAAGTTACATGTCTTGTGTCCTTTATTATGAGTCTTGACTATAAACCACCAATTTCCTTATTCTTATCTTATATATATTAATCTTTATTAGAATTTTTATTAATAACTTGTCACTAACAAACTTTGAGTCAAAAAGTCCTATTATACCATTATCTTGGGTGTCTAAAACCTTTTTAAACAGAGAGTCAATCATCTCCACTTTAGGTCATTATTCCTGAAAATGATTATCTGATCGGGCTTTCTTTTACCTGAGTTCATGTAGAATTCAAGAAGTAGTTTTCTCATTATATCTTTTTATAAAATAATTCTTTTTAATATTATTTGATTATTAATACATTTATTATCTTTTTCTTACATAGTTTACTAATTAGTCGTTTAAATTATACATATATATATTTTCTTTCATTAGTCATAACTTGTCCAAGGTATGCTTCATTTTTAGTCTTGTATGTTTTTGATGTCTCGACCGTCGTTTTAATCGGGTTCGTTAGTCATGGTTTCTCCTTGGTCTTTTGTTTAATCTTAACCATAAATCCTAGTTTCAAAGTTCTTTAGTAGACTTTTATCTAATAAAGTCCTTTAATTGTGTCCAAATTTCTTTTACTTTAACTTAGTCATCTTTCACTATTATTCTTATCAAAGTCACCTAAAATCTTTAACCTACATATTATTCTAAGTTATCATGTTAATAATAATCCTTCATCCAATAAACTTCCCTAATGTTCTTATCAAGACCAAATTTCATCATTCTTCCCATCCACATGATCATACCTACATACATACATGATATATCCATACATACATACATTTTTACCACCTAGATCCTTAATGTAACATGGTTTCATCCACTAATCATCCATTAACAATCTATTTTCAGATTCATCAAACCATTATAATAGTCATTTTGTATACAAAATCATCAAAACAACAATTTCATACAATACCTAAATGGGTGAACTAGGGTTCATCAAGATTCCTTATCTTGATCATCCATGCATGAACATAAATATACATTGTCTAATCTAATATACCTTTGGTGACACTAGATGGAACCCTAACACAATGCAAGCTCGATTCTTGATTCCTCGATGAAACTTCGGGTTCTAACTAAGTTCCAACTAGAGTGCCTTAATGTGAATGCAAGTGAAGGTGGTTATTGTTGGTGTTAGCCGAAGGTGAAGGAAGGGAGGGGGGGGGGGGGGTTCACGGTGGTGTCGGATAAGGGTGACGGGGTGATGGTGTCGGGTGAGGGTGGTGGTAGTCGCGGCGGTATCAGGTGAAGGTGGTGGTGGCGGTATCGGGTGAAGGTGGTGGTGGTGGTATCGGGTGAAGGTGGTGGTGGCGGTATCGGGTGAAGGTGGTGGTGGCGATGTCGAGTGAGGGCGACGGTGGTGGTGATGTCGGAAGGAGGCGACGGTGATGGTGGCGTCGGAAGAAGGCGACAGTGATGGTGATGTCGGGTGTGAGTGGTGGTGCCGATGGTGTCGGGTGTAGGTGATGGTCGCGGTGGGAGGTGATGTTGGTGGTGACGGGCGGCTGGTGACCGGTGCGGCGGCCGGCGAAGAGGGAGGGGGAAAGGGGGCGGCCGATTGGAAGGGTGGTGGTGGTGTTTGTGTGAGAGTGAAGTGGAAGAGAGTGGGAAAGTGAAAGGGTGGTGTGTGGAAGATGGTTTTTAAACACACACTCAATGGTGTGTTGTCTTCCATGCACAACTAATAAATCATTCTTGGATATCCAAGAGATGATTCACATTATTATTAAAATTATTATTATTGTTATTATTATTATTATTATTATTATTATTATTATTATTATTATTATTATTATATCTATTCAAGAATTTGTTAAACAATTACTAGGTTTGATAAACGTTAACGCAGGGTTTTGTTTAATTAGACTTAAACGTTAATTAATCATAAATTAGTTTTTGCGGATGGTTTCGAGAGTTGACCTGATTTGACCGGGTGTCACAGTCTCCCCTTGTTTAAGAAATTTCATCCCGAAATTTACGCTGTTGATCCTGAGTCAAATCCGGTTTTGAACAGGTATGGGTACTTTTGTTGCATTTCATCTTGGCGCTCCCAAGTAAATTCAGGTCCTCTTCAAGAGTTCCATCGGACTTTAACTAGCTTGATTTGCTTCCGCCTGAGTTTCTGAGTTTTCCAATCTAAGACCTCTATTGGCTCTTCGATGAATTAGAGTTTGTCGTTGATACTAACTTCATCTGGAAGGATAACTAGAGATTCGTCTGTCATGCATTTCCTTAAATTAGATACGTGAAATACATTGTGCACATTACCAAGTTCCTCTGGTAGTCTGAGTCGGTATGCAACTTTCCCAATCCGTTCCAGGATTTCAAAGGGTCCTACGAATCGTGGACTCAGCTTCCCTCTTTTACCGAATCTCATAATTCCCTTCCATGGAGACACCTTCAAGAACACTCTATCGCCGACCATGAATTCTAATGGCTTTCTCCAGGTATCTGCATAACTCTTTTGCCGACTATTAGCCATTTCTAACCTTTTCGGATCTGGACAATCTTATCCGTTGTTTCTTGAATAATTTCTGGTCCTGTTAATTGTCTTTCTCCAATGTCGGCCCAACATAACGGCGATCGGCACTTTCTTCCATACAGTGCTTCAAATGGAGCGGCCTTGATGCTGGTGTGATAACTATTATTATAGGAGAACTCAGCTAGTGGTAGATGAGTATCCCAATTTCCACCAAAATCGATCACACAAGCTCTCAATAAATCTTCCAAAGTCTGAATAGTTCTCTCGCTCTGTCCATCAGTTTGTGGGTGATAGGCCGTGCTCATATCTAGTCGAGTACCCATGGCCTCCTGTAAGGTTTGCCAAAATCTAGAGGTGAATCAACTATCTCTATCAGATATGATTGAAATTGGTACACCGTGGCGTGAAACTACTTCTTTGATGTATAAGCTCGCCAATTTGCTCATACTGTAGGTCTCTTTCATTGGTAGGAAATGTGCAGATTTTGTTAGTCGATCAACAATTACCCAAATGGTATCATAACCACTTGCTGTCCTAGGTAATTTTGTCACAAAATCCATGGCAATGCATTCCCATTTCCATTTTGGAATTTCCGGCTGTTGTAGAAGTCCCGATGGTTTCTGGTATTCTGCCTTCACTTTGGAGCAAGTCATGCATTGGTTAACATAGGTAGCTATGTCTTCCTTCATGTTAGGCCACCAGAAAATTTCCTTCACGTCATGATACATTTTGTCGATTCCTGGGTGAATCGAGTACCTTGTTTTGTGTGCCTCATCAAGAATTACTTTGCGTAACTCTCCATGTTTAGGAACCCACATTCTGTTGGCAAAACGTATCATTTTATCAGAATCTGTCGTTAACTCCTTGACCATTCCTTGCAGACCTTCTCTTCCTAGGTTTTCACCTTTCAATGCTTCGAGTTGAGCTTTGCGGATCTGGTTAGTAAGGTTCGAGTATATGGTAAGTTTCAACGCTCGAACTCGTAGTGGCTTTTCCCTTTCTTTCTTACTAAGTGCGTCTGCCACAACATTTGCCTTGCCTGGGTGATATCGGATATCGCAGTCATAATCGTTTAACAGCTCCACCCAACGGCGCTGCCTCATATTTAAATCCTTTTGATTAAAAATATGTTGCAGACTCTTATGATCCGTATAAATGACACATTTGGTCCCATACAAATAATGTCTCCATATTTTAAGAGCAAAAACAACAGCTCCTAGTTCTAGGTCATGGGTGGTGTAGTTCTTTTCATGTACTTTTAATTGTCTTGATGCATAAGCAACGACTTTATCTTTTTACATTAATACACATCCAAGACCTAATCGCGAGGCATCGCAATACACTACAAATCCCTCCGTTCCGTTTGGTAGAGACAGTATGGGTGCGCTGCACAACTTCTGCTTTAGTAATTGAAAAGCTCTCTCTTGATCTTCGCCCCACACATAATTCTTGTCCTTATCGGTCAATAGGGTCAATGGTTGGGCTATCTTTGAAAAATTTTCTATAAACCTGCGGTAGTAACCAGCTAACCCTAAAAACTGTCGCACTTCCGTTGGAGATTTGGGGGCTTCCCAGTTCTTAATTGCTTCTATCTTGGTTGGATCCACGTGGATACCCTCTTCGTTAATAATGTGTCCGAGAAATCGAACTTCTCGAAGCCAAAATTCACATTTTGAGAATTTTGCGTACAGCTTTTCTTTCTTTAACACGTTTAGGATTAGCCTGAGATGTTGCTCATGTTCTTCCTTGGATTGTGAGTATATCAGAATATCATCAATGAATACTATCACAAACTTGTCCAAGTAGGGTTTACAAATCCTATTCATAAGATCCATGAATATGGCAGGTGCGTTGGTTAATCCAAACGGCATTACTAGAAATTCGTAATGACCGTAACGTGTTCTAAAAGCCGTTTTTGGGACATCCTCTTCTGCTATCAACAGTTGGTGATATCCAGACCGTAAATCTATCTTTGAGTAGTAGCTGGATCCTTGCAATTGATCGAACAAATCATCAATTCTTGGTAGTGGGTATCGATTTTTAATGGTGAGTTTGTTTAATTCTTTATAATCGATACACATTCTGAATGATCCGTCTTTCTTTTTGACGAATAGCACTGGTGCTCCCCATGGAGAAAAGCTTGGTCGAATGAACCCTTTTTCTAGTAATTCTTGCAGTTGTTTTGACAACTCCTGCATTTCGGAAGGTGCTAGTCGATATGGTGATCGTGCTACTGGTGCAGCTCCGGGCATCAAATCAATTTGGAATTTGATCTGTCTTTGTGGAGGTAACCCTGGCAAATCTTTGGGAAATACCTCTGGGTATTCTCGTACAATGGGAATATCCTCGATTCTTCGCTCTTCATTCTTAGTGTCAATGGCTTTTATCAGAAAGGCAGGATATCCTTCATTCAGGTATCCATATGCTTCCGAGACACTTATAATTTTGAATGAGGGTTTTCCCTTTTCTCCTTGTACGATTAAGAGTTCTCCACTAGGAGTTGGCAATCGAATGATTTTCTCGAAACATACTATTTCAGCATGATTTCGAGAGAGCCAATCCATTCCAATAACCACGTCAAAACTTCCCAGATCGACAGGTAATAAGTCAATACTAAAGGAATGGTTGTTATGTTGTATCGTGCAATTTCTAATTACTTCATTGGATTCGATTTTCTTTCCATTAGCTAGCTCTATAATATACTTCTTTCTTAGCTTACATGGTTTAATTCCCAATGATGGTTCAAACTCTTTGGATACAAAACTCAAATCAGCACCAATGTCAAACAAAATAGAGGCATAATGATTATTGATAAGAAACGTACCGTTGACTACTGACGGTTCTTGCTGTGCTTCCTTGGCATTCATTTTAAAGGCTCTCCCTCTGGCCCTAGATCCATTCAGTCTTGGACAATTCTTCTTGAAGTGTCCAACCACACCACATTCATAGCAAGCTTGATCATTTCTGATCATTCTTCCATCAGGTTTTGCTCGACAATTTTGGCTTAGATGTCCAAACTTATGACAATGAGTACAAATTTTACACTCACCAGTATGGGGATATCCACATTTGCTGCATTTTCCTTGAGATTCTTTGGTTGATCTTCCATTGTTTGATGTTGCCACATAAACCCGTTCAGATCTCTGATTAAAATTTTTTCCTGTTGTTTACTGGTCCCTTGGGATTTTCAAACCACTTTCTCTTTCCATCAAATAATCTTCGGTTCACTCTAACCGTCTTCCTCTCAAATTCCATCGCACTCTTTCCTTGATCGTCCTTCTTGATCAGGGTTCCATTTCGTATTGCGTCATCAGTTAAGGTGTGTGCAATAGCGATTGCACTTTGGATGGTGGTAGGTTTGGAAGCTGTAACATTGCTTCTTATTTGGGGTGCCAATCCCCATATGTATCTTTCAATTCGGACATATTCCGGCGTGACCATTCGAGGTACCAACCTTGCAAGGTCATTGAATCTTGAGGTGTATGTCCGAATCTCAGCTCCTTTCATGGTATGATTCCAGAATTCGGTCTCAATCTTCTGGAGCTCATTACGTGGGCAATATTCTTTAAGCAGCATCTCCTTTAGTTGTTCACAAGTAAGTTCATATGCGTTGGTATCGCCCAAAATTTGGCGCTGGGAATTCCACCATGACAATGCTGCATCTTGAAAGGAACAGGTTGCATACTTGACCTTTTGATCGTTAGAACAATTGCTTATTGTTATAACCGTTTCCATCCTTTCGATCCATCGGATTATATCCAATGGTCCTTCAGCACCTGTAAAAGTTCTTGGATTGCATCCTTGAAATGTCTTATATGAACACCCTTGTGGTTGTCCACCTGATGAACTTCCTGGGTTTCCGTTTGTACCGGATCCGTTGTTTGCACCAATGCCGGAACCTACGTTTGAACCATTTCCTGCTCCGTTCCCAAGGCCATTACCTGTATTTTCTTGCCTCCTTACTTGACCAGCCATCAGATTTGCATTATGTTGTTCTAGAGCTGATTTGACGTGTCTAGCTATCAATTGGGCTAGTTCCTCTGGGGTGGTTGGTAAATTGACGTTTCCACTCGAGGACGTGTTTCGTGTTACAGGTGGCATGATTCAATTCTGTTCCGAAGGTGGGGAAGAAGATGTTTAGTTTACGTACGCTTGTTATTATATTATTATGATGGTATATTCTATATAATTGGTTCCTTGAATAATCATACAATAATTAAATATTTATGCGATTAAACATTTATCATTAGGATAAAACTTTTTAAATTTTCCATAAGCGTCAAGTTCATCCATGGTTATCAAATACATACGAGTTAGTTATCAAAAGATCATAAGTAAATCAGTCTACATGCATCATCGAGTTTATAACTCGGTCAAAAGAAAGTGTTCAAGTACCCCGGCTAATCTCAAAGTCATCCTAAAACAAGGTTCCACTACCAACATACGTGAGGTATGAAATCATCATCAAACATAATGTAGCCATGGACATCGAAGTCTCCGCTCTCTCTCCCATCACTATCGCGTACTGCTGAGCTGTCACCAACGCTGTCTCAGCCACGTCTGCTCTCTGCTCCGCCTGGGTCAGTCGATCCCTAGTCTCCGCGAGGCTAGTCTCCAGGTCTGCTATACGGAAGTGCATCTGGCTCATAGCGCTATCATCCAATAACCTCTCCTCCTCAATCGTCATCAATCTTCCATCCAAAGCTTGACTCACCTCCTCTTGAATCCTCATCTTCTTTCTAGTAGACAGTAGCTCCTTCTCGAGTCGCACACACTTGGCTACCAAGGTAATCATCACACGCTCGATGGGCTCACCGCCCATAGTGGTCCTGTGTGGCGTAGAAGACGACTCTCCCTCCTCAAAGGTGGAAGGAATCCCATCCCTCGAAGCCCAACCTCTCATGGCATCCATAATCCATCTCCACTGGTCATCTAAAAGTCTGGCCCGTTTGGGCATGGGCGTACTCTCCATGACATCATCATCCATCACCTTTCTCTTCTCTCTACGTTTCCTCCGTTCATACACCAACTTAATCCTTGGCGGTGCATCATCCTCAACCACCTCTCTCTTCTCCCTGCGCTCCCTTCGCTCATACACCATCCTAATCTTTGGTGGGTGCCGCATGAGGGGAATAGAAGCAGCAGGAGTCACAGCAGTATGAGTCTCACTCTCTAAGGCCAGTCCAACTGGCTCCTCAGCAATGGGCTCGAGTGCGACTGCTGGTGGGGTAGGGCTCTCATCATCGGACTCATATATCCAACCATTCCCCGAGTTTTCCATACCCGGGTACATGGTAGCTGCTAAGTATGGCTGAGTAGGGTGATACCATGGTGTCGAGGAAAGAGGCTCAGATGAACCATCGGTGCTACTGCTAAAGTCAGGTGCTCTCTCTCGGCTAACTCGGTCAGACATCTACAAATAGAGAAATGCATGCATGCGTACATATTAATTTTTACGAAATTCTAGCACACAAAATTAATAGTCTAAATCTCATAGTGACTATTATTATGCTCATGACACGGAATTGTCTTTGGAGTCAAATAATCTTTTTAAAGGTTATAGTCTAGATTTTTGAAAAATACATTCTAGTTCACTATAACCGTTGGCTCTGATACCAACTTCTGTCACACCCCGAAAACCACAGCGGAAGATCGCGTGACGTGGTGGTAACGGAAGTTGGACTTGACCCAACTTTCATGGTCAAACGTATACTAAAATGATATTAGTTATTGAAACCATAAGTCAACATCATACAAGTACTTGGTTATTCTACATTAAAACATTTTCAGTAGTAACGAATACTACTTTTATTACACAAACATGGCTTTATTTAAAAAAAACATTTAAGGAGAGTTAACGTTTGACCCTTCCAAAGACAAAATTCCGGGAATCCATATTGAGCTCACCTATAACCCTGAAAAGCACGAAGGGTAATAAAGTCAACATAAAGTTGGTGAGCTTTCGGGGTTTGAAATCTTGCAACCATACATCTCTTTTAAAAATCATATGATGAAACAAGGCATAATATAATCCACATAGACTAGCTAGGTACTATGTTATTTAGGTCATAAGCCCATAATCAAACCAAGAAACACGTCGTTGCCCCACAACTATCCAGACATATAAATTCTCTCGCCACAACCTGACCAGTGCGACTGATCGCGAGAGCGGGCCATTCTAACCCGATAGATCTACCAATATATTCTGTGGCCTCACCCCTGAGGTTAATGATTATAGAGGGATTTAGAACTCAGTAGTATATAGATCCATACTACTGATTCAAACTTATACCCTCATATTATATATAATCCCGTTTAACTCATCATATACTTTAAAGAATCATTTCATGCTTTTCCCCCAAAACAATTTAAAAATACATTTAAAAATGGGGCCGAAGGACTCACCTTGAGTGTGATCTTCGAAATTAACCAATGTGCAATGCTTTTCAATAATAAACCCTAATCATAAATATTATGATTAATATGCGATAATTCATGCTTAAGAATGCACTTCACCCATTCTATATGATTGTTTAAAATGGTACGTTTTATTTTAAACAAACATGTATATTTTTGTAAATGGGAATAATTCTTTTCTTTATTAAAGTTACATGTCTTGTGTCCTTTATTATGAGTCTTGACTATAAACCACCAATTTCCTTATTCTTATCTTATATATATTAATCTTTATTAGAATTTTTATTAATAACTTGTCACTAACAAACTTTGAGTCAAAAAGTCCTATTATACCATTATCTTGGGTGTCTAAAACCTTCTTAAACAGAGAGTCAATCATCTCCACTTTAGGTCATTATTCCTGAAAATGATTATCTGAGCGGGCTTTCTTTTACCTAAGTTCATGTAGAATTCAAGAAGTAGTTTTCTCATTATATCTTTTTATAAAATAATTCTTTTTAATATTATTTGATTATTAATACATTTATTATCTTTTTCTTACATAGTTTACTAATTAGTCATTTAAAGTATACATATATATATTTTCTTTCATTAGTCATAACTTGTCCAAGGTATGCTTCATTCTTAGTCTTGTATGTTTTTGATGTCTCGACCGTCGTTTTAATCGGGTTCGTTAGTCATGGTTTCTCCTTGGTCTTTTGTTTAATCTTAACCATAAATCCTAGTTTCAAAGTTCTTTAGTAGACTTTTATCTAATAAAGTCCTTTAATTGTGTCCAAATTTCTTTTACTTTAACTTAGTCATCTTTTACTATTATTCTTATCAAAGTCACCTTAAATCTTTAACCTACATATTATTCTAAGTTATCATGTTAATAATAATCCTTCATCCAATAAACTTCCCTAATGTTCTTATCAAGACCAAATTTCATCATTCTTCCCATCCACATGATCATACCTACATACATACATGATATATCCATACATACATACATTTTTACCACCTAGATCCTTAATGTAACATGGTTTCATCCACTAATCATCCATTAACAATCTATTTTCAGATTCATCAAACCATTATAATAGTCATTTTGTATACAAAATCATCAAAACAACCATTTCATACAATACCTAAATGGGTGAACTAGGGTTCATCAAGATTCCTTATCTTGATCATCCATGCATGAACATAAATATACATTGTCTAATCTAATATACCTTTGGTGACACTAGATGGAACCCTTAACACAATGCAAGCTCGATTCTTGATTCCTCGATGAAACTTCGGGTTCTAACTAAGTTCCAACTAGAGTGCCTTAATGTGAATGCAAGTGAAGGTGGTTATTGTTGGTGTTAGCCGAAGGTGAAGGAAGGGAGGGGGGGGGGGGTTCACGGTGGTGTCGGATAAGGGTGACGGGGTGATGGTGTCGGGTGAGGGTGGTTGTAGTCGCGGGGTGAAGATGGTGGTGGCGGTATCGGGTGAAGGTGGTGGTGGCGGTATCGGGTGAAGGTGGTGGTGGCAGTATCGGGTGAAGGTGGTGGTGGCGATGTCGAGTGAGGGCGACGGTGGTGGTGATGTCGGAAGGAGGCGACGGTGATGGTGGCGTCGGAAGAAGGCGACGGTGATGGTGATGTCGGGTGTGAGTGGTGGTGCCGGTGGTGTCGGGTGTAGGTGATGGTCGCGGTGGGAGGTGATGTTGGTGGTGACGGGCGGCTGGTGATCGGTGCGGCGGCCGGCGAAGAGGGAGGGGGAAAGGGGGGCGGCCGATTGGAAGGGTGGTGGTGGTGTTTGTGTGAGAGTGAAGTGGAAGAGAGTGGGAAAGTGAAAGGGTGGTGTGTGGAAGATGGTTTTTAAACACACACTCAATGGTGTGTTGTCTTCCATGCACAACTAATAAATCATTCTTGGATATCCAAGAGATGATTCACATTATTATTAAAATTATTATTATTATTATTATTATTATTATTATTATTATTATTATTGTTATTATTATTATTATTATAATTATTCAAGAATTTGTTAAACAATTACTAGGTTTGATAAACGTTAACGCAGGGTTTTGTTTAATTAGACTTAAACGTTAATTAATCATAAATTAGTTTTTGCGGATGGTTTCGAGAGTTGACCTGATTTGACCGGGTGTCACAACAATATTGTCTGGTGATAGTTGATGATTTCACAAGATTCACATGGGTCTTTTTCTTAAAACAAAAAAATGAAACATCAGAAACATTAATGGACTTTGTGATCAAGATTGAGAATCAACTTGATACAAAAGTTAAAATTTTTAGGAGTGACAATGGTACTGAATTTGTCAATTTTGAACTGGATTCCTTTTGCAGGAGCAAAGGTATTGCAAGAAAATTTAGTACACCAAGAACTCCACAACAAAATGGAGTTGCTGAAAGAAGAAACAGAACTCTCATTGAAGCAGCAAGAACAAAGCTAGCTGATTCACAATTACCTATCACTTTTTGGGCTGAGGCTGTGAATACTGCATGCAATGTTTAAAACAGAACATTAATTGTCAATGAACATAACAAAACTCCTTATGAGCTCCTATTTAAAAGAAAACCATACATAGGATATCTGAAAGTCTTTGGATGTCATGTAACTGTTTTGAACATAAAAGAGTCATTGGGAAAATTTTCAGAAAAAGCATATGATGGTTTCTTTGTTGGATACTCTACAACATCGAAATCATATAGAGTGTATATTCCACAACATAACATTGTGGAAGAGACTCCTAATGTATCTTTTGATGAAACTGTATTTACAAAGTCAGTTAAAGGTTCATCATGGTTGTTTGACATAGATGCTTTATCCAAATCATTTAACTATGATCATTTGAACAATGCATGATCTGATGAAGTATGTTATCCATTTGTTCCACCTCTTATGACTGAAGTGACCTTATCTGCTGATCCTGCAAGGATACGCCCATCTTCGGATGAAAACATTTCAGTAGAAGCAGATACTACATTTGGAAATGAACATGCTGCATCCGGAGATGTGAATGCAGTGCCTTCAACAGAACCAGGCTCTCAAATTAATACAATAAACATTGGAAATGATTCATGTCCACGCTTTTCATCCGGAGAAGTTCCTACGGAAGAACAGAATGCATCCGGAGAAGTTCCTACGGAAGAACAAAATGCTTCCAGAGTAGTTACAACGGATAATCAAAATGCTTCCAAAGAAGTTCCTACGGAAGAGCAAAATTCTTCCGAAGAAGTTCCTACGGAAGAGCAAAATGCTTCCGAAGAAGTTCCTACGGAAGAGCAAAATGCTTCCGAAGAAGTTCCTGAGGAAGAGCAAAACAAAACTGGAGATACTCCTGCAGCCCATACAAGAGACTCTCGTGATCATTCAATTCCTGTTGAACATTTTGACTATTTCTTAAATTCTCAACCTGAGCTGAATCAGTATGAGGCAATGGAAATGACTAACCTGGAATCGTCTATACCAGTTGAATCAACTCCTTCAATGAGAATTCATAAGACTCATCCACTCGACAACTTCATTGGAAATCCTGAAAAGAGAACTACAAGGAGCCAAAGTAGTACATCCAACCTTTGTCTTTTCAACTGTTTTCTTTCTCAAGTGGTGTCTCCAAACATCACTGCTGCTTTAAAAGACAATAGCTGGATTGAAGCTATGCAAGAAGAGCTTCAACAATTCAGAAAGCAAAAAGTGTGGTCTCTTGTTGATTTGCCTGAAGGTCAACATCCTATTGGAACAAGATGGCTATACAAAAACAAACTAGATGATAGAGGGATTATTGTACGAAACAAAGCAAGGTTGATTGCACAAGGATACACTCAAGAAGAAGGAATAGACTATGATGAAGTTTTTGCACCAGTTGCAAGAATTGAGGCCATAAGAGTGTTTCTGGCTTATGCATCATAAAAGAAGTTTACTATGTATCATATGGATGTCAAGTGTGCATTCTTATATGGGAAGATTAATGAGGAAGTTTATGTGTCACAACCCCTCGGTTTTGAAGATCCTCATTATCCTCATAGGGTATACAAACTAGATAAAGACTTGTATGGTCTCATCAAGCACCAAGAAAATGGTATGAAACATTATCATCTTTCTTACTCAAGCATGGCTACAAAAGAGGAACTATTGATCAGACACTCTTTCTCAAAAAAGAACATCAAGATCTCTTAGTAGTTCAAATATATGTTGATGACATTATATTTGGTTCAACTAATAAGAGATTGTGTGTGAATTTTGAAGAGCTGATGAAATCTGAATTTCAGATGAGCTCAATGGGTGAATTAACCTTCTTCCTTGGCCTTCAAGTTCATCAAAAATCAGATGGGATATTCATCAACCAATAGAAATACATACATCAAATTCTGAAGACATACAATCTTGCTGAAGTATCCTCATGCAAAACACCAGCATCAACAATTGATAAGATTGCTCCTGATCCTTCTGGAAAATCTATTGATCAAAAATTATATAGATCAATGATAGGTTCACTTATGTATTTAACTGCCAGTGGACCTGATATTATGTTTGCTGTGTGTGTATGTGCTAGGTACCAATCTGATCCCAAGGAGTCTCATCTTAATGCTGTAAAAAGAATTTTCAGATACCTCAAGGGAAAACCAGGACTTGGTCTTTGGTATCCAAAGGATGGAGACTTTACACTCTACTCATACTCAGACAGTGACTATGGTGGATGTAACAGTAATAGAAAATCAACAACCGGTGGATGCCAATTCATTGGACCAAGGCTAGTATCATGGCAGTGCAAGAAACAAACCAATGTTTCTGTATCCACAGCTGAGGCTGAGTACATTGCTGCTTCAGCTGGTTGCTCTCAAGTTCTTTGGTTGCAAAACCAATTGCTTGACTATGGTTACAACTTTCTTCAAACTTCAATCTATATAGACAATTCTGCTGCTATGTTTATCACTGCTAATCCTGTGCAACATAGTAAAACAAAACATATTGAGATAAGATATCAATTTCTGAGAGATTGCTCAGAAAAGGGGTTGATTAAGTTAGTCAAAGTGGATACGTCAAATCAGCTTGCTGATTTATTCACTAAAGCCTTTGATTCAATCAGATTTAACTTTCAGGTTGAGTCTCTAGGCATGATCAACTTAAATTAATCAAGTTTTAACAAACAAAATACTATGTGTAATGATGCTTCAGCATGACATATGTGTGGGAAATGATAGTACACTATAGCTTTGCCTATTTCTGAATACATAAATAACAATAAATCTCAGCAAGTTTCTTGATATGTGAGTAGATTCATCTTGAGTGGAAACTAAACTTAGTGCATGCCAAACATAATGCTAAAATGATTGTTTGTGGGAAACTTCATTTTGAGAATACAAAGTGAGTCTTATTCTAATGTAACCAAATCACTCATCTAAACACACTATGTAAAACACTTTATAATATCTATCTTTGCAAATCATACTCCCTTTGTTTTGTGTGAACAAAGACCTGGGTGTATGATCACCATACTGAATATCAGTTACAAAAGGTGAAAAGATCATGATCCTCATCATCCCTCTGTTTTGTGTAAACAAAGACCTGGGTTAAAGGCACCTCTGTTTTACGTGAGTAAAGACCTGGTGACCTGATGATGATCATATCTAAGCTCTCAAAAGAATCCTATGTGATCAACTGTATATTATCTTGAGCTTTTACATCAATGCATCAATGAGATGCCAAATGCATCTCAAGATAGATCTTATAACTTAAAGTACATAGTTCTTAAGTGTGAAAAAGTGATGATTTGACTTGCAAAGAGAGGACAAAACCTTTGTGAATTGAATGTGAAGCCCATAACAGTTATTTCCAAATCAATATGAAAACATGATAAACAGCATGCTAGTTGATACATGAGCTATTGTATGGATTTATGTGGACAATATACTTGCAATCAGAACTTGTTCAGGTATTAAATCAACAAAATAACTCTTCAGGAAGAGGCTTAGTATTATAGTATGATCCCATCATATGTGTATATATATCTGATCATTATCATACAGTTAAAAATCATGTTATTCCTCTTAAAGAAATTTATGATAAATGCTTAATTTCACCATTAATCACAAATTTAGGGGGAGTAGAATACATGAAGTTAAGTGTCTCAATCAGCAGCAGCAATGTCGATCTCATTATCAATTTGAAGGAATTGGAATCTGAGCATCATCTTAACTTCTGGATACATGAAAATTTTAGTAAAAAAAAAATTAACTTTCTTGTGCCAAATTGCCATGTATACAAAGCCAACAAGGTCCTAAAGCAATAAATGGTTCTAACCAATGGACTTGGACCATACATACAACAATATCTCTCTGCATTGTGCTATTTTAAGCATCAGCAGAAGCTACAATGTGGAAGTCTTCAATGTTTATCCGTAGATTGGTAAACTACGGATGAATAAAGATCAACAAATGTAATTTAATTTCATAGTTTAGTACTGTGAAAATGTAAGTTACACATCATCAGCAGATGTTGTTGATCCGAAGATGTTCTGCGGAAGAATACATTGAGTGTCCCACTTAATAAATGAGATAAATTAATGTGTCTGAGAGTATAAATGATGTGGTTTGACCTTTCAAATTCATTATTCGCTTTTTCAGCTCACTTTTCAGACCTAGAAAAACTCACTCTCAACAAACTTTTCCCACTTCCTCAGCATTCAAATTTCATCAAATCAAAACATTAACCAAACATATATCTGTGTTCTTAATTCGCTGTTTTTAAGATGGACAATCGATTCGCGAGAGAACACAATGTGTGTGCCTTCTTAAACCCTGATGATCCTGTCTCAGAAGGGTGTCAAGAAATTATCAGATATCTAAGAAGATCGAGGCTGTTCTATGCCCTATCAGCAGAGCCTGTGATTTTTCGATCACATGTCATCGATTTCTGGAACTCTACATATGTAGAAGAAGACGGTGAAGGTATTGTTGCTGATGTTAGAAATCGAAGGGTGAGAATTGATGAACAAACAATAAGAAGGCTTCTTGAGTTGGGATATGTTGAAGCCGGACACCCTGATGTGTTCGAAAATGAATACATAGAGAAAGTTTTTCTCATGATGGGGTATGATGGTGATTTTGAAAAGGGAGAAATCAAGAAAGGAAGACTCTGTAAGCCATACAGATTTCTTTGTCACACCTATCTGAAGTGCATTTCAAACAGATCATCTGGGCTTGATAGATTTTCAAGACATATCTCCTCTTGCATCATTGGTATTTTTGAGGGAAGAACCTACAATTACTCAAAGTACATCTTCAACTGTCTATGTGATCACATTAAAGTACAGAAGGTTGATAAGATGTATATGTTTCCAAGGTTTATTCAACTAATCATTAATGCGGATTTGCCTGGAACTTCTGTGGAGGGTGGTGTGTTTATTCAAGCACACCTTGGCAGATCTGTTCTGAACAAAATTTCTGGGAAATATGAAGGAGGTGACATGGACATGTTTGCACATGTGGTTGATGCTACTGCAAACATTCCTCAAGAGCTTGTGTGGGAAGATGAACAAGAGAACTCTCCAACCAACTCTGTTCAAGACACTCACTCACCAGATACATCACCCATACATCAGCAATCTTCAGCCAGCCAAAATACAGAACCAATCCCACCTATCCACCATCAATCACCAAATCAACAACAAACACCTCAACCACAATCTCCAGCCAGCCAAAATACAGAACCAATCTCTCCTATTCAACCCCAATCACCAAATCAGCTTCAAATTCAACTTTATCAACAACCTCCAAATCCTGAAAATTCAGCCACTGAGAGTATTTACACTGGGGAGACAGAGTTAGTCTCACAAGCAAGTATAGTTAAACTGTCATTATCCAAAATTGAATCCCCTGTACTCTCAAGTGAAACTGAACAAGTATCTCTAGTGACTAATCATCAACAACAACAACCTCATCAAGAACTTGTAGATCAAGCCATTGAGCCAGTTCATGCTCAGCAAGTGTTGACCCGGAAGAAGTTAAAGATGATGAGATTGATGCTCAACATCAGGAAGAAGAAGAAGAAGCAGACTATGTTGATATAATTGCCTACAATGAAGATGATCTAAGTGATAATGATATCCCTGTCAGCAAGAGTTATCTGGTTGCTGAGTATAACAAGCTAGTGCTGAAATCAAACAAAAGAAAGCAAAGAATACAGGAGCTGAAGGGAGTGATAAGAGAAAAGGATGAAGAGTTGATGAGACAACAAGCTAGAATAAAAAGGCTGAGAGAAGATGCTCAATGCGATAAGGAAGTCATTGATGCTTTACTTGATAAGGAGTCTGAGCTCAAAGAGTCAGCAACAACTAAAAAGGAAGAAAAAGAAAGGATGATGATGAAGTTTGAACAAGCAAATAACACTATGTCTGCTCAGTCAAATGTTATAAAAAGAAAAGAAGAAGAGACTGAGCAGCTGAAAATGAAGATTTGTACATTAGTGTCTAATGCTAATGTTTCAACTGTTCAAACAAAACAATCTACTGAGGCATCCAAAGAGCTAATTCTGTACTCAAGGAAGAGAAAGTATCTTGGTATTGCAGAGAAGAAGAGGGCTATTGATGAAAGTTCTTCCAAGAAACAAAAGCTCACATCTCCTGAACATACACCTTCAGTAGATTTATCTACTGTGAAGTCTATCTCTCATTAGGATGATGACAGTGATGAGGAGTGGAAAGAGCTGATCAATGAAGACTCTCCACCAGATAAGGAAGTCTCAAAGGCTGATGATCTTCTAACTACAAAAGACATATTAGAAGAGAGACCTGAATCAACCATATTCATGACACTCATAAATCATGGTTTCCTATATGACATGGTTGAAAGGCTAAACATGACTGAGATGAAGAATCTGCTGAAAGAATTTGAGCTTGCATGCTTTATGATTCCAAATTGTGACTACGAAGCTTTCAGCACCTTTCAATCCATCCAGAAGACAAAGAAGGAGTTAGGACATTATGACACAGCTAAGTTGAGCAAATACAACATGACTTGCTGGTTACAAGGACATAACTACAAACCACATGAGCTTAAGGGAAGGTCAGTAGGAGAACTTAGAAGGATGATGGAACATGTGATGAAAGTTGAGCTGGATACTGGTGTAAAATTCAGAACTGAAGCTCCACATCCATCCTTTGAGCAACAAAGCAAACTTCCTACTGAACCTATAACTGTTGAATCTAAAGATCATCACAAAGGGAAAGACAAATTGATTAAAGAGCCAAGAGAAGTAATACCTGGAAAAGTATGACCACTTGGGACTACAGTAAGGGAGATAACTGAACAAAAATCCACTCTGATACAACTAATAGACCACCTCACAACTCCCAGTTCTATGGAAGAGAACAGGATCATGGCCTAGAAATATGATTCAGACTGGGATTGTGCTACTATTAAAAAAACATCTGGAAGAGTTGAATACTTCCATGATTTATTTTCAGTGGTGAGTCTGCCAGAGAATGACATCAAGGATCTTCAAAGCCTGATCATCTGCAATTATCCAATTCACCCTAGAGGAAGAGACTTCTCAACTCTGGTGGGAAAGCTCAAGACTAAATTTAAAGATGATGTACTCATAGAAGCTAAAATAGAAGATGTAGAGCATCAGAAGAGAATCAAAGGACTCAAAAGATACAAGTCCAATGTCTCAGAATATATAGATGATGAATTCTTGAAGAGGGTTGGCTACAAAAGTAGAAATAAAGCAGCAATCAAATGCATTGAAGGGACTCAATTCACATACCCTATCACTGAATGGGGTTATGTTGAGAAGACAAAGGAGTTGGTCCTGCTAAGAAATGCTGAAAACAAGAAAGCTGACAGGATCAGGATTTTTGATCCTGTGGAAATCAAATTACTCAACCCCAGCTACACCTCGTATCTCAATGACAATTTCTTTCCCAAGCTGGCTGATAAAAAAGCTCAAAATGATTTGTTCCTGCATGTCCATGTGATCCAAGTGATTGACAAATTACATGCCAAAGCCTACAAAAGAAGAAGATTCAATGCTGGACTACTAAAGGGAAACAACTTTTGATGAAGTAACAGAACTCAGAATTTCAGAGCAAGATGAGCTTGAAGTGGTGAATAACAACAATGTGTTAGACACACTCACTACGAAGGAAGATGTTCTGGGGATAAGCTTTGAGACACTAAAGAAGTTCAGCAAGATGAAGATCAACTACAAGTATGATGATCAGAAGACTTCTATGTCATACTTCTACAATAAGATCATTGCCAGAGTCAAGGAACTTTCAGTGTTGAAGAACTGATTGCAAGTATCTAAGCCTAAGGGGGAGTATTGTTAGGTCTAGATTCAGTAGATCTAGTTCATAATGTATAAGCTTAGTACTTGAATTAATATATGTAATGAATGTTTGTAATTCATTATTATGTATGCATTAAATATATAGGTTAACCCATTTATGTGTGTGTTGATTTATGTATGGTTGCAGGTAAAAACATTATAATTGGTCAATTTATGAAATTGACCAAGTGTAAGAAACATCTACGGATGAACATTTTGTTCTTCTGTTGATATATTTCTTACAAGTAACTATACATCCGAAGATCCTCTGCTGATGAACAACCAAAAGTGAAGAACAAAACTGCTTCGGAAGAACAAGATTGCTTCGGAAGAACAAGATTGCTTCAGAAGAACAAGACTGCTTCGGAAGAACAAGACTGCTTCGGAAGAACAAGACTGCTTCGGAAGAACAAGATTGCTTCGTAAGAACAAGACTTCTACGGAAGAACAAATCATCTACGGAAGACAATGTTCCTGCGGAGTCCAAACACTTGTATAATACAAGTGTTACGAGTCAACAAGTCAACAAGGCAGTTATGCGAATCCCGAGAAATCCGATGATTCCTTAACTGAAACAAATCAAATCCCAAGAGATCCGGTGTTTCCTATAACTGAAACATCATTGTCTATATATATGGATCCTAGGTTTTAATTCAACGACGATTGTGTTAGATGATTGATTGATCGACAACATCAATAGCAATACGACAATCACTTCAAAGTCTCTCAATCAAACCCTAGCAGCCGTCACATCATAACATACTTTGATATCATTCATTCATTATATTTGTAATCATTAACATGTTCTAATGAAATACTGATTAATCATTAATTGTGTTTTGTTACGTGTGTTCTTGAACATTTATTGATATTTAAAGTTATTTCAAACAATTAAACCAAATCAACGCTGATTCTGCAAACGTTGACTTGCCATCAACCGACACTGATAACTCCTGTTTGCGATCCTTGGATTCACATATACATATATATATATATACATATATATATATATATACATACATATATATACATATAGAGAGATATAGAGAGAGACAGACAGATATATATATAGATACATACAGATATAGATATATATATAGATATACATACATATATATAGATATATATATATATATATAGATATATATATATATATATATATATATAGATATATATAGATATAGATATATATATATAGATATATATATATATAGATATATACATATATATATATAGATAGATATATCTAGATATAGATATCTATATAGATATAGAGATATATAGATAGATATATAGATATATAGAGATAGATATATAGATAGATATAGATAGAGATATATATATATATAGATAGAGAGATAGATATAGATAGAGATATATATCTATCTAGATATATATATATATATATATATATATATATATATATATATATATATATATATATGAAACGTCATGCTAAAGCTTTTGATTATGTTATATTCAACATTTTATTTAATTTACTTTTTTTTTTCGTTTCATTAGTGCGCTCAAATATTTATTCCTATATGAAATGTTTTCAATCCTTACTTTTTAAATTTCATATCCAAATTTTTTATTGATTATTACAAAATGCAAGCTAGATCTTAAATCTTGTAAAACACATCAAGTAAATCAAAACTTTAGAATCTTTGTTTTTTAAATACGCGAGAGAGTACAAACTTTTGGAATCTAACAAACTTTACTAGTTCCTTCATATTTTTACAATGGTAATTTAAAGTGAAGATTATGAACTCAACATGAATTGGTTAAGACAACGAACAAGGAACTAGACGAGCATTGTTGTTACATATACGTAACACTATTCTTACATATACGTAACAATGTTGGGTCGAGCAATGTATGTGTAAGGATTTATGTAAGGCTGATGCACCTAAAACATCCTAAGTCTTTCCTGCATGCATGAATTGAAGTACAAAGTAGAAATGGTTTGGAAGTTTTACACCATACATCAGATTTATTCTAAGTGTAAAATCTTCCGAAGCCAAGACCAATATTTTCCGAAGCCAAAAGTGAAGTCTTCCAAAGCTTCAAAGACAAAGTCTTCCGAAGCCAAGACATAAAGACTGATTTCTTTCGAAGACTTTTGAACACATGATTTATCTGATGTACTTTACCATAAAGCTGGACCACTTTCCGCTGCAACTATGTTTAGTCACCAACTTACATAAGTTGGTGAAAAGGTCCATGCTTTTGGTAACTGTACATTGAGGTCTTGAGTCTTTTACTTTCTACTTTATGTACTTTTATCCTTTTTGTAATAAATTAGGATGTGAGCTATGACATGTCATAGTCACTAGTCAAAAGGCAATCTGCCTTTTGACTCTACATTTGATTTTGTTGTTGTGTAGTTCAAATGTTTCCAGCTAGCCTTCTAAGTATGACCGGCTATAGGATGTAGTATAAAGTATCTCAGGTCCTTGTATCTTTTCTCATGCTTTGTAACACTTGTAAAGAACTTGAGAGAAATATACAATATTCTTGAAAACCATATACTTGTGTTGTTTTTGTTTTGTCTCATACTTGCATGTGTTTTTAGTATCAAACTATATTTGTTACTAGTTCCCTATTTGATCTGTTAAATGTTCTAAACACTCTTCTCATTGTGTGTTGTTGCAGGATCGGGTTTGTCACTTAAACACTTGGATTTCTCTCAAACTCACTTATATTACACTCAAATCATACTTCGGAATTCGACTTCTGATATTTCACTTTAAGTCTTGATCTTCGGAAGTGAATACTTTGTCTTCGGAAGTTGGAGTTTTCCTTCGAAAGTTGGTTTTAACTTTGTCTTCGGAAGAGTTCCTTTTTCCTTCGGAAGTTCCACACTTAGCTTCAAAAGTCCTTTATTAGTTGCACCAAAATAGTCTAAGTGATTTGGTTTTGGTTGCACCAGCCTTTCTAGATCCAACAAACTCCCCCTAGGCTGATGCTACCAAAACCTCACTTGTTTCTGCTTCTCAAAGCTTTCAACACCAGGGATAGATGATATTTGTCTGTTTCCTTGTTCTTCCTTGAAGTAGTGTTGAGAAGCTTGTACAAGTCATTAGTGGATAGGAGATCTAGTCTATCACTCTGAATGACATGTACCCTTTGTTGTGCCCCCTGAAAATAGTTAGTTGACGGGAGTTATAGTCATACTCCCATCTAACTATGGATTCAAGTTCAGGACCTTCAACCATTTGTAGAAAGGCTTTACCTTTGGTTGTTGATCCCTTCCTTTTCTCCTCCTCTCTCAGTTTCAACTCTTCTTCAACTTTGGTCCTAGCAGTTAGCTCGGCCATAGAAGACTGCCCAGATGATTTCTGATATGAGCAGCTACATCAGAGTTGGAGGGGATGGAGAATGGCTTTTCTGCTAACTCAGCAACATCAAATTTGTTTATGTGTAGCAGAGATGAGGCACTTAGCCTGTTGAGCTCTTCATTCTCTCTTTCAACAACAAAGTTTTGAGAAGATTCTTCGACCTCCACTGGATGATCTTCTTCCTAGGCACAAGAGGTTGTCGTGGCACCCGGTCACCTTTCTTGGTATCCAGCAGAGTCACCAGCCTTCTCCTTAGCTTCTTTTCTTCCTCATTCAAAGTATCTGAATTGAGGCCAAGGAGATTTGCAGCTTGGTCCAATGTTCCTTTTGGCAGATCAAGAAATTGATCTCTAGTGAGGGAACATGAGGATCCATCGACATAAGTCAATTTGACTGAATCCTCCTCACAGGAGATGTCGCTCAGGGTTGTGCAATTGATGAGCTTTGTCTTGATTGCCTTGAACTCTTCTAAGGGGAGATGTTTAGAAGGCTGAGGGGATGGTTTGAGAGGTTGTTGGGTAAGTTGAGGTGTTTGGGTTCTGGCTAGTGTTTTGGGTTGGAGGATGGGTAGTTTAGGTGGTTGAGGTGAACAGGTTGGTAAGGGTGATGGTGTAGGTTCAGGGGTGTATGGTTCAGTGGTTGGTTCAGTTTTGATTGGGAATGGGAAAGGAATTGGTTCAGGTTGTGGTTGGATTTGAGGTTGGGGTTGAGTAGTTGATTTGAAGATCATCCCCTGTCCCCTTCTATACATCTCCTTCCTCTTCCATGAGCGAATGTCAGCCTTTATGTCACTGACATGTCGCTGGAAGGTCTTTTCAGACATAGGACCCACCTGCCTGCCAGAGAAGCCATGAGCCCGGAGATAGTTCTTCATCCAGGCCTTTTCACCTATCTTCTTGGCAGCAGCTAGTCCTGCTTCTTCTTCCTTCTTCCTCTTCAGCATCAGCTTTTCCTTGGCAGCTTTCTTTCTCTCTTTCTCTATTTGATCTTGCTCTTTGTTGAAGAGCCATAAGATCGTATCATTGTTGTGTGGAGATAGTTCTTCTAGAGAGAAACCTCTAGAGGTTAGGAAAGTTATCCTTTCCCTCCTAAGCTGCTGATCAGCTTCTCTTTCTTTCCTCTCCCTTTCTTCCTCTAAGGCCAACCTTGCTGCTTCTTCTTTTTGTTGTTTTTGCAGCAAAGTTGCCTTTTCCAGCTCAACTAACTCCTCTAGTGGTAGAAGGAGTACATCTTCGCTCACAGCTCCTAGACTGACAATTCTATCAATAGTTTCTACTCTTCTTCTATTGTTGACTGCCTCCTGGTTGGCTGCAGCTGCTTTGCTACTAGCAGCTAGCAGTTTTCCAGTTGGAAGTCTACCTTTTCTTTTGAGTTTTTCTAACCTTTCTTCCTCCTGAAGCTCTTCCTTAGTCATCTTCCTCTTTCCTTTGATGTCTTCGGAAGTGCTAGACTTTGGGGGTTCTTTGATAGAAGGTTCAGGTTGAGTAGTAGAAATGGAAAGTTAATGCTGATGTTTGAGCTAGGGGTTGGGTGAGAAAATCATCCTTATTAACCTCAGATGCAAGTTCTAGGATTGAATCTGTGACTATTAGATCATCGGATAAGGAGAATAGTCCTTCCGCAGTTGCAATCTCAGCTTCGGAAGATTGAAATTGTTCTTCCGAGGCTTTGACTTGTGCTTCGGAAGTCTGTGAGAATGCACTATCTATCCCAACTATCTCAATTGTTGGGCCATCAGTCCTTGTTTCCCCTTCAAAGTTAATCTCAGGTTCCACTTGGACCTTAGGTTGACCAACTTCCTCAATAGTGGTAGAAGGTGCATTTAACCTCTAAAGCTCTTCAGCTCCGAAGTAAATCACAGACAGATCAGGACTTGGCTGTTCAATAAGAGATTCCAACAGGAACTTGTTGAAGAAC
The DNA here is from genome assembly GCA_025215565.1 of Flaveria ramosissima. NCBI lineage: Eukaryota > Viridiplantae > Streptophyta > Magnoliopsida > Asterales > Asteraceae > Flaveria > Flaveria ramosissima. The sequence goes on along the minus strand of CM046043.1, from coordinate 41,645,970 downwards.
CTGTTGAGATCTTGGAGCAACCTTTGATCCACTTGAATTACAACTGGAGGAGGCTCAGGAAAAACTGAAGCTTGTTGCATAGGGTATTTTGAGCTTAGGGAAGTGAGAGCTTGACTTTGTGGTTCCTCTTGTCTTTGGCTTTGTCCCTGAACACTCTCCCCCTTTTTGGTAGCATCATCTTGAGAGCTTGATGAGCTAGAGAAAGAGGTCAATGGGACCTGAATTGGGACGTGCCTAACAGACCTCTCAATCTGTTTCTCAGCTAGTTTGGCCTTGAGATTTTCAATCTCAAGTTGCTGAGTGGCAGACCTATCCTCTAAAGTCCTAATCTTAGGTTCAAGATTTAAGACTTTAGAAAGTAGGTCTTCAATGGTGAGTTGCAGTCTTCCCTCATCTTCTTTTGAAGAATCACGAGGAGATAAGGTAACATACCTAGTATGTGCATCCTCACCACCAGATGTGGTTTCTTGGCGCCCTGGTTTCCCTTGCTCAGTGATGTCTTTTTCAGATTCATCAAAGGGCATGGTTGCCGTAGATTTAGTCTCAGTAATGTTACCACTGTCCTGAGGATCCATTGAGGCTCCTTCAGTAGTGGCAGCTGAATCTACATGAGTCCCCTCCACATCAGTAGGATTTACCTCAGTAAAGGTGTTGGACCAAAAGAACCAATGAGCCGGATCAGAAAACCTTTAAGTCCCACAGACGTCACAACAACTACTGAAGTCCACATCAGCTGAAGACAACATCTGAAGACAAAGTCTGAAGACACAAGTGCTGAAGACAAAGTCTGAAGACACAAGTGCTGAAGACAAAGTCTGAAGACACAAGTGCTGAAGACAAAGTCTGAAGACACAAGTGCTGAAGACAAAGTCTGAAGATGTTGTCACAACAGCTGAAGAGGACTTCTTCAGTAGTTGTGACGGTTTGCTTTCAGTAGTTTTTATTTTCTATTTTCAGTAGTTTTGTAAAACGACTGAAGAGTTTGTTCTTCAGTCGTTGTAGCATCAGTAGTTTTCTTTTTCAGTAGTTTCATGTTTTATACTTAACACTCTGACATGTTCTCAGTAGTTGTGAACATTTCAGTGGTTTGTTAAGAAGCAGTTATTTTTGTACTAAATCTGCTAGTAATCACCACCCCGTGATTACAGCAGTAATTGCACTCTATATAAGGAGTGCCAACCTTATTGTAATTATGAATGATTGAGCAATAATATTGAGCATTATTGAAACATTCCAAATCACAGAAAATATTCTCTCGCATTTGTTACAAATAACACTTTCTTGCTATAACTTGACTAATTCATCTCTTCATTCCGCTGCATTACACTATTTTACCTCAAACTTGTGATCTCTGATCCTGTCAAATGGTATCAGAGCTGGTTAATCATTGATCGATCTAATAATTGATCATTGAAACTGCTCTTCAAGATCCAAGTTTGAGTGAATTAGTATCCTTTTGCAAGAAACTGATAAAGAGAGTGAATTTTCTGTGTTTTAATCATTCATCCTGAGACTTATTCTCGGTTTTCATTGAGTTTGTTGTGGTGTGTCAAAACTTTTGCTTGAATAAAATTGTTCTGGTTTCAAAATGACTACTCCTTCCAATGATCCTCACAATACTGGTTCCTCAACCAAGCCTCCAATGCTGGTTAGGAATGAGTATAACATATGGCAACGTCGTATGCTCCATCACCTGTCTGTTAACAGTTCAGGTTGTTGGACATCGGTGGTACATGGTCCACATAAGCCTATGGTGAATAACCCGGAAACCAATCAAATGGTTCCGAAGAGGAAGGATCAATACTCAGATGAAGATAAGAAATTATTTGAGATAGATGCAAAAGCTCATGGAATTCTAGCCATGGCGCTACCAAATGAAATTTATTCTGGGTTAATGCACTATGAATCTGCCCATGACCTCTGGAATGCCTTGAAAGAACAATTTGGAGGAACAGATGAGGTCTTGGCAAATAATAGAGAGATCCTTGCCCAACAATATGAGACATTCTCTCATAGGAAGGGTGAGACACTGACTCAACAGTTTGAGCGGTTCTCTTGTTTGATCTCTGAATTGAAAATGGTCAAACATGAGTACACTAATGTTCAGATGAATAACAGATTTCTCAGATCACTGCCTGAGAGATGGGACACATATACCATTGTCCTACGCTCCAGTGCAAATTTGGACAAACTATCTCTCACCCAACTTCATGGGAAACTACTCACATTTGAGAGAGAGATAGAACAAAAGAGAAAACTGTCTTCATCTGGTAAGCTCACTGAGGACTTTGTACCAGGCAATACTGCTCTGGTTAGTCATGAGTCAGAATATGCTTCATCTGAATGCCAGTATGATGAGCATATTGATTTCTCTTCAAATATTTCTGATTCAGCATTTGTGAGTGTTGATAGTCAATTTTCTGGGTGTAATAATGACAATCTATGTTTCATCATGGATGATCTTAAGGGGATTGCTGATGATGACTTAGAAGAGATGGATATTTTGAGCCAAATGGCCTTGATAAATATCAGATCTCAGAAGTTCTATAAAAGAACTGGAAGAAAGTTCCCAGGACTCTCTGGCAAAACCAAAGTTGGTTTTGACAAGAGTAAGTTGAGGTGTCACAGATGCCAAAGGCTTGGACACTTTGCTAGAGAATGTAGATCATCTGGATCTAATTCCTCTGCACCTTTTGTGACTTTTCCTAGCAATAGTCAACAAAACAAAGGGCAACATCCTGTCAATTCTAGTCATCAGTCTCAACTACAATCTCCTGCATATTTTGTTCCTCAGGGTCAAATGCCTTATCCTTACCCGTGTTATTACATGCCACAAGCCGGTCAAGTTCAAGCTCCTATGGTACCACAACCTCATGCACTTCCAGAACCTCAACCATCTCATCAACCCCCTCAGCCTCAACAACATAGCTTTTTCACCCCAGAAGTTGTTGATTGGAGTAGCTTGCCAGATGACATGTCTGGTCATGAACAATTGTTCACAAGTACTGATCAACATGGTGGTGATAGTCCTTTTGGAAATCTGGCACTTATGGCTCTGGAATCAACTGAGGGTTCCTGCTCAACTGCATCATCTTCACAGGTAACTCAGGTATCTTCAGAGGCCAAAGCCAAGTTATGTTCTGAATCTTGCATTGCTGCTTTTGTCTCTATTAGAGAGGCAAATGTAGCATTAATAAATGAAAAACTTGAGTTTGAGAAAACTATTTCCAAAAGACAAGCTGAGTATGAGTCTGTTCTTAATAATAAAAATGATGAGATTTATAAGCTTAAATGCCAATTAAATGATGAAAAGGCTAAGCTAGAGGTTATTCTGGAGGACCAGAAAAGTCTTAAAGAAACCCTTGCAGTCACCCAAGTGGAGTGTGATCGATGGGTGAAATCATGCAAAGGTTTTGAGATGCTTCTTAGTAAGCAATCAGCTTCCAATGTGAAGTTTGGCATTGGTTATAATCACACTGCTCCTCCTACAGATTTTGCTCCAAGAGTAGAGGTGAAATCTGATGGAGAAAGCAATAACCAATCCACCTCATCATGTGATTCACTTTTTGATAAAGCATCATCAAAAGTTGAAGTCAGCAATAAGTCCTCTCAGAACTTATCAGCTAATATTGATAGTTCAATTGCTGACACTCACATGATCAAAGAGTTGGTCAACTCAGGAGTTATGTCAGAAAGTCCTGAAAGGACTGGAGAGCAAGATTTAACTCCTGAAGTTCAAGCTCCAACTACTGACAGCACTGAAAAGAAGAAAACTGTCAGTAGAAAGAGTTTGAAAACTACTAAAGAGGAAGCCAAGAAAGCAAATAGTGCTTCCAAAGTACTGAAGAGCAAGTCTTCAGTAGTTTCATCCTCTTTAGTTGATGATCAACAAAAGATGAAAAATAAACCATGTGAAGTATGTGGTTTGTTTAATCATCTCACTGATGATTGTTGGTACAAAAGAGGATCCAAACTCAAAAATAAAGATGAAATTAAAGAGAAAATGGTAAAAATGAAAAATGAGTTTAAAGCCACATTTGTACCAGCAACATCAAATCCTGTAATCCCCAAGTCCAAAAAGAAATCCAAAAAGGAAGGGGTTAAACAGGTAACAGCTGAGGTTGCTCAAAAGAAGAAGGTGCAACATAAGAACTTATCAAACTCCAGTCCTAATGTGTCTGAAGAGCTGAAAGCTCTATCACAAAATCAGACACAGCTGGTTATGATGGTTCAACATCTATTGGGAAGAGTCAACCAATTAGATGCTCCTATGTTGAATCCACAGAAAAGGAGGTCCAAGCCAAAGGATTCCTCTTTTCCACCATCTTCTTCCTCTCAAGCTGTTATTTCTAGCAAACTTGTTAGTCCACCATCTGTTGATGTGAATAGGCCCAAAACCAAAAAGGTTTGGGTCTCAAAATCTAACTAATTTGCTTTGTTCTGCAGGGTTCTTCAACATGCCACAGAGGCATCTGGTATGTAGACAGTGGAGGATCCATGCATATGACAGGAAACAGATCACTTCTTAATGACTACTCTCAAGGAAAGAAGGGATTTGTATCTTTTGGCAATGATGCAAAGGGTTACATCATCGGCAAAGGCTTTGTTTCCAATGGGGAAATAAAGTTTGATGATGTTAACCATGTGGAAAATCTCAAGTACAACCTCTTGAGTGTCAGTCAAATGTGTGACAAAGGCCATGTTGCTCTTTTCACAAGTCAGAACTGCCGGATTCTGTCATCCAAAGTTCTGAGTTTGATTGACAAGGTGTTGGATAAACACACTCTCCTTAAGGCCAACAGGACTGGTAGAGTGTATGCCTTAGATCTTTCTAAGAAAATAGATCTAAAAGGCCATCCTTGCCTATTTTCCAAGGCTTCCCCTCAAGAATCTACACTATGGCATAGAAGGCTGGGTCATGTTAATCTCAAAAACATAATCAGCTGATTACCCATGGTTTAGTAAGGGGATTGCCCATGAAGGAGTTCAAATGTGAAGATGACTGCACTGCTTGTCTAAAAGGAAAACAGCACAAAGTTTCATTTCCTTCCATAGAAGAACCTAAGTCCACAGCCTGCTTACAACTTCTTCATATGGATCTCTTTGGTCCTGTGAGAGTGATGAGTATGGCTAAGAAGAAATACTGTCTAGTAATTGTGGATGATTACTCTAGATTTGTATGGACTTTCTTCTTGCATTCAAAGGATGAAGCACCTCAGAAGATTATCAACTTTGTGTTGTATGTTGAGAAGCAGTATTCCCTCTCAGTCAAGTGTGTTAGAAGTGATAATGGAACTGAGTTTAGAAACAACACACTTGATGAGTTCTTCCTCTCAAAGGGAATCAAGAGGCATTTTAGCATTCCAAGAACTCCTGAACAAAATGGAGTAGTGGAGAGAAAGAACAGGACCCTTATTGAAGCTGCAAGGTCCATGTTGGCTGACTCTGGATTGCCAATGACTTTTTGGGCTGAAGCTATCAATACCGCTTGTTATGTCCAAAATAGAGCTCTAGTGAATAAGAGGTTGATGAAAACTCCATATGAAGTTCTTCATCATTTGGCCCCTCTAATTTCATTCTTTAGAGCTTTTGGATGTCCTTGTTTCATTCTCAACACAAGGGATCAACTCCAGAAATTTGATTCTAAGGTGGATGCAGGATATTTTGTTGGTTATTCATCAACTTGCAAAGCATACAGAGTCTTCAACTGTAGAACAAAGATAGTTGAAGAGACTCTACATGTTAAGTTTAATGAATCTCCAAAGGACAAGATTCCACAAAATCCTGTGGAGATATTTGATTTGGACATACTGCAATATGCTCCTCATCAAACTCCAGCTGTTGCTCATGTCAACAGTTCTCCACCTGGTGGTACTGCTAGTGCTGATGATGATGATAGCAGTACTCACCTCTTCAGATTTACTGATCAACTGCCTGATTCAGCTAGACCTGATGTTCCTGTAGCTCCAGCAGCACAATCCACAACAAATGCTGATGAGATTTCTACAACTTCAACTTCCTTTGAACTACCATCAACTGATTGGTTTCAAGGAAATTCTTCACCATCACCATCTGTTGCTGCTGAGCCTGCTACAAACACTTGCACTGATCTCATTGTGTATCAAGATCTGAAGAATCACCCTATGTCTCAAATCATTGGTGATATCACTGCTGGTGTATCAACAAGAAGTCAATTGTCAAATTTCTGCTTCTATGCTCTCTTCATCAGTCAGCAAGAGCCAAAGAATTATCACATTGCATTAAAAGACAATGGATGGGTTGATGCCATGCAGCTTGAGCTTCTTCAGTTCAAGAAACAGCAAGTGTGGGAACTTGTTCCTCTACCTCCAGGTAAGTGTGCAATAGGCACTAAATGGGTGTTTAGGAATAAGACTGATGAAAATGGGCTTATTGTTAAGAACAAGGCCAGACTGGTGGTTCAGGGGTTTGCACAAGAAGAAGGTATTGATTATGATGAAACCTTTGCTCCTGTAGCCAGACTGGAAGCAATTCGATTGTTTTTAGCTTATGCTGCTTATCAAAATCTTAAAGTTTTTCAAATGGATGTCAAAAGTGCATTCTTATATGGGAAAATTAAAGAAGAGGTTTATGTATGTCAACCACCAGGTTTTGAGGACAACAAACATCCTAATTGGGTGTATAAGCTTGATAAGGCTCTTTATGGGTTGAAACAAGCTCCTAGGGCCTGGTATGAGACATTATCAAACTTTCTTCTTAAAAATAATTTTACTAGAGGCACCATAGATAAAACTTTATTCATTAAGAAAGCAGGGCAGCATAATCTACTTGTTCAAATTTATGTAGATGATATTATTTTTGCATCCTCTGATCCACAGTTGTGTGATGACTTTACAAAGCTGATGCAACAAAAGTTTGAAATGAGTGCAATGGGGGAATTACAATTTTTTCTGGGTTTGCAAATCAAACAAAAGGCTGATGGAATTTTCATTCATCAGTCCAAATATACAAAAAATCTTTTGGAAAAATTTGATTTGCAAAATTGTAAACCCTGTTCTACTCCCATGTGCAACACCACACAACTGGATACAGATCAGAAAGGTAAAGTGGTTGATGAAACACTTTACAGATGTATGATTGGGTCCTTGATGTACCTAACAGCTTCTAGACCAGATATTATGTTTGCTACATGTGTTTGTGCTAGATTTCAGGCTGCACCTAAGGAGTCTCATTTGATTGCAGTCAAGAGGATCTTTAGATATTTGCAAGGCACTCCATCTCTAGGTTTATGGTATTCTACTAGACATTCTGGTAAATTAGTTGCTTTTTCTGACAGTGACTATGCAGGGTGTAAATTGACCAGGAAATCAACTTCTGGTGGATGCCAATTCCTAGGCAACTGTTTGATTTCTTGGCAGAGTAAGAAACAAACTTCAGTTGCTACATCAACTGCTGAAGCCGAGTACATAGCTGCTGCAAGTTGTACATCTCAGGTATTATGGCTTCAAAACCAATTATTGGATTATGGCATAACTGAGACTAAGACTCCATTGTTAATGGACAGTTCTTCAGCTCTTTGTATTGTCAAGAATCCTGTCCAGCACTCTAGGACTAAACATATTGAAATCAGACATCACTTTATTAGAGATTGTTTTGAAAAAGGTCTGATTGATCCAAAATTTGTTCCTAGTGCTGATGAGCTTGCAGACATTTTTACTAAGCCTTTGGATAGTTCAACCTTCCACAACCTGGTGTTAAGGCTTGGTATGCTGCAGCTAGAATAAGTGACAACTACTGATAATCTCAGTAATAAATACTGATGATCATTGGTAACCATGTCATATATAAGTACTTCATTTGTTAAAACAGCTGATGTAGTTATAACAGCTGATGAAATCACAACAGCTGATGTAACTACAACTGCTGATGTCAGAAATGCAGATAAGTACTGATGACCAATGAAACATTTTAATGTAGAGGTCAGACTGAAACAGCTGAAAAGCTAAGAATTGACGACAACAGCTGATGAGCAATTCCTCTTCAGTTGTTTTTCCAACTGCTGTTTCTAAACAACTGAAGCCACAGCTATGTCTTCAGTAGTTTACAACTACTGAAGACTACCGCTACGTCTTCAGCTGTTTACATCAACTGATGACAAAACCACTGTCTTCAGTAGTTACACAACTACTGATGACAAACACCATGTCCTCAGTTGTTTCACCACCTGAAGTCGAAATTGTCCTCAGTAGTTTTATAACTACTGAAGACAAATCAAAGACTTCAGCTGTTTCAATGTCTGACAGTTAAAACCAAGTCTTCAGTTGTTTTATAACAACTGATGATCACACCAATACGGTCAGTCATTTCAACCTCAAAAAGTTGATGCCACGTCATCAGTTTCAGCAAATGATGACTCACCAAAAACCTTCAGTCGGTTCATAACCCTACCCTATAAATCCCTTATCTCACCAGAGTTTTTCTTACCTTCACTCTCAAACCTAACGTTCAAAAACTCTGTACCCTCTCTTCATCCATGGCGACCATGCAACTAAAACCTCGACACAACTGTGTCGCTCACCTTACTAAATCACCATTCTGGACCAAGTTTCATAACGCCATTGATTTAATGGTCCAGTCACCTTACCAAACAGCCTTCCTCATAAACCCCACCATATATGCCGAATCCCTTAGCCAATTCTGGACGAACGTCACTCTTGTCTCTGAGGAGAATGACACAGAGTCACTTCATTCGTTCGTCCATAGCCAAAAGGTGGTTATCAATCCAGAGATTCTTCGCCAAACCCTCAACCTGGATGATGCCACTTTCCCAACCAGCTATCCAAAGGGCACCACTGATCTATCCTTTGCCCACCATGGATATGAAGGCAATCTGAGTGCCTCTACCATATTGAAGAAACATTTCCAGGATGCTGAACGGCTTATCTTTCATATGGTAAATGTTTGCCTGGCTCCAAAGACTTCATCATGGGATCAAATGTCCACAAGGTGGCAACAGGTATTGTACTCTATCCTTGAGCAACAACCTTTAAATTTTTCTGAAATATTATTCTTAGAGCTCAAGGATATGGCCCAAAAACAACTTTCTAACCGTTGGATACTATATCCTCGGTTTATAATGGCCATAATTGAAAACCAGCTTCAAGCTGAGGGACTTGTTGGCCTGGGAGTCCCTGCTATGGCTGTATTGCCTGAAGTATACTCCCGGCACAACTCTGACCAATCACTCAAAATGGCTGCCAAGCTGCGCAAACCCACGCAGCTGGAACCCACAGCCACCACCACAAAATCCAAAGTCCCCACCAAACCAAAAACAAAACGACCCAAAACAGCTATTCAGGAAATGAGTCACCTGAAGATGCTCCTGTACCACAAAGACAGGCTATACTCACTGGTGTTAACCCCCCAGTAGTATCAGAGACTCACCCAGCCACAGCCGCTCAGGATTCCTCTCAAAAGGAACCTGAAGCAACCAATAAAGGGGTACCCACAAATCTGGAATCTTCCTCATTTGAGGAGATTGCCATTGAAACTCACCATTCTCCCCAGGTGCATAATACCCCATCTCCCAATGAAAATGCCCCCCAAAGTCCAACACTTATAATTGCAAATGTGCTGACTCAGCTGCATGCCTCTCCTCCTCCCAGACAACCACTTAAAGGGAAAACCACAGATATGGAGGAAGAGGATCAACATGCTTCTGACAACCCAAGCACAGGGGTTTAAATGTTCAGTCTCCTAGTGTAGATACGGAGACAAGAATATCTGGTGAGGCTGCCACCTCTTCTGCATCAGCACATGATCAGACTGAGGCTGGTAACATGGCTAAGACCTCATTAGAGGCAACAGCTGATGAAGGACATCGTCCTGAGGCTGGAAGTCCCCAGTTCCAAGAAAAAGGGGCACATGCTACATCTGGTCTACACCCAGAGCATGTACATCTTGCTACTAGCAAGAGGTCAGGTGATTCAGCATCTGCTGATGATGACCTGGGCTTCTTTTATGATGTTCTAGCCCAGAACACAATTCTTGAGGAAGAAGTCAGTAGACTACAAAGACTACTTGACCAATTCTCTCAAGAAGCAAGTCCATCTGATACCACCATACACCCACAGATGGCACCTTCACCTGAAGGTCTCCTAAACACTCAGCCACTACAAACATTCAATCCACCAGCCTCTCCTTCTGGCACTGTTTCTCAGGGACAGAACCCCTCTGAGCAAACAGCTGCTATATTTCAAAAATCCCTACCTCTCATCACCCCAATGATCACTGACATTGTGATCAAAACCTTGGATGACAAACTTCCCTCAATTCTACAGCCACTAGTGGAGGAGATTATGAGCACAAGTCTTTCTACTACTCAAACCCTTGCAACCAATGCAACCAAAAAGGGGGAGAGTCAGTCAGTAAAAGACAAAGGGAAGCGCATACTGATAGAGAGAGACCAGGAGGAAGAAGAGGTTGTTGAGAAAGAGACTGAGAAGGAGAAAGAGTATGTGAAGGGAGCTGACACTGATCAAGTGAGTGAAAGTCACAAAGACTTTCACATCACATACAAGAAGAGGAAGATAGAAAGGAAAGAAAAAGAACTCCAGCTTGATGAGATGGTCAAAATGGCGGATGCTACACATAGCAAATCTATGGACTCCATTATTGACCAACTATACAGACAAGGGTTTGACACTGCACAGCTTGACTCAGAGATTAGAAGACTTGAAGTTGAAGAAATTAACTCAAGATGGGCAAGCTATGATGTGCTAGAAAGAGAAAGACTGGAGATCATGATCAGATTTATTGCTAAGTATCTTGGAAGATCATTGATAGAGATTAAGTCATGGACCAGGGACAGTATCTTGGCTATAACCACCAAGATCTGTACGTCTGAAGCATATACAAAGGGATTAGTGATTGAAGCCTTAAATGAAGCAGGGGCTGGAAAAAGAAATGAACTAGCAAAATACTCCAAAGCCTCACTCATTACAAAAATGCTAGAACAACCTGCAAAACCCACAACTTCAAAATCACCACTACCACAACCCATTAAACCAACTCCTTTACCCTCAAAACCAACAGCCGATGATGCATCCAAGAAGAAGAAGAGAAGGATGTTGAGGCTAGAAGAAGAAGAAGAAGAGGATGATGAGGAGGAAGATAGGCTGCCTCTTTCTGCAGTCCTAACTTTACCCAAAGCCAAACCTATGCCCATCACTCCCACCTCACAGATGGAAACTGTGAGGGTAAAGATTGAAGAAGAGCAAATGCAAAGGCTTCATGATGAGGAGATGCTAAAAGTATAGATAAAACTTATGCTGCCTCCTCATCAATAATAAGTATGAAGAAAGAAGCTCTGAGACTGTACACCCTCGCCAACACATTTCAATATCAGAAAGAAAAGGTGAGGATGTGGCCTGATCCTAGGGTGGCTCACAGAATTGTGAAGAAGGATATTCCTGCACGATACAAGGGCCAGATAAAGAGGATCGTAGATGAAGAGATCACAGTGGTCCTTGTAGTATCACCCTGGGAGATTGTAGAAGACTTCAAGAAAGCTTATGAGACTAAACAGCCTCCCCAAAAGATGTTAGAGAACAGAGTGATCAAGAAGGGGTTAGTCTACAAGAAGCTTGAGAACTTCAAACAGAATGAGCTCAGTCTGTTACTCGAAGGTAATCATCCTGATGAGTTTGCCTACAGACAGATCACAACGGTTGAGCTCAAAAATGGCAAACAGGCCAAATACATCTCAGAGCTGTATGGGCGTGAAGGATTATTCGATGGTGAACCAGAGAATCTCACTATGGAAGAACAAATCATGTTTCTCAGAGCATACACCAGAGAATCCTACAGGCTCATACATGGGAAGTAAGTTTCATGGATGGGGGAACAGCTCAGTGTCCAATTCCCCAATACAGAGCTCCCATCCACACTTTGCCAACCAAATTATCAGGGACTTACTTCCAGGCCGGTGCTTATATGGGTCATCTTCTCAACTGATCAAGAAGGAAAAAGACCATCTATTTTGCCAACAATAAGTGGGACCTCAATAAAGTTAAAGGTTTTGGCTGCATTGGTTCAGGGGGAGTTTGTTGGACCAAAAGAACCAATGAGCCGGATCAGAAAACCTTTAAGTCCCACAGACGTCACAACAACTACTGAAGTCCACATCAGCTGAAGACAACATCTGAAGACAAAGTCTGAAGACACAAGTGCTGAAGACAAAGTCTGAAGACACAAGTGCTGAAGACAAAGTCTGAAGACACAAGTGCTGAAGACAAAGTCTGAAGACACAAGTGCTGAAGACAAAGTCTGAAGATGTTGTCACAACAGCTGAAGAGGACTTCTTCAGTAGTTGTGACGGTTTGCTTTCAGTAGTTTTTATTTTCTATTTTCAGTAGTTTTGTAAAACGACTGAAGAGTTTGTTCTTCAGTCGTTGTAGCATCAGTAGTTTTCTTTTTCAGTAGTTTCATGTTTTATACTTAACACTCTGACATGTTCTCAGTAGTTGTGAACATTTCAGTGGTTTGTTAAGAAGCAGTTATTTTTGTACTAAATCTGCTAGTAATCACCACCCCGTGATTACAGCAGTAATTGCACTCTATATAAGGAGTGCCAACCTTATTGTAATTATGAATGATTGAGCAATAATATTGAGCATTATTGAAACATTCCAAATCACAGAAAATATTCTCTCGCATTTGTTACAAATAACACTTTCTTGCTATAACTTGACTAATTCATCTCTTCATTCCGCTGCATTACACTATTTTACCTCAAACTTGTGATCTCTGATCCTGTCAAAAGGCTTGCTGATGGGGGCTAGAGATAAGAGATCTCTCTGGGCTCTGTTGATCCTTGAGAGGGTGTTGTGGATCAACTTCATTGCCCTGAAGAGACATAATAGCTCCTATTAGTAGGTTAGTAAAGGATATGGAAGTAAAGCCTAGTGACCCGGGACTTTGATCAATGTCTAAGGGCATTGAGCCTGTAATGGGGCTGTCCCTTTTTGGCTGCTCAGGTGAGTATAAAGACTCTCCCTGAGGGTATTCAGCTTGGGTTTTGGGCTCATGGGTTTGAGACTGAGAAGACTCAAGACCCATATTGAGGTCAATTGTGAAGGATGGTTGGACCTTAGGCTGAGTGGGAGCCCATTGTTCCACCCTAGCCTTTTTGGGTAGAACAGGAGGAGCTTGTTCAATCAGAGAAGATTGAACAAGGGTTCGTTTGGGGCGTCTTTGATAAGTGATGGTGATGGGGGGAGAAGGTAGATTTGGCAATTTGAGGGTAGTTGCTGGTGTGGGTTCATCACCTGTGGGGTTAACAGGGATGTCATCAGGAGCCATTGGCTCAGTTATACGTGGAAGAAGTGCAGTATCTCTTCCGATGAAGTTGGTGGACACTCTCTTCAAAGTCTTGAAGATGGTCAGCCTCATTTGAAAAACAATAAGAGCAGCTGCAAAGACAAGCTTACTCTGGTCCAGCTCACAATTGATTATGTGCTAAAGAAACCTGGAATACATGAAGAATGTGTCCCATTGAAGGTTTCCCATGAGATTGCTCAGCACAAATCTTGAGTAGTTGAAGCGGAGGCTTCTCACCAAACCATGAACTAGGCACCTAAGTTCATATGGAATTTGATCCCATCCCCCAGATTTGTTGGACAAGCAATGAAGAACTACATGTAGCAGGAACTTCCAGTTGTAAGAGAAGTAGAACTTGTAAACGGTTGACCTGCTAACATGTCCACCATATCCCATTTGGATATAAGTGTTGTCCAAATCTGCTTTGGGGAACTCTGTAGGGGCGCCCTCATCATGAAGCTCTAGATGCTCCCTAATGAGTTGTTCAGAAATGACCAACTCTTGGCCAGAGATGCTTGATCTTATGACACGAACCCCATTTAGGGTTTCAATCTGACCATTTGCCCAAAATTCAGACATATGATTTGAGTAAACCGTGAGGTTAACAGTCAGGCAAGGTAATAAGAAGATTGGGTTAGAAGGAGATGATATCTTGAAGTGGCATCCCTTGAAGAATCAAGGAGTGCGACTTGGTTGTGCTGAGGGTTTAGAGCCATTTGAGATAGTTGCAGGAAGATAGTTCAGAATTGGGTGAAATGGAGATGAAGAAAGCTTTTAGGGCAGTAACTTTTGGTAAAAAGAATAAAAGTGATTAGCCGGAGGTATTTAAACGGGTGGAATGGCGGTTTAAAGGGGGTTTGGATAAGATGATGGGATGTTTCAGTGGATGATGTGACAGGGGCGGTAAGGTTAGTCCATTTAATAATCCGCATCATTAACAAAAATCTTACTTTTTAAAGTGGGGCCCAAAAGATTTCCGTTACACCATAAAATCTTTCTTCTGAGTATAAAGCATTTCCGAAGCTAATGTTCTTCCGAAGGCAAATTTACTTCCGAAGGTAAAGTTTTTACTTCCGAGAGTATATGTTGCTTTCCGAATGGAGAGTGTTACAAGCTCCGGAAGTAGATCTGATATGAATCAATCGCTCTTCCGAGACTTAACAACTCTTCCGAGAAGAAAATTATCCTGGGGAGGATTTGCTTCAGAGGATATGTAAAATATCTTCCGAGGGTTAATTCCCTTTCGGAAGAATTTATACTTGGATAAAATTTTAAAGAAAGATCTTTTGTAACAGGGCTTAGATTGTTTTGACATAAAACTTACACATTAAAAGGTTTTTTCAATGAGATAGACTAATCAAGGTTATCATCCCAATAGCTGTAATGAGATATTTGAATCTTTGTTCATCAAAGGATTTATGAACAGTCCATATTGTCATTTGAATCAAACTTTGATTAGCTTGATAAGATTTTTCTATGAATTATCTCTAATGAAATGATACCTGATATCAATGTGCTTAGTCTTGGAGTGCTTCACTGGATTTTCAGTAAATGAGATAACACTGTTGTTGTCAATGTGGATAGGAGTGCTCATGAAGTTGAATCCGTAGTCTATCATCTGGTTCTGAATCCACAGCAACTGAGCACAGCAACTAGCAGCAGCAATGTATTCATTCAGCAGTTGATGTAGAGACATAGGATTGCTGCTTGCATTACCATGTGATGATCCTTCCACCAAGAAATTGACATCCACCAGATGTTGATTTTTTTTTGATATTGCAGCCACAATAATCACTGTCAGAGTTACCATAGAGATTGCAATCACTATTTCTTGGATACCAGAGACCTAGTTTAGGTGCTCCTTTAAGGTATCTGACGATTCTCTTGGCAGCAACTAGGTGAGACACCTTTGGAGCAGCCTGATATCTTGCAAAAATACAAGTTGCAAACATGATATCAGGTCTACTTGATGTGAGATACATTAGAGAACCAATAATTGCTCTATACTGATGTTGATCAGTATCCTCCCCTCAGAGTCAGGGCAGAGATTGTGGTTTCTGGGTATAGGTGTTATCGCTGCTTTACAATCTTTCATATCAAATCTTTCTAAGATGTCATTGACATACTTAGATTGACTAATGAAAAACCCTTCCTTTATTTGCTTCACCTGAATTCCAAGGAAAAAGTCCAATTTCCCCATGGAACTCATCTCAAACTTCTTCTTCATGATGCTCTCAAAGTCTTTACATATTTGGTCATTTGAGGAACTAAATATGATGTCATCAACATAGACTTGAACGAGCAAGATGTCTTTCCCAGACTCCTTATGAAAAGAGTCTTATCAATGGTACCTCTAGTGTAACCATTCTTCAGGAGAAACTGAGACAATGTCTCATACCACAACCTAGGTGCTTGGTGCAACCCATATAGAACTTTATCCAATTTGCACACATAGTTAGGATGCCGTGGGTCTTCAAACCTGGAGGTTGGCATACATAGATTTCCCTATCTATATCCCCGTATAGAAAGGCACACTTGACATCAAGCTGGTAGATAGTGAAATTCTTGGATGCAACATAAGCAAGGAAGATCCTAACTGCCTCAAGTCTTGTCACAGGTGCAAAGACATCAGTATAATCGATTCCTTCCTCTTGAGTGTGTCCTTGAACCACCAGTCTTGCTTTGTTCTTGATAATCAAGCCTCTATCATCTCTCTTGTTTCTGAAAACCTATTTAGTGCCTATAGGTACTTGACCAGATGGTAGCGGACATAGGTTCCAAACCTTTTGTATTTTGAATTGAAGCAGCTCCTCTTGCATTGATTCAACCCAACTACTATCTTTCAAGGCATCTTCCACCTTATTGGGTTCCATTTGGGATAAAAAGCATGAGTACAAGCAGACATTCTCGTTATGAGTTTGTCCTCTTGTTCTCATGTCTTCAGAGACTTCCCCTGTGATGTTCTCAGCTGGATGAGTGTTGTGAA
The DNA here is from genome assembly GCA_025215565.1 of Flaveria ramosissima. Lineage (NCBI taxonomy): Eukaryota > Viridiplantae > Streptophyta > Magnoliopsida > Asterales > Asteraceae > Flaveria > Flaveria ramosissima. Next base: position 41,629,625 of record CM046043.1, on the reverse strand, counting down.
TCCTAAGTCTAGGAATTACCTCTAATTGTAAAGATAGATCCAAATTGGACATATTTTGCTCAGGAGCTTGAACACTTGGTCCAGCTGCTGTTTCAAACTCATTCAATGAGGACTGATTGAATGAATGAGAAACATTATCATAATTTGTTTGCTGTGAAGTAGCATTAACAGTTGCCTATTCCTTCAAGATGTTACTTCTATCGTCTTGGTGTTGTGCAGTGTCACCTGATGAAGTTTGAGAGTCACAGGTGAACCGCTGGTTGAAGCTCCACTATCCTTGAGATAGTTATACTATCAGATCTGCCAATAGTGGGAACTTGATTTGTTGCAGCTCTTGGAGAACTTGGAATAGGTCTAGGAAGCTCAAACAGTTGGTCATCATCAGAATCACTTTGAGCACCTGTTCCAGCTGAGACATTCTCACAAGATGGTTTAGAATAGTTTGGAAACAATTCTAAATCAAAGATATGATCAGGGCCATTCCCCCTAACACAAGGAGTGTGCTCATTAACTACAATGTTGAAAGATTCCTCAAATTGTTGATTTTTGATGTTATAAACTCTATAAGCTTTAGAGTTAGAGGAATATCCAACAAAGATGGCATCATCCGATTTTCAGTAAATTTTGCCAAATTGTCTTTTGTGTTATGTATGGTACACCTGCTGCCAAAGGACCTTAGAAAGACTATGAACGGTGGCCTCTTGTTCCATAGCTCATAAGGGGTTTTTCCATGTGGCTTAACTATAAGGACCCTGATCTGCACATAGCATGCAGTGCTGACTGCCTCTGCCCAGAATGTTAGAGGCAGCTTTGAATCAGCTAACATAGTCCGAGCAGCCTCAATAAGTGTCCTGTTCCTCCTCTCAGAAACACCATCTTCTTGAGGAGTTGTAGGGGCACTATATTGTCTGGCAATCCCTTTTGAGTTACAGATTGAGTCAAGAACATGGTTCTTAAACTCAGTCCCTTGATCACTTCTAATTATTTTAAACTTGTGATCAATTTGATTTTCAATTTTAAGAATAAAAGATTTTAAAGTTTCAGCAGTTTCAGCTTTGGTTCTTAAAAAGAATACCCATGTAAATCTAGTAAAATCATCAACAATCACAAGGCAATATGATTTTCTTCCAATGCTCATTATACTTGTGGACCAAATAGATCCATGTGCAAAAAGTGTAATGGAGTGGTGATGGAGTTAACAACTTTGGATTTATTAGATGTCCTGTGTTGCTTCCCTTTCAGGCGTGCAACATAGTTATCTTTGCAGAAAAATTCCTTTTTAGGCAAACCATGTACCAAGTTATTTTTAGCCAATTTATTCATTGTCTTAAAATTTACATGACACATTCGTTTATGCCATAGTGTTGACTCATCACCATCAGCTTTGGAAAGAAAGCATGATACTTCTCCCATTGGGGAAGCATTGTTCATATCCGGCTTGTACATATCCCCTTTCCTGGGAGATCTAAGAAGCACCAATTCCTGAGGAATTGTCATCCCGGGTTTGAGGATTATGCACTCATGTTCTGTGAAGAGCATTTGATGCTTTTGATCACAGAACTGAGAAACACTTAACAGGTTGTGTTCAAGCTGTTTGACAAAGTTAACTTTGTCAAACTTTAATTTTTCGTTGGATATACTTCCTCTGCCAGAAATATATCCTCTGGCCTCACCTCCAAACTGGACAGGACCTCCATCATAATGTTGAAATTGTTGAAGGAGAGATCTGTTCCCTGTCATGTGCCTGGAGCATCCACTGTCCAAAATCCAAACATTGTTAGTCTTGTTGTATGGATGTCCCTACACATAAGATGAGATGATTAATTTTGATTGGAAACCCAAGCCTTGTTGGTCTTGGGTTCTTCTAATGATACTAACATAATTGAACCAAAATTTATGCATGGGGGTTCAATGGATGTCTTTAAAGAAGAGGTTTGGGCTGCAGCATCTTCCTTGATCTTCCATTCCATCCCTTGGTTGATCATGGAGGATGAGCTTGTTGAAGCTTTTGCAGCTTGGCATTCTTCCGAAGCTTCTTTCTTTTCAGAAGAAGCCTTCACCACCTTTTCTTCTGAAGCAATCTTCTTCTGGGATGGTCTCAAGGGGACTCTTATATTCTTTTGAGTCTTGAAAGCTTTAGCTTCGGAAGCCTTTTTCCCTTCGGAAGAAGGACCTTCTTCCGAAAGCAACCTTGCTTCGGAATCAAGCTTTCCTTTTTTCATCACTTGAACTATTTGATATGGTCCAAATGAGAAACCTTGTAAGGATTCCTGAAGTCTGATGCAACCCAAAACATCCTAAGTGTCTCAGCAACATGCACTAAGTACTGAAGTGAAGAATGCTTCGAAAGTTTTACACAATGCATTAGAAAATACTCTAAGTGTAAAATCTTCCGAAGCCAAGACCAATATCTTCCGAAGCCAAACATGAAGTCTTCCGAAGCTTCAGAGACAAAGTCTTCCGAAGCTTCAACCTATGAAGAGAGATTTCTTCCGAATACTTTTAGTACACATGCTTTATCTGATGTACTGTTCCATAAAGCACCTTTTCCGCTTCATCTCTGTAAAGTCACCAACTTACATGAGTTGGTGAAAAGGTCCATGCTTTTGGTAACTGTACGTTGAGGTCTTGAGTCTGTAACTTTCCACTTTATGTACTTTATCCTTTTTGTAATATATAAGGATGTGAGCTATGGCATGTCATAGTCACAAGGTCAAAAGGCAGATATGCCTTTTGATCCTATAATTAATTTTGTTAGTGTCTAGTCAATTGTATCCAGCTGGCTTTCAAAGTATAGCCGGCTGTAGGTTGTAGTATAAGTATTTCAAGTTCTTGTATCTTTCTTTATGCTTTGTAACACTTGTAAAAGAACTTGAGAAAGCAATATACTGCCTCCTTGAAACCCATACTCTCTTGTTCTGTCTCTTGCTTTACTTGTGTTCTTTGTATCACTGTGGTTAACCCAGTTCACTTTTTGATTAAAGTTTAGTTAATCTCCTCATTGTGTTGTTGTGTTGTAATTGTGTTTAAGCCCTTAAACGGTCCTGCAATTGGTATCAGAGCATTCCAGGCTCTTGATATAAGATCTAACCATCTTAAGATCCCTCACACACACAAAAACTAAACTCTTCAAATGGCTTCCATCTCAAAGACTGATATGGAGACTGGAACCATGAACAAATCCCCACTGATCACTCTTGATGATTTTGACACCTGGTGCATGAGGATGGAAGGCTTCATCAGGTCTCTTGATTCAAGAATGTGGGAATCTGTTGAGAATGGACCTTTCATACCCAGCACCCCCTCTGCTACTGGTGCTGGTATGATTCCTAAAGATGTGGCCAACTACTCAGATGAAGATAGAAAAAGAGTAGAGATTGATAGGAAGGCCATGACTGCTCTTCAGACTGCTCTCCCAAACTCTGTATACAGAGGTTTTAAGAAGTGCAAAACAGCTAAACAGCTGTGGGATGCGCTGAAGATGATGTATGAAGGCTCCTCTGAAGCCAAGGAGAACAAGAAAGATCTTCTGAAGCAGCAGTTTGAGAATTTCACCTTCAAAGCAGGTGAAACCATGACCCAACAGTACTTCAGGTATGTTGAGATTGTGGATACCCTAGTGGATGGAGGAGTTCCTCTTGAGAACAGGGACATTGTAAGGAAGTTCATGTCCTCACTTCCTAGGCAAGAAATCATGGCTACTTTTGATGCTAAGCAGAAACAAGTTTTTATCTCTGCAGGTTTCAAAGTAATAAGGACTGAAGACATCAACCAAGACTCCTCAGCTGAGAGTCCTGGTTCCTGTTCAAATCATCATAATGCAAAGAAGAAGACTGAGCTGCTGTGTACCACTGCTGCACAGCCTGGACCATCAAACTCCAAGAACAGTTCACAGCCCAAAAGAACTGTCTCAGCATCTACCAAGATGAAAGTGGAGAAGGGATGTGACCAAAGCCAGTCTTGCTCTCAAAAGGAGACTTGTTTGAAGAAGAAAATGTTATGTGTCATGTGTGAAAGTACTTCTCACATTGCTAAGGATTGCCCATACAATCCTAAAAGTACCATCCACATGATCAACACAAAGACTTCAAAGAGTCTCAAGAAGTCTCAAGCTTCGGAAGGAAAGTCTGTTTCCTTCGGAAGCTCCAAATCAAAGAAGAAGGTAAATGGAAAATTACCTTCGGAAGCAAAGTTAGTCTCGGAAGAAAGGAGTTCTTCCGAAGCACTGAAGTCTGCTGCAGTGACTGTAGATTATTCCGAAGGTTCAGTCATCAAAACTTGTGAAGTTCCAAAAGCTTCTAAGGTTTTGAAGGTCAAGTCCAAGACTCCAAAGGTGGTGTGGAAGTCTAAGAAAGACCAAATGATTGAAGTTTCTTCATCAACAACAGCTGAAGATCCCCATAGTACAACCATAGGATCTATTACTGTTGTATTACCTTCTATTACACTTAATGAGCCCAAGACAAGTAAGGCTTGGGTTTCCAAATGTAACTAATCATTTTCTTTGTGCAGGAACAGCTCAAGACAAACAGGAATGTCTGGATAATTGACAGTGGCTGTTCCAGGCACATGACAGGCAATAGGTCTCTACTCCATAATTTTGAGAGAATTGATGGAGGACCAGTTGCTTTTGGAGGAGATGAAGGTGGTTACATTTCTGGAAGGGGCAAGGTCATAAATGGTAAGCTCAGCATTGAGAAGGTAAACTTTGTTAAGGAGCTTGGGTACAATCTTCTGAGTGTATCCCAATTTTGTGATCAGAGTCATAACATGCTCTTTACTGAGCATGAGTGCATTGTTCTCAAGCCTGGAATGGTCATTCCTCATGAGCATATCCTGCTCAGAGCCCCCAGGAAAGGGAACATGTACAAGATGGATTTGCAAGAAACATCTCCCTCTGGAGAAGTTTCATGCTTTCTATCTAAAGCAAATAGTGATGAGTCTTTCCTATGGCATAAAAGAATGTGCCATGTAAACTTTAAGAACATGAATAAATTAATTAAACATGATCTGGTAACTGGAATGCCAAAGAAAGAGTTTACAAGTGATGATCATTGTGTTGCATGCCTGAAAGGGAAGCAACACAAGGTATCTCACAAGCCTAAGGAAAAGAACTCCATCACTACTCCCCTACACTTGTTACATATGGATCTCTTTGGCCCCACCAGTGTAATGAGTTTAGGAAGGACCTCTTATTGTTTGGTGATCACAGATGATTTTACAAGATTCACTTGGGTCTTTTTCCTTAGAACTAAGGATGAAACCCCTGAGATTCTGAAGAATTTCATCTTAAAAATTGAGAATCAATGTGATCACAAGGTCAAAACCATAAGATGTGATCAAGGAACTGAATTCAAGAACCAAATCCTTGATACATTTTGTGATGATAAAGGTATTACAAGACAATATAGTGCTCCCAGGACTCCTCAGCAAAACGGAGTTGCAGAGAGGAGAAACAGGACACTTATTGAAGCTGCAAGAACTATGTTGTCTGACTCTAAACTGCCTATCACCTTCTGGGCAGAGGTAGTTAATACTGCTTGCTATGTGCAAAACAGAGTTTTAGTAGTTAAGACACATGGTAAGACTCCTTATGAACTTTGGCACAAGAAGAAACCTTTCATTGGTTTTCTCAGGTCATTTGGATGTCCCTGCACCATCTTGAATACCAAAGATCAAATTGCCAAGTTTGCTGAGAAATCAGATGATGGACATTTCATTGGATACTCTTCCCAAGCTAAAGCTTATAGAGTATACAATCTCAGAACTAGAATTGTTGAGGAGTCAGCCAATGTGACTTTCAATGAGCACACTCCTTGTGTAGCTGGTTCTGGTCCGGATTGGCTGTTTGATCTTGATTTAATTACCAACTGTTTTAACAAATCTTGTGAGCATGTTTCAGGATCTGCAGGAAATTTAAATACAGGTGATCCTGATCCAAGATTTGAGCTAGGAAGATCTTCAACTCATACATCTTCAGCTCCAGTTGGAACTACTTCAGCAAATGAGGTTTCTATCAGCACAACAATGACAAATTCAGCTGATACATCTGGCATGCCTTCAAATTCCAGCTCAGAGGCCTCTCAACCAGATAAAGACACCTACCTTGTAGAAGACAACAATGGTGATGGTGATAGTGATCAGGAATTTCTTGATGCTAATAACCATACCATAGATGACAACATCAATGATGTCACACACTCATTGGATCAAGTTAACTTGATAAGTGTGATAATGTGGAGGGTGAATCTTCCAGACCAGATCTAAATTTCTCAAATTTGGATCTTTCTCAGCAACTTGCTGTGATCCCTCAGCTAAGGATCCACAAGTCTCACCCCACCACAAACATCATTGGAGATGTTGTCACAGGGGTAAGAACAAGAGGACAAACCCATGAAGCAAATGTTTGTCTTCACTCTTGTTTCTTATCTCAGATAGAGCCCAAGAAAGTTGATGAAGCTCTAAAGGATGGAAGTTAGGTTGAAGCTATGCAACAAGAGCTGCTTCAATTCAAAAGGCAGAAAGTTTGGAACCTTTGTCCTCTTCCTCATGGGAAGACTACCATTGGAACCAAATGGGTTTTTAGGAATAAGAAGGATGATAGAGGAATCATCATCAAGAACAAGGCAAGACTAGTTGTTCAAGGATACACACAAGAAGAAGGGATTGACTACACTGATGTCTTTGCTCCTGTAGCAAGACTAGAAGCTGTTAGGATATTCCTGGCATTTGCTGCATCCAAGAACTTCAAGGTCTTTCAACTTGATGTAAAGTGTGCTTTCTTATATGGAGTGATTGATGAAGAGGTTTATGTCAAACAGCCACCTGGTTTTGTAGACCCTGATCATCCTGATTATGTCTGCAAGCTTGACAAAGCTCATTATGGGCTGCATCAGGCACCCAGGAAGTGGTATGAGACACTATCTGAGTATCTTTGTAAACATGGATACAGGAGAGGTACTATAGATGGAACTCTCTTCATCAAAGGACAGGGAAATGACTTATTGCTAGTTCAAGTATATGTAGATGACATCATCTTTGGTTCAACTAATCCAAAGCTCTACAAAGACTTTGAGAAGCTGATGAAAGACAGATTTGAGATGAGTTCAATGGGAGAACTCAACTTCTTCTGGAATTCAAGTGAAGCAGGTTGAAGATGGCATCTTCATAAGTCAGTCAAAGTATGGTCAAGACATACTCAAGAGGTTCAACATGACTGATTGTAAGATTGCTAAGACACCCATAGCCAGACACCACTCCCTTGGTCCAGATCTTGAGGGGGAGTGTGTAGATGAACACTTATACAGGGCTATGATTGGGTCTCTTATGTATCTTACAGCTAGCAGGCCTGATATCATGTTTGCTACATGTATTTGTGCAAGATATCAAGCCAACCCTAAGATGTCTCACTTAATCACTGTGAAAAGGATTTTAAGATACCTCAAAGGTGCTTCAACACTTGGTCTATGGTATCCAAAGAATCCTAATTTCAATCTGTATGCCTATACAGATAGTGATTATGGTGGTTGCAATATGACTGCAAAGTTTACATCTGGGGGATGTCAATTCCTTGGTGGAAGGGTTGTCTTATGGCAATGCAAGAAACAATCCTGTGTGTCTGCATCAACTGCTGAGGCTGAATACATTGCTGCTACAAGCTGCTGTGCTCAAGTGCTTTGGATTCAAAATCAGATGCTGGAATATGGATTTAACTTCAAAGAGACTCCTATCCACATAGACAACAATAGTGCTATCTCTATCACTGAGAACCCTGTGCAGCACTCAAGGACCAAACACATCAACATCAGGTATCATTTAATAAGAGATAACTATGAAAAGGGATTAATTAAACTAGTCAAAGTTCATACAGATGAACAATATGCTGATCTGTTCACAAAAGCTTTTGATGAACAGAGATTTAAGTATCTGATATCAGCTATTGGGATGATTAACTTTGAGTAGACTTTTTCTTAAAAACCTATTTCTAATTATTTCTTCTTAAAATATGTGTGTCCTAAGTTGTCTAGTTCATCACTTTCATAAGCTCATGTTTTTTTTGGATGAAAAAAATTCTTTTTGAAGACTTTCCTTAGATTCTTGAAAATTTTCTGATACTTCGGAAGATAAAGTTTTATCTTCGGAAGAAAAACATGTCTTCAAAATGAATAAACTATCTAAGAGATTTTACCTTCGGAAGAAGTCTAAACTCATCTTCCGAAGCTTAAAATTCTTATCTCAGAGACTTATTCATTTTTAAGGACCTTTTCCTTCCGAAGCAAAATTAACCTTCGGAAGCTTTGTTTATTCCTATACAAAGCATCCAAGGGTTTATCTCTCTTCCGAAGCATAAATCTTCAAGACTCTCAGGAAAATCTTCCGAAGCCATTTTAGCTTCGGAAGCTTTTTCAATCAAAACTTCCGTAGACAAATAACCTTCGGAAGCTTTTCGAATTCCAAGAAAACTATTTTTTGAGCAAAAGTAAACTACCTTTTCAGAGGTGGGACCGACTTCCGGATTTCAAAGTTTATCCTCTTTCATTAACTTTGGTTCAAATCCCTTTTCACATAAATACCCAACGGTTCCCCCTCTTTCCCACTATCTTCCTCAATTCTACTATTCCTCTAACCTAATTCTCTAAACCGCCTTTGCTTTCTACCTTTCTTCACCCTTAAGCTTCTGAAATGGCCAACCTTAACCGCAGAAACAACCCAGATTTCTCCATGCAACTTCACAGGCAACATAATCAAGTTGCTCTGTTAAGCTCTGAGAAAGATGCAAGTTTCTCAGAGATTTGCCAATTCTTGACTCTGTCAAACTATTTCACCTCCCTGACCATTGATCCTACTCTATATGAGGATCACTTGCTTGAATTCTGGAAGACCTGCCAAGAGGTTATTATGGATGGGGAGAAATCACTGTCTGCCAAAGTGCAAGGGAGGACAATCTTCATCACTCCGGCCATCATTAATCAACATTTGCAGCTGGATGATGAAGAAGGTGAGGTGTCCTACCCAAAAGAAGCTGTTAATCATTCTTTTGAGCAGATGAGCTATGAGGGAGATTTCTCTGTAAAGACCTTCAGGAAAGGAAAGGTCTCATCCCAATGGAAATTCCTGCTCCATGTGGTTATCCACAGCTTATCAAACAAGCATGGTGGATGGGACCAGATTCCTGAGGATCTCTCTTTTATAGTTCATGGAATGGTTCAGGGGGTCAAGTTCAGGTATTCACAATTTGTTTATACTAATTTACTTGCAAACTTAGACTCCTTAGAGTATTACATGTTTCCTAGATATGTTCAACACATTCTCAACTGTGAACTGGGCTCACAGTTGAGGGAAACAAGTAATATTCTTAAATTGGGACAGATGAAGCCCGGCATCTTTAAAATAATGAAGAAGCCAACTGTAGGCTTCTCAGGGGTAGAAACAGCCCTAGTCCCAAAAATGTTAGAGCTCATTGCTCGAGGTGACAACCTAGCAACACAAGCTAGTGTTGAAGCCACACCTCTTTTATCCTTACCCCTAAAAAGACCAGAAATCACCCTCACCTACCAAAGAAAATCCAAACGAACCCCTGCTCAGGCTATTGAGTCTGTGCAGGCCCCCATATATTCAACCTTACAGGAAGAAATGGACACTAGAGCTCCCACTTCTCCTGAGGAGCAAACCACTCCCATTACTTCACCTATCAGGGCTGAGGTTCCTCAAGCTCACCCTGATGAGCTCACTAGCCCAACAGCCTTAAGCCTTCACTCTGAGTCTCAACACTCAAGTGAACAACCTTCAGGGGACAGCTACCATCCCCAGCCTTTGGATCTCAACCAACCAATTCCCAACCTATCCTTCTACACTGATGAAGACTTAGGATTCAGTGAGTACCATGAGTCTCTCTTCTCCTCCCCTACTCAAATAGAGATGAGTACCTCTGACTCTCCTCAGTCTATCCCACATCAGTCACCTACTACTGAGGTGGACACTTCTGAACCTGTTCAGGATGTCCATATGGAAGAAGCTCTCACTTTTGAAAGTGATTACATCATTAAGACCTCAACCATGGCAACTCAGCCCATTGGCATCTCAACTGAGGCTGCCAGTGAGCAGAGGAAAACCAGTAGCCAAGAAACTCAAGCTGGTGGTGAGAGAGAGGACTTTGGTCCAATCATCTCATCCCCCAATGATTTTTCTGATGAAGATGAGGGGAATTTGAGACTAAAGGTGCAGAAATTGTCAAAAACATGCACCTATTTAGTCTCTAAGGTTAGTCACTTGGAATCTCAGGTGACTACCTTGCAAAACAGGGTCAATGATCAGCAACTCCAGATTTCATATCTGAAGGAAAAACTAGCTGGGAGACCTTTAAGGAGAGCTCAACTAGGAATACAAGAACCTGTGGAAGTGATTGACTTATCCTCCAGCTCACCTATGCAAGTGGGTGATGCTACCAAAAAGGGGGAGAAAGTTATTACAACCACAGAACCTGGGAGTTCTTCACAGAGAATGGACATAGAGGACTCACCATCCTCACTTGCTGTTGTGCATTCTCAGCAACTTCCTCAAGTTCACATTAATGTGGAGTCTATAGACTCACTCATCAGGAGTCTCTTTGAGGAAGGTATACCAAGGGCTGTCTCATCTCCACCACAAGGAACTGGCAACTACATCATAAGGTGGAGGTATGATGATGACAGAAGTGCCCTTATACTTCACAGAGTTCAAGGCCAACAAGAAGTTTTTCAATTCCAAAGCCTGAGCTTCTATGAAAGACTGGATTTAGTCAACTTGCCACTTGTCAATCCAAGCAATTCAAGACAAGCTGACAGGCTGGCTCAAAGAATCCAAGACAGGATCCTTGCAGAGTTCACTCTAAGAAGGAGACTTAGGCAATCAGGCAATGTCATCGGTCAACTGGATGTTGAGGTGGACCCTAAGATTAGTTTCATAGGGGAAACCTTGACTGAAGGCCCAGTGGCAGAACCTGAGACCCCTGTCTCATCATCAACAACTGCTGCAGAGGTCCAAACTCCATCTGAGACACCTGCTGGTGAAGGTGTTTCTCAGCCTCTCTCTGGCCAGAGCATGGAAGCTACACCAAGCAATGAAGGCCAAGCCTCAATCCACCCTGAGTCACAAAGGTCTGTTGGTGACAAAGACAAAAGGATAATGACTCCCGAGGAAATTGAGGAGGAAGAGAGAGAGAGGAAAAGGAGACTAAGGGGAGAAAGTTCTACTGGGTCATCTAGCTTCATGCAAGCTGCAATCAGGGCTGCTCCCAGACCAAATACTCAAGATGATGAGTTAAGGGCAGTCAGGATTACCTATTTACAGACCAGGAACTATGACATTGATGAAATCATCTCCCTCCCCTTAGAAGAGTTAAATGAACTGGCTGACATGGAAGTGTCAAGAGAGATGAAGGAGAAAGAGGATGCAAGGTTACTTCTCCAATTCAAAGAGGAGAAGAGATAGAAAAGACTTTACAAGCATGCTCCCACTCTCTCACCAGTTCAAGAAAGTCCTGCACAGGAAGATGTGGCTCCACAAGAACCTCAGGTTGATAAAGAAGAAGATAGGATCAAGATGATTAACTACCTGAGTGCCACAGGCTTCTATCAGGCAGATGCACTTCTTCCCCTGTCCTATGACTTCATTGAGTTCGAGTACCTAAAGCAACTTGAGCTTGAGCTAGTCAAAGAAAGAAAAACAACCAAAAGGAAGCTAAGGGAAGAAGCTGGAAAGTCAAGAGCCATCATTCAAAAGAATGCAAAGAAGTCTGCTGACAGACAAAGAATGGTGAGCTTCTTGAAGCTATATGGATTCTCCAGAAGGAGACTTGGCCCCATGTCTCTATCCACTATGGATGAGCATATTAGGGTGATCAAGCAGAAAATTAAAAGTGGAGAACTCATTGACATGCACTCTCTTCGAAGTCAAGTCCCACCTGAAGTGGAGGTCAAGTTTGAACAACCAGAGACACCTCAACCAGCACCTCCAGCTGAGCCTCAACAAGCTTCATCTTCTGATCCTAGGCAGGGTCAAACTCCCTCTCCTTCTGAACCTGTGAGGGAGGAACACCCAACTGAGAAAGACACTGATGATCAACATGGTGCTGCAGACCAGTCTTCTCAGTTAAAGACATCCAAGAGGAAGAAGAGGATGGCTTCTAAACCAAAGACTAAAAAGAAGAAGCCAAAGTCATCTACCTCTGCACCTCAGGCTGAATCAGATCAACCTGAGGAAGTGCATGATGAGGCAGCCCAATCAACTCCTATTCAAGTGGCTCCTCTAACTACTGAGACACCCATCTTGTCCTGGACTTACTCTACCAATCCAGAAAGATGGAATGTTATCAGAGATCAAGGTGTTGAGAATGTCTACTCATGGCAAGGCATAATCAACTTACCTCTGCATGATCTCTTTGAGATGAGAAGATACTATGAGAGTCTTGATGATCCTGACCATTTAATGAAGAAAGGAATGGTCCTGATTGTACTGAAGACTACCAACATTTGAAGATCTTCTAAGTGTTTTGGTAGCATCAGCCTAGGGGGAGTTTGTAAGGATTCCTGAAGTCTGATGCAACCCAAAACATCCTAAGTGTCTCAGCAACATGCACTAAGTACTGAAGTGAAGAATGCTTCGGAAGTTTTACACAATGCATTAGAAAATATTCTAAGTGTAAAATCTTCCGAATCCAAGACCAATATCTTCCGAAGCCAAACATGAAGTCTTCCGAAGCTTTAGAGACAAAGTCTTCCGAAGCTTCAACCTATGAAGACAGATTTCTTCCAAAGACTTTTAGTACACATGCTTTATCTGATGTACTGTTCCATAAAGCACCTTTTCCGCTGCATCTCTGTAAAGTCACCAACTTACATGAGTTAGTGAAAAGGTCCATGCTTTTGGTAACTGTACATTGAGGTCTTGAGTCTGTAACTTTCCACTTTATGTACTTTATCCTTTTTGTAATGTATAAGGATGTGAGCTATGGCATGTCATAGTCACAAGGTCAAAAGGCAGATATGCCTTTTGATCCTACAATTGATTTTGTTAGTGTCTAGTTAATTGTATCCAGCTGGCTTTCAAAGTATAGCCGGCTGTAGGTTGTAGTATAAGTATTTCAAGTTCTTGTATCTTTCTTTATGCTTTGTAACACTTGTAAAAGAACTTGAGAAAGCAATATACTGCCTCCTTGAAACCCATACTCTCTTGTTCTGTCTCTTGCTTTACTTGTGTTCTTTGTATCACTGTGGTTAACCCAGTTTACTGTTTGATTAAAGTTTAGTTAATCTCCTCATTGTGTTGTTGTGTTGTAATTGTGTTTAATCCCTTAAACGGTCCTGCAAACCTTATCTGACTCCTTCCTTTTTAACATTATTTGCATAATTTGTGCTAGAAGGATTGTAGTAAAAATCTTTGGCCATGTAGTTTTGCAGACCACACATTATGCATGCAATGTTAATCTTTTGGGAATTTGAGGATTGCTGTTTCTTGTTCTTTTTCTCTTCATCAGCAACCTTTCCCTTTAACTTCTGATCCTTCGGTAGGACAGGAGTGCTTTTTACTAAACTCCTTTCCTGAATCAAAGTTTCCAACCACCTGGAATCCAGCTGAGATGAATACAACCTTTTGCTTTGGGTTTATCTTTAGCTTAGACTCAGCCACTTTCTTGGCAGTTTTTCTGGCTGCCTTAGCTCTGCTTCTTCTGGCTTTGGTGGTTAGGGGTTGATTATCACCGGTAGGAGAGGGTATAATTACCTGGTTCTTCCCTGTGATGGTCTTCATGGTTGCATCACTCTTTGACTCATGAGAAGGTGGGTCAGCAGATGGAACCTCTTGCTCTTCAATACCACACCTTGGTTGTCTTATAGACTCATAGGAGTCTGGTGGAGCAATTTCATTGGTTCCCAACCCACCTTTGTTTTGGTAACAAAGTTTTGAGTGAGAGGATGATGCAATAATGGCTTGGAAGTTTTGCTCAGAAATAGCATACTTCCTGGCTTGAGCCTCAACTGTGACAAGCTGGGCTTGAGCCTCAAACAATTTGGATATTAAATCTTTTATTTGAGTCTTATAGTTAGTGTGTTCATGTTTTAATAGGGACACAGTTTTCTCTAACTCCTCAATTTTCCTTTGATATTTAGATTCAGCCCTTTTAAAATTAGATTTCAAAACATTTAGAGACTTAATATCGGATTTAATCTCCATATTGTAGTCCTGATACAATTTAACCTTAGCAGTACAGGCAGGAGTACAGAGATGTTCATATACCATATTCTCACCTGTTCCGGCCATGAGTGCTTGAGCAGGAGTCATATCCTGTACCATAAAGCTCCAGTCAACTTCTTGAGCCATTGCAGTTGTCTCTGTTGACTCTCCAGTGGGCTTTGGTGTAGAGGGATGTGTGGAGGCCTGTGGGGTTCCCATATTCGACTTGGGAGCCTTGCATTCCCTTGCAAAATGAGCAAGTTGGTTACAGTTGTAACATTTGGCCTTGGTTTTGTCAAACCCAAATTTGTTGTTGATTGGGTTTTGGGGAAATTGCATTCCAGTTCTCTTGAAGAACTTCTCTGCTCTGTAGGTTAATAGAGCCATTTGTTGGACTATGTCCACGTATTCCACGTCATCTGGGTTGAAGCACTCTAGATCATCAAAGCAATATTGATAATCATTAGAGTGTCCACTTCCTGAGACAAAAGCTCTGCTGTCCTGAAAGGAACTTTGCTGAGCTTGTTGAGACCTTGGAGTCTCAGGAAATGTGATGTATGGCCCAGAAGAACAGGATGACTGCTGGGTGTAAGTCAGGTATTGTTGAGGCTGGGAGGGTCCTGAGCCTTCAACAACCATTAAAGCGTTGCTAGCAGGAAGACTTGTAGATACATGTGTACCTAGTTTCTGAGCTTAATGTAATATGTCTTTATTGTCTTACACATATGTAATTGAATGGGTACTTAATGAAATACAATGTGTGGTTGTGCTTATAATGTTTATTATTTCATTGATTAGTAGTTTAAAGCTTATTGAACTGACTATATAGGTTTATGGTTGTTTGAATGAATCTTAATAATGTAATGATTAATAAATATATTCAAACTTAGTAATATGAAGTTCTCATGCGAATGGCCCATGCTAATGGACCATACGCATGAACAACTTCATGCGAATGACTCAGTCGCATGACTGAACCAGGAGACTGGATCAGTCGCACGAGTGTAACATGAGATTGACTCAGTCGCACGACTGAACACTCAGCCGTGCGAATGGATCAACTGCATGGCTCAATCGCACGACTGAACCATGCTCATGGTTCAGTCGCCCGAATGAGATACCCTAACCTATAAATACCACTTAGTTCGTGGTAAAACGTAAGAATTCAGAACACTTCGACTACATACGTACCCTAGCCGTCCAGAGACGTCTAAGAACCTGTTCCAAGTTCATAGATCGCACTAGATCGATTCCATATCATTCTGAACGTTTAGATTCAATCCATAATTGTTTCTACGTGCGTTCTCACTGATTGGATCGCTAATCAAATAGGATTCCACACTATTTGATTCGGTATACACGTTAATCAGTTAGTATTTCGTTCAATACACGATCCTAACAAGTGGTATCAGAGCCTCGGCTCTTGATTTACGTGTGATTCAATCGTTTTTGATACAAAAATTGTGTTTTTTCACTAAAAACGCAATCTTTTTGTGTCAAACGGTGTCTTAGACGTCTCCTGTTTGTAAAGTTTAGTTTTTTCGGCATACAACAATTAGGGTTAGTGAAAATTCGTGTTTTTGCGGCCAAAACACCTTAAACCTACAAATTTTCGAAATCCAGCAGCTTCAGTCGCACGATTAACTCAATCGCACGGCTGAATACATACGCATCCCTCATACCCACGATTGGACTCATTCGTACCTCCATTCGTATGACTGAGCAGTTTATTCGCATTGTTCAACTGCATCAGTTTATTCGCCCGACTGAACCATCCGCATTAGTTCAGTCGCACGATTGAACCATCCGCATTGTTCAATCACACGAATAGCCCAATCGCATACTTCCATTCGCACAAGTGAAACAATTTGTTCCAAAGACTAAAGTTAATCGCAATGGAGGACCAGTACTCAGCATTCACATCAGGGAGAGACTTACGTATTCAGAATTTCCTGCTACTGGAGAATGAAGTGGGGAATCACAATAAACCCCCTAAGCTAATTACGTTAGATGAATACCTACAATGGAAGCAACGTTTCGAGATCTACTTAAACGGAGTAGATCCCAATCTGTGGGAATCTATAGAGACGGGGTACAGCATGCCAGTAGGAGCTGATGGTGTCAAACTTACACTAGGTGGCATGACTGATGGACAGAAGGTCAAATACAATGCTGAGAAGAAAGTCTATCCTTTGCTTACACAGTCAATTCCGAAGGATATCTTCCATCAATTTTCTGAGAACAAGCAAGCAAAGAAGCTGTGAGATGAATTGGAAAAACGGTATGACGGGAATGCGTCATTGAAAGCTCTAAAGGCTAAAGCATTGAAGAAGGAGTTTGACAACTTCTCGTCAATTGGTAAGGAGAGTTTGGATGATGTCATCGATTGGTTCTATCACTTGATGAGTGAGTTGCACACTCATGGAGTTACAACGACCATGGAGGACAAGGTGTCAAACTTTGCAGATGGGTTGCCAAAAAAGTGGGTTTCTTTTGTCTCCAATCTCAGACAGAATGGTATGCTAAAGAAGTTAGATATAAATGATTTCATTCTGATGCTGAGCGAGGAAGAATTAAGGATGAAATACAGAGCCCAAAAGTCTTCTTATGATCAGAATCCAGCACTGTACAACGCGACTCCACAAGTCAAAACATCTGGAGCACCACTTCAGACGGCTTTTGTGTCAAGTTCAGCTGGTCCTTCTCAAGCCTATACTTCAAGGTCAGAAACGTCAGGGTCGTCTGGTACCCAATACATTTCACCTGAAGCAAATGCTACAAAGCTGAAGACCGAGAATCTCAGTAATGTGACAGTAGAAGTAGCAAGAGAGCACATGGATCTCTTAGCAGCTGTAGTCCACTCCTATGATGGACTAGTTGCTGGGAGAATTAGGAACTGCCATATGGCAGATGAGGACTATGAGCAGGTAGATAAGACAGAGCTGGAAAGGATGGATATAATGTGGGCCTTAGCAAGTGCTGTCCGGAGAGCTAAGAAGTTTGTCAAGAAGAGCGGACAAAACTTGGTTGCAACTAAGGACACTACCTTTGGTTTCGACAAGACCAAGGTGACTTGTTTCAACTGTGGCGAAAAGGGGCACTTCAAACGAGAATGTGTGAAGCCCAAGAAAACTGGAAACGGTAATCCATTCTCGTCCTTCAATCATCAAGATAAGCCAACTAGCAGTCCTATTTCATCAAGCAAGGATCCTAAAGCCTTGACTGCCCATGATGACGAGGGACAGGACTGGAGCTTTCGGTTTGTCTCTCCGGGAGAATCCAACATTGCTAGTGTTAAGGATTTAGATGATGATTCAGCTAGTGAAGGAGATATTGCTGTGGAACTCGTGATGTCAAACACTGGAAAGACTGCAACTGTGGTCAATTACATGCCTGAAGAAGGGAAAACTTCAACAACGTTAGAATCACCAGAACCAGAAACACCAGACTCTGCTTTGATGGCTGATTCATCAGAACCTCCTCAGGTAAGTACTACTGACCAACTTTTCAATAATCATGCTTGTTCTGATTGTAATAAATTTAAGGAAAGCATAGATTTGAAATTTCCTAGGTTATTAGATCATAATGATAGCTTAGTAAAGGATTTGCAACTGTGCACTGAAGCTAACAGAGTTCTAAAACAAAATGAGCACAGTTACAAAGAAAAGATAGACCTTTTGAACAAATAGCTTAGGGAAACAGAAGTAGTAGCCTTTAACCAAGCTAATGACATTAGGTACTATCTTAACTCCCTAGAAGACACTAAGAAACAAAAAGCAGTTTTAGAAGTAGAAGTTAATTCATTAAAGCAAAAACTGCATAGTTGGACAAGTTCATCTCATAATGTCCAACACTTAGTGAGAGAGCGTAATAATGGGAAGGGTTTGGGATATAAAGTGGTTCCACCACCACCTGAGATCTTGATGAACACTAAAAGTAAACCAATCAATAACAATCCAATCAAGGATCATGTGGTGTCCACTCCTCTTGTAAGTGATCCAGATTCGACATGTAAATTAAATGAATCTGGAACTAAACAAAAGGAGGCCATGTCAAAGGCAAAAGGTAAAATGCCTTGTGTTAATCTGGAAAAAGAGTTTGAAAAGGTTAATATAAAGTCTGGGTCAAACACAGTCAAATCTGAACCTAAAAAGACCATTAATGTTAACCAATCACGTGTTTCATGTCAAAGTCCAGGTAAACAAAATGAAAAGGATGTTAAAAATGTTAAAACAATTAAATTTGGTAAACAAGATAAAAAATCTAAAGAAGTAGAGTCAAAAACCAAACAGAACAATGTCACTAGGGTGTCACACACGTCTCCACAAAAAACAGTTAAATCATAAAGTTGATAGCAGGTCATGCTACAACTGTGGAGAGTGTGGACACATTGCGTCTAACTGTCCTTACTATCAGACACCTAGGAAGAAAGTTGAACTTCAAGAACCAAAACCTAGGTCTTCTAAGAGGATCTCAATGACTCCACCTAGAAGAGCTAGTGAACCTAAAGTTCAACCCATTAGCGAGTCGTCTGTTTATCACAAACAAGCCTTACACAAAGCTGGTTTATGGAAAGAAAAATCAACCTCAATGTTTGATAATGAGGACAAGAAGACACCTGAGCTTCCCTCACCATCTAAAGGTCAATGGGTTGAATTTATGATGTGTGATGCCTCTGGGAAACCCAAGCCAGTAAAGGCTTGGGTCCCTAACCTGAACTAATGTTTTCAATTGAATGTGCAGGGTGTTCGCTATAGTGCTGAAACCAACACGTGGATTGTCGATAGCTGAGCATCCAGGCACATGACTGGGAACAGGACACTCTTATTAAACGTCAAACAAATAAAAGGAGGCCATGTTTCATTTGCTGGAAACAAAGGAGGGTATATCACAGCTCAAGGGGAAGTGGGAAATCAGAAACTGAAGTTTGATAAAGTAAACTACGTTCAACAACTTCAAAATAACTTACTTTCTGTATCCCAAATATGTGACAAAGGCTTTAAGGTAATATTTGACAACAAGAAGTGCTATGTCCTGAAAAAGGACTATGTGACCCCGGAGGACCAAGTCTTAATGTCTACCTCAAGATATGATGACATTTATGTCTTGGATCTATCAAAGGCCTCCACAACGGATCAACAAGTTCAGTGCTTCTTGTCAAAGGCTACTGAGAAGGACTCCATCTCCTGGCATCGGAGAATGGGACACATTAATCCACGGAAAATGAATCACTTGATCCAGAATGATCTAGTGAGAGGAGTTAACGTCAAAACTTCCAACTTCCGAAATTCTGTGTGGCGTGCAAGAAAGGCAAACAGACGAAGAAGTCTCATAAGGAAAAGAAAGTTCATTCCATTGATCTTCCTCTTGAACTTCTTCACATGGATCTGTTTGGTTTAGTCAGTACAAGAAGCATTGCAGACTACTTGTACTGCTATGTGGTTACTGATGACTACTCAAGATTTTCTTGGGTAATGTTTCTGAAATCCAAATCAGAAACATTTGAGTCTTTCAAGGAGTTAGTAACTACACAAGAGTCTCTCTAGAAGCTGAAGGTAAGATAGGTACGCTCAGACAACGGAACCGAGTTCAAGAATCAGTGGATGGAGGCTTACTGCAAGGAAAAGGGAATTTTGCACCAGTTCACCTCTGCCTACACACCTCAAATGAATGACGTTGCTGAGAGAAAGAATCGCATTTTGATAGAGACAGCACGGACAATGCTAGCGGACTCGAAACTACCTATCCAATTCTGGAATGAGGCAGTGGCAAATGCGTGTTACACGTTAAATCAAGTTGTGGTAGTTTAACGCCATGGCAAGACGTGTTACGAGTTACTACAACGACGTAAACCTAATCTAGCTCGAACCGTTTGGCGCACCGTGCACCCTACTGAAGAAGACTCAGGAGGGAAAATTCAGCGAGAAGGCTGAAGAAGGTATCTTTCTAGGATACAACATACCAAACAAGAGAGTTTACAACAACTCAACGGGTCTAGTAGAAGTGTGGTGTAACGCGGACGTTCAAAGATACACCACCCCACCTGCTGGAAAAGGACCCGCCTTCTTTTTCGACTATGATGGATTCTTCAAGTCCTTCAACATACCTCTCTCCACTTCTGACGAAGAGTTAGCAACCAAGATGATGTATGAGGTCTTGAACACACCGTCACAAGAGTCAACATCATCTGGTTCACAAAGTGACTCGTCTCACCACTTAGGGGGAGCACTCGAAGTAAGTGACTCCTCCTCAGAAGATGAAGATGTGGAGAATGATCAGAATAATCAGGAGGAACAGGTTCCTATTCCTGCAAGTCCACAAGCATCTAACATTGATGCCTCTGCGTCTTTGGAACCTCAAACTCCTACTGCCTCAGATACAGAATCAAACGTTCATAATCTTGACTCTGAGGTAGTTGTTCCCACCACTCCTGGATCACGATTAAATGTCTATCATCCTCTGGACAATGTCATTGGGGATGTCAGATCAGGAGTGTAGACAAGAAATCAGTTATATTTAGCTGATTATGCCTCGGTAATGGAAAAAGGATACCTTCACGACGGTGCTTATTGTTGTTTTGTGTCTCAGTTTGAGCCAAAATACGTCAGTGAAGCCCTGAATGATGAGGCATGGATGAGTGCCATGCAAGAAGAACTTCTTCAGTTTAGGAAGTTAGGTGTGTGGACTCTGGTGGATAGACCTAAAGGTGCTAAGGTCATTGGCACCAAATGGGTCTTGAAATGCAAGAAAGATGACCAAGGTGTCATCATCAGGAACAAGGCTCGACTTGTAGTTCAAGGATTTCAACAAGTCGAGGGAATAGATTACAATGAAGTGTTTGCACCCATGGCAAGAATGGAAGCCATCCGCATCTTCCTTGCCTATGCATCGTATATGAAGATTAAAGTTTATCAACTGGATGTGAAGAGTGCATTCCTTCATGGTGAAATCTGAGAGACAGTGTACTTCAGTCAACCTGAGGGATTTGAGGATCCATATCATCGGGACAGAGTTTACAAACGCGACAAGGCTTTATACGTGCTTCATCAAGCCCCAAGGGCCTGGTATGAGAAACTCTCGACTCACCTTGTGAAACACGGCTTTCGCATAGGTGTTATTGATTGCACACTGTTCATCAAAGAAAAAGATGGTGATTTACTGCTTGTTCAAATCTATGTTGATGACATAATCTTCGGGTCAAAGAACGAAGAATTATGTAAAGAGATTGAAGCAATAATGAAGGCTGAGTTTGAGATGAGTGCCATGGGAGAGATGAAGTTCTTTCTCGCGTTTTAGGTGGATCAAACATCAAAGGGGATATTTCTACATCAGACCAAGTATGTAGGGGATATTCTCAGTCGATTTGACATGGAGAATGCTTCCGCAGCTGGGACTCGACTTGCTACAAACCATGATGTAGCACCCGACGAGAATGGTGATCTGGTCGATGCCACCATGTACCGAGGAATGATTAGATCCCTCATGTACCTCACTGCCTTAAAACCTAATATCATGTACGCGATGTGTCTATGTTCAAGATATCAGGCGAAGCCAAAAGTTAATCATCTGATAGGGGTCAAAAGGATATTCCGTTATCTGAAGGGTACACCAACACTTGGGTTGTGGTATCCTCATGACGATGACTTCGAGCTTACGGCGTATAGTGACTCGGATTACGGTGGCTGCAAGATGAACTTCAAGTCTACATCAGTGGGATGTCAATTCTTTGGGAGGAGATTAGTGACCTGGCCGTGTAAGAAGCAGACCTCGGTTGCTTTGTCAACCTGCAAAGCCGAATACATTGCTGCCGCAAGTTGCTGTTCACAAATCATATGGATACAACAGAAAATGCGGGACTACGGTTTGAATTTCTCTTCTACTCCTAGTTTTGTTGATAACTCTGCTGTAATTGCAGTAACTAAAAATCCGATACAACATCCTAAGACCAAACACATCGGCATAAAATATCACTTTATACGTGACTGTTTTGAAAAGAACCTAATCGATGTGGTTAAAATAAATACTGATTTTCAACGCACTGACCTCTATACAAAGGCTTTTGATAAACCATGTTTTCTATATTTGTTAGAGGCCAACGACGTTAAGAAGAAAGGTGATGTAATTCCAGAAGATGACCATGTTTAGTCCGATGCATATAGTCCATTTTTCTTTTAATTTTTATTTTCTTTATTTATTTATTTTATTTTATGTTTTAATTTAATTGATGTTATTTTTTCGCCTATTAAAATCCTAAAAACGCAAATCGTTTATGGTTTTAGAATTTTCTGGGGAGAATAGGTTTAGTTAACAACATTAAAAAAAACGAGGGAGAAGGAGAGGCTAGCTGATAGAAATCAGATCGTATTTGTGATACCAATTCAATAACTTTGGAAAATAATAATACACAGGAACAAACCATTTGGGACCTTTAAATGATTAAATTGAATTAGATGCGAAGTTCAAAGTATAAGTCTACGTAGTCTGAGCAATATAAAAAGAAAAATGATAGTAAAACTGGTTACTACTAAGGTAACACAAAGAAAGTAGACCTAGAGGTTGCTAGACCACAGATGATATGTCGGTAGATTCAACACAATAGATGATTAGACCTTGTTGGTGATCTCAAGAACAAACTAAGTTGTTCAACAAACTGTGGGTTATCATCTTATCCCTGGTTACCACAATCAACAAAATTCCAATAAGGGGTGATGAGCAGAATAAACGCCGCAAATGTGTGCGTATGACCAAAATATGAGCAAAAGCACATGATGAAAAAAATGCAAAAGCAATCAAACTAATAACCTATGTTGTTGGTGAGATCTGTGCAAAAAGAATAAAAGGGCTCAAACAAGAAGATAGTTATGTGCCTCTCTGCTATGCGGTGGCACTGACCTGAGGATAAGCATAACCAATATATTCTAGAATTCATTGTTGTTTGCCGCCTCTCTACTGTGCGATGGCACTGACCTGAGGCTTGGCTTCTCCTTGAAAGCTCTGAGAATAGTTTCTTCTTGAATACTACCCTGAGACCGCTCAAAAATCTCTTGAGAAATGTTGATTACCATATAAGCGTGGGATCCACAAAAGCTTGTTGAAATAATTAAACCTTAAACTATCACCAAACTGTGTCAAAAGTCTGTGTATGGATTTAAGAGGACAAGTATATTGACAATCATCGTGGCTACAATTCTTGAAAGTCCAAATGAATGTGGGGATCTAATAGTACTAGTATGATTTCCTAAATTTGCTAACGACTCTAGATGAAAAACAAGAATAGAGCATCAAAAGGTTTTGATAAGATGTCCTGAATGATTTGACGTACCTGTATGATTCCAAACTGAATCAGTCCACTTATGGTCAAAATGAATTGAAGCTGCCCTTTCAGAAAATGAATCTTTTAAATTTCCAACTTAGAATTTCCACCTCACACAAAACCACAAAAACAAGTTTTAGTTTTGTATTTTAGTTTTAGTTCTTTTATTTTGTTTAAATTTCATCAATTTTGTTTGTTAAACATCGGACTATGCCATGGAATTCAATCGGGGATTTAATCACCTAAAAAGGTCACGTTTGAGGTGACCACACAAGTTTTCAAATGCGAAATGGGTCACGTCTGAGGTGACAAATTGTTTTAAAAGGATCACGTCTGAGGTGATCAAATGTTTTCAAAGTTAAAAGGATCATGTCTGAGATGATCGAATGCTAAAAATGTTTAATCAATAAGTTAAAGGGTGTAATATGTCAAATGGTCATAAAGTCAAAATCAAGAGTTTGACTAATACACACGAATGGACCATATTCATGCCCTAGACAGCCGAATGGAGTATGAGTATGAATCATTCACCCGAATGGCTTACAAGATTGATCCAATCGCCCGAATGGAGATGTGCGAATGAGTCAGTCGCCCGACATAATGTGATCGACTGAACCAATCGCACGGCTGAGGTCCAATCGCCCGAATGAACAGAGCGAATGGGTCCAGTCGCCCGATTGAAATCAAATTCAGTATAAATAGGGCCACAGTCGATCGCATAAACTCATCATCCCCCAATCGCCCTAAAATCGCATTCTGTACCGTTACTCTGCCGAAATTTCCTCTGACCTATTTTGACACCAATTTCGATATTCTGACGATCTTTAGTTGTTATACAGGTAAAATGCGGTGCTATCTAACTGAAGTTCGTTTGATTTGAGCCCTAATTTACGACTTTCGGCCCTTGCAAGAACCGAAACTGTTATTGGACAAATAACCTAATTAAACTAAGTAAAATGTTGAAATCAAAGTTATTAGGTTATTAGCATCATGATTGCGAGTCTAATGGACCAAAACACGATGTCTAATTTTAAGATTTGGTCCAAATTGGAATTTCAGGTGAACAAATAGTGGGTCAGGCGACTGGACACCCAGATGAACTACAATCGTACGACTGAGCTGGCCGAACGACTCAGTTGGCCGAATGGATAATACGAATGAGCTCAGTCGGCCGACTGAACCAATCGCAGGCTCAGTCACCCGATTGAACTCAATCGTATGCTCAGTCACCCGATTGTATCCAGTCGCATGTTAGGTCAACCGACTGAACTCAATCGCCTGGTTCAATCGCATGATCGAACCAGACTGAGTTCAACAAGGTTAAAGTTGAACTAATTTTGGTTGTGTGGTGATCTAATGTCTATGTGTCTTGTATTGCAGATCTATGGCTGACCGGTGGTCCATCAACCCCAAGCACAACATCTGTGCTCATTTAGATGCCACATCTCGGAACGGTGCCGAGTTTGCCGGGATCATTGCTTTCCTTAAGAGATCCCGGATCCACAGAGCTATATCCACACCATGCACTCCCTATAGGTCTATACAACAGGCCTTCTGGGAGGGGGCATCGGTTGATCGTTCACATGAGCTTTACAGCATCCGTAGCACTATTTTTGGTCAGGCTATTGAGGTCACTGCTGATGATATACGATGAGTACTCGCTCTTGGAGACGATGGTGATCACCCGACTAGGCTACATCATCTGACAGTGATAGGGTGTTTCCTCAGGATGAAGTACGCTAGGGATATAAATGCAGGTGTGCTGAACAAAAGCAACTTGTGTCCCCAGTACAAGTACTTAGCACATGTGATACTTAAGTGCTTAGCTTCGAGGAGAGGTGGCATTGACGATCTTTCAGACCAGATTCAGAATGCCTATGTGGCACTGGTGCTGAACCACCCTTTCAGCTTCTCGAGTATGATATTCTCCTATCTGATTGAGAATCTGGAGGCTAAAGGTAAAGAGGGTTTTTGCATGTATCCAAGGTTCTTGCAGATGATTATTGATGAGAAGCTGCCAACCCTGCCCAAGGAGAGCCACGACGCTGTGTCGTTGGAGATTATGGATGGCACGACCTTGGGCCGCATGAAGGTCTACAGGGGGAAGCAAGTCAAGCCCCCTGTGAAGAGACTCTTCGGGCATCTAGCCAAGGCTGATTACATGGCGCCAGGTAGGCGAAAGTGGTGCCACGAGGAGAGTGATTCAGATGTGGAGCAGATTGCCCTCCCTTCTGCTGACTCCGATGACGAGGATGATGACACTGGTGGAGATTCTGAGCCCGCTCCTACTAGGGGTCCCACTACCCATGTTACATCACCACCACCCACTCATGGAGATACCACCACTGCCAGCTTTCACCAGGATTTTTGTCCTTCAGAAGAGGAGGCAGAGAGTGATGAAGAGCCTCTCACGAGGATTGTGGGCAGCAGGGTGGTTGCCACAGAGAGAGGTTTGAGGGCGGTTGATGGACGCCAAGGGGAGTCCGGGGATGCTGCTGCTGATTTAGATCCCACATATGCCCTGGACCCACCCAACAGCCAAGGGGGAGCCTCTGTGCCTAGAGGCTCAAGGAAGAAGAGGATGGCACACCCCTATGGCAAGAAGGGGAAAAGACTGAAGTTTACCCTGACCTCATCCACTACCACAACCACTACCTCAACCACACCTTCCACCACTACCACCACCACTGCTACCACACCACCTGCCACCACCTCTACCACCTCACACACCACTACCACACCCACTCCATCACGTACCCACACCCAATCCACCACCACTACAGCTTATCCACCACCACCTACATCTATACCACCCCTAAATTTTCACCACTACCACCACCACCACCTCTAGCCACCAAGCAAGACCGTCATCTTACCCCTCATTTCTATCTGGATCATCTCTACCTCCCAGTGGGGTAGAGGAACAGCTCTCAGCACTGAACCGTATGGTGCTGAAGCTGTTAGCAGCCGATGATGAGAAGACAGCTCAGATTCATTAGTTGGTAGTGCTTACTGCTGCACAATCTCAGCAGATATCTCAGCAGGCGCAACTGATTGAGCAGCAGGCACAGCAGATGGCTGCTCAGAGCCTAGAGATGTCCCAACTCCAGGAGCAAAATGTCCACTCAGCAAAAAGGATAGAGGAGTTGGAGGCGACTAAAAAGACCATCATGTTGAGGCTCAAAGGATCAAAAGATGAGCCACTAAAGATCAGAGAAGGAGATGGAGATGATGGTGATGATGATGACAGTGATGATGATGATGATGATGGTGATGATCAAGGTGATGATACAGATGCAGGCGATGATGTTGATGCAGGTGATGATGATGATGAAAGAGAAGGAGATACATCTGCTACGGGTGCAACATCAGCAAGGTAAAGGAGGACCAAGAAAGCTAAAGACAAAGGTTCCTTTACATCAGCCGCGTCAGCAGAGGAACACATGATACAAGACAAGAGTAATGCATAGTTGTTTATGTTATTTAAAATCATGTGTAATTGAATATTGTATCAAACTAATGTATATAATGTTTATATTTTTTTAATGTGTTTCTGTTTTAATTATTGGCTAATGGTTGATGTGTTACATGTTTTAAATCAAGCAGATCCAAATTTTCAAAGAGATGAATACAACATTGCTCCCCTTCAACAGATCAAGACTCAACTAACAATGATTCTTGATCTGCAAGGGATAGTCAGGAGATCTGTGAGTTACATTCCTAAAGAGGGAGAAATAATTCATAATCTCACTGACGAGCAATTGGCTGAAATGTTCCGACTCAATCCCAATGAGATCGTGAAGGATGCTTTTATTGTAACCATGGAAAGTGACGACGAGCTGGATGATATAGACGAGATAGAAATTGAGGATGTCACGGCCCAACATTATTCAGAGTATACCGGCAACGAAGGAAATGTTGTTCCCAATCTGGGAGACACCTTGGTCAGTGATACCTTTGAAACTCTAGATAAAATGGAGCAGGAGTCAGAGAAGGACAAAGAGAAAGCCCAAGCCTCAGACGCCGATATCAACATCAGAAAGGCTGAATGGGCAACATGTTTTGCAGAACTTAAAGCCCAGCGCAGTGCTCTAAAGTCAACTGTCTACACCAAACTCTATAAAGTGAAGAAACATCACAAGGTGTCAGGCAAAATCATAGTGTGGGCCTATTTAGAAGATCTTAAAGTCTATGCTGTTAAAAGAGAGAAAGGAATCGAGTACTTCAGATTCCCACATGATCTAAAGACTCTTCCAGGTTTTGAGCTTAACCAGTTAGCAAAGTTGAAGTTGCCGTACGCTAACCCTCGTAAGATGTCAGGTTGGTTTGAAGCTGCTTTAAAGAGAGAGTACCACACCAGGTGGGTCAACTTCAAACCTCAACAACCAACGAGGTATATCAGAAGATCTGAAGTTGATGCCATTACTGGAAAGCCAAAAGTAGTGCTGAAATGGAGTCCTCCGCGCACGATGTCTAGAATCCCTCTACATGAAATGCCACAGGACTTCACTCCACACTTCAAGTGGTGGTACTACGATTGGAGAACAGGTGAGGCAGTCATAGTACTGAACAGAAATGGAAATATGGAAACTATCAGGGTATTTGACCCCATGTAGCTCACTAACTTGTCGGCTGATGATGTTTACACATTATACAAGTGGCCACTGTTCTATGACGCTCAAGATATTGTACAAGCCCTCCAATTCTAAAGCGTAATCATACTCTGCTTTGCATTTGAAATACATGCAGGAGTCACGAGAGAGGAGAAGTACAAGAAATATGAGGAGCTTATGAAGAATGTAAGACAATAGATGAATCTAGGTCCAAAGGGGAGTTTGTAGATACATGTGTACCTAGTTTCTGAGCTTAATGTAATATGTCTTTATTGTCTTACACATATGTAATTGAATGGGTACTTAATGAAATACAATGTGTGGTTGTGCTTATAATGTTTATTATTTCATTGATTAGTAGTTTAACGCTTATTGAACTGACTATATAGGTTTGTGGTTGTTTAAATGAATCTTAATAATGTAATGATTAATAAATATATTCAAACTTAGTAATATGAAGTTCTCATACGAATGGCCCATGCTAATGGATCATACGCATGAACAACTTCATGCGAATGACTCAGTCGCACGACTGAACCAGGAGACTGGATCAGTCGCACGAGTGTAACATGAGATTGACTCAGTCGCACGTCTGAACACTCAATCATGCGAATGGATCAACCGCATGGCTTAATCGCACGACTGAACCATGCTCATGGTTCAGTCGCCGAATGAGAAACCCTAACCTATAAATACCACTTAATTCGTGGAAAAACGTAAGGATTCAGAACACTTCGACTACATACGTAGCCTAGCCGTCCAGAGACCTTTAAGAACCTGTTCCAAGTTCATAGATCGCACTAGATCAATTCCATATCGTTCTTAACGTTTAGATTCAATCCATAATTGTTTCTACGTGCGTTCTCACTGATTGGATCGCCAATCAAATAGGATTCCGCACTATTTGACTCGGTATACACATTAATCAGTTAGTATTTCGTTCAATACACGATCCTAACAAGACTCAAGGGTCTGCTTGTCTGATGACCTCTCTTATTCTCCATTTCCAAACGGTATCCATCAAGGATGCCATAGAGTTCGGTCATGGTGAGTGTATTCAGGTTCTCTGTTCTCTTGATAGAGACACAGTAGAATGTCCACTCATTGGGAAGTGCACTCATGAACTTTCTTGTTAGGTCTCTAAGTTCAAGAGCAATTCCAACAGACTGAAGGGAAGAAATGAGATCCATGTACCTGAAGTATTACTGGCTGAGGGTCTCTCCAGCAACGTAGGTGAAGTTCTCGAACTGCTGCTTCAGTGAGTCTTTCTTGGAGTCATTTGAGCTTGAGTACATGTGAGCAAGTGGATCAAACAGTTCTTTTGCCGACTTGCAATGCTCAAACCCCACCATGATGGAGTTGGGAATTGCAGTCATGAGAACAGTCATAGCATTGCTATTAATGTCCAGCTTCTTCCGATCCTCATCAGAATAATATTCAACAGCTTTCTCAATCATGGCACCGTTTCCACCACCTACCTTTGGCTTATACGGGCCATTGACAATAGATTACCACATCTTGCTGTCTTGATACCTGATGAAGCCTTCCATTCGTCTGCTCCATGACCTGAAGTTTTCAAGGGTGATGATGGATGCTTTAGTCATCATCCCCATCTCTACTTCAGATTTGTTGAGGGCCATTTTGAGTGTGGTGTAAGGAGGAGTGAAAAACAGGTTGATTAGGATGGTAAGATCTCACAATCAAGAGCCTAAAAATTTCTGATGCCAATTACAGGATCGGGTTTCTCACTTAAACACTTGGGTTTCTCTCAAACTCACTTATATTACACTCAAATCAGATGAAGTAGAATCTCTTCTAAGAGTTGATAATATTATAATAAGTAGCAAAGAACACAAAGAAATAATTTTCAAGGCACTTGTATATATTACTTCTCAACTCAAAGTATTACAAGACTCTTACAAGGATGAAACATGAGTTACAATGAGAAACTATATATACTTGATCCTACAACCGGATATACTTTGGTACCAGCTGGAAACCTAAGACTAAAGCATATACTACAATGCTAAAGTTAAGGTATCTTAGATAAAATATTATCTAAGATATGGTAGTCATGACATGTCCATGACTTACCGTTTGTCACCAACTAAAGTTGGCAACTGTACCAACTTATAAAGGTAAACAGTGGAATAAAGTATGGTCAACTACATGCCTTTTGAGAAAACGCCATGCAGTATCTCAGAGGTCTGCAGCGGGTGTCAGGAAGACCATACTTATGTCCACTGGATAATAGTAGCGTCTTCTGAAGGTAAGTTGGCTTCGAAAGGACAAGTTCTTCCAAAGCCACTTATACTTCGGAAGAGGCTTCTGTACTTCCAAGGCTTGAGGACTTCTTTCATACTTCGGAAGTTGACTTCTGATATTTCACTTTAAGTCTTGATCTTCGGAAGTGAATACTTTGTCTTCGGAAGTTGGAGTTTTCCTTCGGAAGTTGGTTTTACACTTTGTCTTCGGAAGAGCTCCTTTTTCCTTCGGAAGTTTCACACTTAGCTTCAGAAATCCTTTATTAGTTGCACCAAAATAGTCTAAGGGATTTGGTTTTGGTTGCACAAGCATTTCTAGATCCAACAGTTTTGTTGTAAGTGACCATCCCTCAAACGGTCTTGCAATTGGTATCAGAGCATTCCAGGCTCTTAATTGTAAGATCTCACCATCTTAAGATCCCTCACACACACAAAATACTTAACATCTCAAATGACAGCTCTTACTAAAGCTAATATGAAAACTGGAACCATGACAAAGTCCCCACTATCACTCCTGAAGACTTTGACACTTGGTGCCAATGAATGGAAGGGTTTATCAAGTCACAAGACTCAAGGATGTGGGAACCTTTTGTCTCAGGGCCTCACATACCAAGCACCTCTTCAGCTGCTGCTGCAGGTGGTATGATTTCAAAGGGTGTGGCTGACTATTCTGAAGAATACAGAAAAAGAATAGAAATTGATCAGAAATCCATGACAACCCTTCAAACTACTCTTCCCAACTCCATATACAGAGGCTTCAAGAAGTGCAAAACAGCTAAACTATGACACCCGGTCAAACAGGTCAACGCTCGGAACCATTTTTAATAATAAATTGATGGTTATTAATTATTATAATTAATTGAAAACCCTGCGTTAATGATTTTAACAAATCACAAATTACTTAACTAAAATAATAATAACAATAATACTTATAATAATAATAATAATAATTAACAACAACAATAATAATTATTAATAATAAAAACTAGATGGAGTGTTGCATGGATGGCAACTTGTCATCCATATGTGTACATATATCCCATGTCAAAACCATCATCACCAAAGCAAAAACCCATTCATCTCCTCACCACCTCTCCCACTTCCACACACACACACACACACCACCCCATCGGCCACCACACCACCATCCGCCACCCCACCGCCGATCACCCGCCGCCTGCACCACCGCCTGCCGCCGCAACCATCACCATCATCGCCATCGACCCCCGTCACCATCATCACCATCAAGCCCCGTCACCATCATCACCATCGACCCCCGTCGCCATCATCTACACCATTAACCACCATCGCCACCACCTACACCATCAACCATCGTCGCCACCTCGAACACCATCACCACCCGCAACCAAGAACCCCTCTTCTCTCGGTCAACACAATCTCACCATCACCTTTAGAAACTTCCATTTCTCTCTCAATACATTCTAGTTAGGTTATAGAATAGAACCCGAAGTGTTTAGCGAAAGGCAAAGTTTGTGCTCGCATTGTGTGGGATTACAACTCTCTAGTTACTCAAGGTATTGCATTGGATCGTTAATATTTGTTCATGCATGTGATCGAGATGAAAATCTTGAAAAACCCTTGTTCACCCACTTGGAGGTGTATGAAAATGGTTATTTTGATGATTTTGGATATAAAATGGGTTTTAAATGATTAAATAAATCTGAAATGTGTATAGGTAATGATTTTAGTTTGATAAAATCATGTTATTTGGATGATTTGGGTGGTAAAATTGTATATAGGTATGTATATGTCGCGTATGTATGTATGTATGAACATGCAAATGGAAGTCTAGTAGATTATGGCCTTTTAAGAAACAATTAGGTGAAAATATTGGATGGATAATTGTTGAGGATGATATGACTCCGGGAAGTGGCTAAGATTGAGACTTGATGACGTTACTAATCAAAAGCTAGGACAAGTGAAAGGATTAATAAAAGGAAAAACGATTAGTACTTGGACATATTATAATGTTAAAATTGAAAGTAAAGTTTGATGAATAATGAATCAAGGATTAGAACTAAGATATCGACCGTATACGGGACTAACGGGACGCTACAATAAAAGGGATTAGAACGACAAATAAGACTTTAGACCACATATATATATATATATATATATATATATATATATATATATATATATATATATATATATATATATATATATATATATATATATATATATACATGCCTTATTCAAAATGATTTCAAATAAATAGATTTTCGAATAAATGGATTTCATAAAAATATATATCAAATATATTTTTATAAATCTCAAACGATTATAATAACGGGCTTATAAAAGAAATTTTATATAAAAATCCACTATTTAGCTAAATAATAAGTAAAAATTATCATTTAAAATAGGTCAACTAGAAATATATAATACAAAATAGAAAAGTTAAGACTTCATAACTACTTGAGTAACTAGTTAAGAATCATAGTAAATAAACATAAGATAAATATGATATAGATTAAGTAATAAGCATTAAGAATACGTTAGAATTAGATCTTAGTTTATAGGGCGAATATATCAAAAATTTTCTATGAAAGATAAATAAACTCTTTTAAGAAACTGACCAAAATATTTTAATATAATAAAGACATTCTTTTAAAATAACCAAATGAGTTGGGTGAAAATCATTCTCGTAAGCATAAATCTTCGTATATTAACCATGATGCATATAATTAAGGTTTTATTAATCGAAAGTCTAGCACGTTGGTTTCTTTTCGTTAATCGCACTCAAGATGAGTCCTTCGGCCCCATTTTAAACATTGTGTTTATTTTAACTGTTTTTGGGGGAAAGGCATGAGAAACAATACTTCAAAATATATGATGAGTTAAACGGATTAATATATTTTATGAGGGTTAAGTTGGGTCAGTGGTATGGGAATATACTATTGAGCCCCTGAAGCTCCCTATAATCATTAACCTCGGGGAGGCCACAGACTATATTGGTAAAGCTATCGGGTTAGAATGGCCCGCTCTCGCGACCAGTCGCACTGGTAAGGTTGTTGCGAGGGAATTTATATGTTAGGACTGTTGTGGGGCAACGACGTGTTTCTTGGTTTGATTATAGACTTATGACCTGAATTTATCATAGTACCTAACTAGTCTACGTTAAGTATATTATATCTCGTTTCATCATATTATATTTCGCAAATGAACATTTATGAGACTGAAAACCCCGATCGCTCACCAACTTTATGTTGACTTTATTACCCTTCATACTTTTCAGGATTGTAGGTAAGCTCTATGTGGAAATCCAAGAACTAAGTCTTTGGAGGGTCAAACGTTTTAAACGTCCTTAAATAATATTAGGTTCATGAATAAAAGACAATATCACGTGTCAAATTTCGAGTTGTTTAACCTTTGTTGACAAAATACTATTATAACCTCGTTTATGATGTTAATTATATGGTTTTTTAGAATTGAAGTTATTTATGAACAAGTTTGACTATAAAAGTTGAATTATCTCCAACTTCCGTTAACACCACGTTTCGTAACCTTCCACTGTGATTTTCGGAGTGTGACATAAACTGCTATGGGATGCACTATGTTGGGGGTTCAACAATGGCATAAACTGAAGCTTACCAAATCATAATCACAGCCGACTGAAGATCTTATTGTACGAGTTCAGAGACCAAGTTGATAAACAGAAGAAAACAAATACAAGACAAAGTCAACATCAACACAAAAAGAAAAATCAAAATTAGGTCATGATGTAATATTAGTATAAATAGACCCACTAGTGTATTTTTGCAGGTGTGGCTCTTATGTGAGTGTTTCTCAGGGTGTGAATCACCACCCAAGGAGAAGTCCTCTCCTTTGGGTGGGTTTATTTCATCAACCAACTATGATTGTCATTGTACTTTGTTTATCAATATCAATAAAATCATAACATTATTATTATCCATCTCTTTGTTCTTTGATTAACACACATTCACCCATCTTAATTTTGATTTCTAGGTCAAGAACGTGATGAATCCTAAGATCCAAGCCCAATGAATCTGAAATATTGATTTAGCAAAATGGTATAAGAGCTGTTGGTTGCTGGATTCATCTAGTTTCCGATCTGATTTCAACTTTATGATGTGAAAAACAAAAGAAGAACAATGAAGAACAAAAGCTGTTGTTCATTAAAAACCAATCTGTTCATCACAAAACACAAAAGAAAAATAACAAGATCTGTTCAAACTTGGTACGATTTGAAAAATCGTGAACATGTTCATGATTATTGCTTCAAAATTCCATGCAATTGAACAAGATTATCATCAAAAATGAAGATAACCCATCTGTTCATCTCAAAATAAAAAAGAAAAATCATCAGATCTGTTCTAATATGGTACGCTTTGAAGAAATATAATCATTCCCTGGATTATTCCTTTAAAATTCGATGCAATTGAACACGATTATCATCAAAAAACGAAGAAAAGATGAAGAAATAGAAGCTACTGCTGATTGCTCGACCTGCACTGCAGTGTGAAATCGAATTTTGTTCAAGTCTCAAAACAAATGCTGATGAGCTAGAACAAATGCGGATGAAGCTTGAACAAATGCAGATGAAATAACCACAAATGCGGAAGTGTTATCCACAAATGCGGATGTGTTAACACAAATGCGGATGTGTTATCCATAATAGCGAATGTGTTATACACAAATGTAAATGCCTTGTCACCAAATGCGGTTGACTTGTAAACAAATGCAGGTACTTTAAGCACAAATGTGGATGCATTGAAAACAAATGCGGATGCTTTGCAAACAAATGCGAATGAGCTAACATAAGTAATACGGATAAGTTTGCAAAGAGATCCGGATGTGTTGCAAGAAATGCTGATGAACAGGACTTGAAATAGAAAAGAAAAACATGAATATGGATGATTGCAACCAACAGGCACGTCCATTTTGATAAAAAAAAGAGTATAGAAATCAACTTTGGTCACTTTTTCACAAATTCATCCAGGGACTTGTACAACTCTCAGATGCTCTTTTTGAAATACTTGGGCTCACCTTTTATGATGGTGTTTTGCACCGGTGTCTCACTACTGAGCGGACAGTTAGACAGACTTTAATCAAGGGAAGGACTCATTATCTAAAGAATGTCATCTATTTAGATATTTCAAAAGAGCGGAAGTGTGTTCAGCATTGATTCATGTTCCTGATGCACTTTATGAAGTTTAAAGCCTCACCATATGCCTAATACATTCTAATCCTTAAGTTGTGATATGAACTATAATCCAAAAGAGATACGACCCATATCCAATACCAAGAATTATTCTTAAGAGATTCTAACCTTTGTCAGAAATATATTAGTAAAAGCTTAATTTAAGGTGGAGAACATCAGTGAATTGTGTCAGAACATTAGTTGATCTAGGAGACATGTGACCGAGAAGATCTTCAAGTTCAAGGTTTGGCAAGCATCAGTTTATGGGGAGTATTGTTGGGGTTCAACAATGGCATAAACTGAAGCTTACCAAATCATAATCACAGCCGACTGAAGATCTTATTGTACGAGTTCAGAGACCAAGTTGATAAATAGAAGAAAACAAATACAAGAAAAAGTCAACATCAAGACAAAAAGAAAAGTCAAAATTAGGTCATGATGTAACATTAGTATAAATAGACCCACTTGTGCATTTTTGCAGGTGTGGTTCTTGTGTGTGTGTTTCTTATGGTGTGAATCACCACCCAAATAAAAATCCTCTCCTTTGGGTGGGTTTGATTTCATCAACCATCTATGATTCTCATTGTACTTTGTTTATCAACATCAATGAAATCATAACATTATTATTATCCATCTCTTTGTTCTTTGATTCACACACATTCACCCATCTTAATTTTGATTTCTAAGTCAAGAACGTGATGAATCCTAAGATCCAAGCTCAATGAATTTGAAATATTGATTTAGCACACTGAAGCTGATATATGAGGGGTCAACTGAAGCCAAGGAGAACAAGAAGGATCTGTTGAAGCAGCAATTTGAAAACTTCACCTTCAAAGCAGGTGAAACCATCACTCAACAATACTTTAGGTATGTTGAGATTGTGGACACTCTAATGGATGTTAGAGTGACTCTTGAGAATAAGGACATTGTAAGGAAGTTAATGTCCTATCTTCCTAGAGAATAGACACATTATTGTGTTGTTATCAAGAGAACTACGAACCTTAATACTCTTACTTTGACAGAGTTGTATGGTTTTCTTAGTGGATACCAGATGGAGATGAATATGCAAGGTTCATCTGGTAACTCCAACAATCAACTGAGTTCAGCCCTCCATGTGGTTGAAAGGGATAGTAGAGAACCATATCATCATCTTATTTGCTACCCTGACAACTCACAAAAGGGTTCTTTCATCACCTTCCCGGAGACACCAAGAGAAAGCTACACTCAAGGGAGCCCATTCCAAGAGACAAGATCTTCACAAGCCTTTGTGTCTTCTAATGAAAGCACAGACAACTTTCTCTTCACCCTTGAAGATTTGGACTGTATCCATCCTGATGATCTTAAGTACATGGAGATAGTTCAGAAAATGGCTCTTCTCACTCATAGAGCCAAGAAATTCTACAAGAGGACAGAGAGGAAGTTTCCAAGCAATACAGCCAGTAGAAAGTTTAGGCTGGACAAAAGCAAAGTAAAATGTTACAACTCGAACCAAATGGGACACTTTGCAAGGGAGTGTAAGGCACCAAGGACAAATGGTGGCCAAGCACAAGCCAGACCAAACTACACTAAGAGAACCACCCAGAATGAGAAGCCAAAGCAGCAAGCTGCATTTTCTGTTGAAGAAGGAGGCTTTGACTAGAGCTTTCAGGTGGAAAATGCATCTCCAAAACAAGCAATAATGGTTGATCATGATGAAGCAAATGTATTAGAACATCTCTGTACACCTGAATGTATTGCTAAAATAAATAGATACAGGTCCTACAACTTAGAGATAAGATCTGATCTTAAGTCTTTAAATTTTTTAAAATCTGATTTCAAAAGAGCTGAAAATGATTATTAACTAAAGATAGAGGACTTAGAGAAAGCCATTTCAACTCTTAAACATGAACATACCAACTACAGGACTCAGATCAAAGATCTCATAACTAAGTTGACTAAATGCCAGACTGAGCTTGTGATCAACAAAGC
This sequence comes from Flaveria ramosissima, assembly GCA_025215565.1. Lineage (NCBI taxonomy): Eukaryota > Viridiplantae > Streptophyta > Magnoliopsida > Asterales > Asteraceae > Flaveria > Flaveria ramosissima. Next base: position 41,592,074 of record CM046043.1, on the reverse strand, counting down.
CAGGACAGAAAAATGTGTTATTGAAGAAGAGACCTTCAAGAACATGATATCCTCATACTTGCATGCAAAAATTTGTTATAAAAATAAGCAGGGTCTGGGATCTAGTGAGATAGCTTGTCCACACATAATCTTGTCTGTAAGATCTCCTAGGTGTGGAACTTGTGAAGATGCGCTTCCTCTTATAGACCCCATATGTGAAGAGGATGAAGAGGAGATAGTGAAGGATGCCTTTGAGAAGAGTTAATAAGAACATTCTAAGAATGGTCATTATTCCTCTGAGGAGAGTAAAAGGGTTGGGATGACCAAGTCAAGAAGAAAGAACTTGATCATAAAGGCAAGAGGAAGTACAGAAGGCTCAAGAGATCAAGGCCACCTTTAACTCTATACAGAAACAAGTCTTTATCTCTGCAGGATTTAAAGTGTTTAAGGCTGAAGACACAAACCTGAACTCTAGTACCTGGAGTTCTAGTTCAAGTTCAAATCATCCCAACAACATGAAGAAGGCTGATCAGTTGGGTACCACTGCTACACAACCTGAACCATCCAGTTCCAAAGGCAGCTCTCACCCTAAAAGAATTGCCACATCATCTGCAAACATGAAGATGGAGAAGGAAAGTGATCAAGTTCAGCCTTGTTCTCAAAGGAAGACTCTCAAGAAGAAGAAGATGAACTGTGTTATGTGTAGAAGTACTTCTCATCTTGCTAAGGATTGTCTCTACAATCCAAAAAGTACTATCCATATGACCAAGAAATAAACTTCTGAGAGTTTGAAGAAGAAAGCTTTGGAAGGAAAATCTTTTCCTTTCGAAAGCTCCAAAATGAAGGAGAAGACAAGGGAAAACTTGCCTTTGGAAGAAAATTTGGTCTGTAAGAAAGGAATACTTCCGAAGTACTGAAGCATGCTGTAGTGTTAGCAAGATCTTTTGAAGGTTCAGTCATCAAAACTTTCGAAGTTATCAAAACTTCCAAAGTAATGAAGGTCAAGTCTAAGCTTCCACAGGTGGTGTGGAAGACAAAGAAAGACCAAGTGACTTAAAGTTCTTCATCAACATCAGCAAAAGATCCTCAAAACATGACAATAGGATTAATTACTGTTGCATTGTCCTCTACTTCTTATAATGAGCCCAAGACCAATAAGGCTTGGGTTTCCAAATGTAACTAACTATCTCTTTTATGCAGGAACAGCTCATGACAAATAGGAATGTATGGATCATTGATAGTGGCTATTCTAGGCACATGACATGCAATGGGTCACTACTCCAAAATTTTGAGAAAATTGATAGAGAACCAATTGCTTTTGGAGGAGATGCTGGAGGTTACATAATTGGAAGGGGCAGAGTCACAAATGCTAAGCTCAGCATTGAGAAGGTAAACTTTGTCAAGGAGCTTGGATACAATCTTTTGAGTGTATCTCAATTTTGTGATCAGAGTTATAACATGCTCTTTACTGAGTATGAGTGTATTGTTCTCAGGCTCGAGGTGGTCATACTTTATGAGCACATCCTGCTCAAAGCCCCTAGGAAAGGAAACATGTACAAAATGGATTTGCAAGAAACATCTCCCTCAAGAGAAGTTTCATGCTTTCTATCTAAAGCAAATAGTGATAAGTCTTTCCTCTGGCATAAAAGAATGTGCTATGTAAACTTTAAAACATAAACAAGTTATTTAAGAATGACTTGGTAACTGGAATGCCAAAGAAAGAGTTTACAAGTGATGACCAATGTGTTGCATGCCTCAAAGAAAAGCAATACAAGGTATCTCACAAGCCAAAGGAAAGAAACTCCATCACTACACCCCTACACTTATTACATATGGATCTCTTTAGCTTCACCAGTGTAATGAGTCTAGGAAGGACCTTTTTCTGTTTGGTGATCACAAATGCGTTTACAAGATTCACTTGGGTCTTCTTTCTTAGAACTAAAAATAAGACCCCTGAGATTCTGAAGAATTTCATCTTAAAGATTGAGAATCAATGTGATCACAAGGTCAAAACCATAAAATATGATCAAGGAACAGAATTCAAAAACCAAATCCTTGATACATTTTGTAATGAAAAAGGTATTACGAGACAATATAGTGCTCCTAAGACTCCTCAGCAAAATGGTGTTGCTGAAGGGAGAAACATGACACTAATTGAAGCTGCAAGAACTATGTTGTTTAACTCTAAACTGCCCATCACCTTCAGGGCAGAGGTGGTAAACACTGCCTGCTATGTGCAAAACAGAGTTTTAGTAGTTAAGACACATGGTAAGACTCCTTATGAACTTTGGCACAAAAGGAAACCTTTCAATGGTTTTCTCAGGTCATTTGGATGTCCTTGCACCATCTTGAATACCAAGGATCAAATTGTCAAGTTTCATGAGAAATCAGATGATGAATATTTTATTGGATACTCTTCTCAAGCTAAGGCTTATAAAGTATTATACAATCTCAAAACTAGAGTAGTTGAGGAGTCAGCCAATGTGACTTTCAATGAGCACACTCCGAGTGTGAAAAGTTCTGGTCCTGATTGACTATTTGATCTTGAATTAGTTACCAACTGTTTTAACAAATCTTGTGATCATGTTTCAGGATCTACAGATATACTACCTACAGGTGATCCTGATCCAAGATTTGAGCTGAGAAGACCATCAAGCTATACTACTTCAGCTCTAGTTGTAACTAACCCTGCAAATGGAGTCCCTATCAGCACAACAATGACAAACTTAGCTGATACTTCTGGGGTGCCTTCAAATTCCAGCTTAGAGGCAAAAACTCAGATGAAGGAGCTTTAAATTTAGGAGGAAATGATGGTGATGAAAGTGATCAAGAGTTTCTTGATGCTGATAACCACTCCATTGAAGACAACATCAATGATGTCACACACTCATTGGATCAAGTTACACTTGATAAGTGCGCTGATGTGGTGGGACAAACTTCAATGTCTGATCTACATTTCTCTAATTTAGATCGCTCCAAAAAACTTGCTATAATCCCTCAACTAAGGATTCACAAGTCTCACCCTACCACAAACATCATTGGAAATGTTGATACTGGGGTAAGAACAAGAGGACAAACCCATGATGCAAATGTTTGTCTCTACTCTTGTTTTCTATCCCAGATAACCACTCCATTGAAGACAACATCAATGATGTCACACACTCATTGGATCAAGTTACACTTGATAAGTGCGCTGATGTGGTGGGAGAAACTTCAATGTCTGATCTACATTTCTCTAATTTAGATCGCTCCAAAAAACTTGCTATAATCCCTCAACTAAGGATTTACAAGTCTCACCCTACCACAAACATCATTGGAAATGTTGATACTAGGGTAAGAACAAGAGGACAAACCCATGATGCAAATGTTTGGCTCTACTCTTGTTTTTTATCCCAAATAGAGCCAAAGAAAGTTGATGAGGCTTTAAAGGATGGAAGTTGGGTTGAAGCTATACATGAGGAGCTGCTCCAATTCAAAAGGTGAAAGGTTTGGAACCTATGTCCTCTTCCTCAAGGGAAGACTACCATAGGAACCAAATAGGTTTTTAGGAATAAGAAGGATGATAGAATACTTGTCATAAAAAAACAAGGCTAGACTAGTTGTTCAAGGATACACACAAGTAGGGCTGTTCACGAACCGAACCGAACGCAACTCCGCTCAAACTCGGTTCGGTTTCAAACCGAGCGGCTCTATTCGGTTCAAATTTACAAATCGAGCGCAAACTTCATGCTCGAACTTGGTTTGGTTTTAAACTGAGTGCTCGGTTTTGCTTGGTTTTACTTGGTTTTTTTGGTTTCGTGTTATAATTTAAGCAAAACTAATAATTTATTCAAAAGCTCAATTTTCAAGTTCCAACCGTAGTATCTTCACCAATTCTTGTGCAAATGTTCTTTAAGAACTAAATCATAAAAAAATCTAGCATCAAGATATCACGATTAGGAACAATTGAATAATGTCAGGGTTTGAACTAGGTTGGACTTTGGACTTTAGAGGCGGATGCACGATCAGAGTATTGCAGGCTGGATTGCTGAAGGTCGGGGTCGCATGTCAGAGTGCCGGAGGTTGGGGGTTACATGTCCGAGTGCCAAAGGTCAGCGCCTTGACGGTTCGGTACGGAGGTGGGTGATACGGGGGATGGCTGGAAAGTGGTGATTGGTGGAATGATGAAAGGATTTTGAAATGTGAAGTGATGATATGATTAGAGAATTAAAGCTTTACGCAGCTCCGTTCGAACTCAGTCGGTTTCAAACCGAGCTACTCTGTTCGGTTCGAATTTACAAAATCGAGAGCAAACTTTATGCTCGAACTCGGTTTGTTATTAAACCGAGTGCTTGGTTTTGCTTGGTTTTACTCGGTTTTGTTTGGTTTCGTGTTATAATTTAAAGCAAAACTAATAATTTAATCAAAAGTTTCAATTTTTCAAGTTCTAACCGTAGTATCTTCACCAATGCTTGTGCAAATGTTCTTTAAGAACCAAATCATAAAAAAAAATCCATCATCAAGATATCACGATTAGGAACAACTGACAATGTCAGGGTTCGAACAAGGTCGGATTTCAGACTTCTAAGGCTGGATGCGAGATCAAATTATTGCAGGTTGGAATGCTGAAGGTCGGGGTCGCATGTCAGAGTGCCGGATGTTGGGGGTTACATCTCCGAGTGCCGAAGGTCAGCGCCTCGACAGTTCGGTAGGGATGTGGGTAATACGGGGGACGGCTGGAAAGTGGTGATGGGTGGAATAATGAAAGGATTTTGAAATGTGAAGTGATGATTTGATTAGAGAATTAAAGCTTTACATTTAGAGTTGTTGATTTTTTGACTAAATAATCAAAGTAGTTGTAATTAGTAAATAAATAAATAGATTAACAAATTTATAATATATTAAAACTAAACTAAAAAATAATTCAAGCGAAACCGAGCGAACGACGAGCGAGCGTACCTTTGCTCGTGCTCGGTTCGTTTTCAAACCGAACCGGTGCCGCTCGGTTTGTTTACAACCGAGCCAAAATTCGAACGCGCAAAAATCCGAGCTTTTTTCGAACGAGTTCGAGCGAGTTTCGAGCGTCAAGCTATTTGAACAGCGCTACACATAAGAAGAAGGAATTGACTACACAGATGTCTTTGCACCTGTTGCAAGACTTGAAGCTGTTAGAATTACAGGATCGGTGAAGGGTATGCACTTACAACACAACAACACAATGTGGAGAGTTGCTTAGAACACTTAACAAATCAAATAGGGAACTGGTTAACTTGTTAATGAAAGTTGCTAAGAACATAAGTAAATATGAGACAAAACATGATGACAAACACCAGAAGTAATTGGTTTTCAAGAATGTTGTATATTGCTTCTCAAGTTCTATTACAAATTTTACAGAGCTTCGATAGAAAGTTACAAGTACTTGAGATACTTTATACTACATCCTATAGCCGGCCATACTTTGAAGGCCAGCTGGATACAATTGACTAGACAACTATAAAATCAAATGTAGAGTCAAAAGACAGATTTGCCTTTTGACTTGTGACTATGACATGCCATAGGTCACATCCTAATATATTACAAAAAGGATAAAAGTACATAAAGTAGAAAGCATGGACTCAAGACCTCCGAAGCATTTCTTGGCTTCGGAAGATTTTACACTTAGAATATTTCTAGTGCATGGTGTAAAACTTCCGAAGCATTTCTACTTCTGTGCAGGACTGGTGAAGGGTATGCACTTACAACACAACAACACAATGAGGAGAGTTTCTTAGAACACTTAACATGTCAAATAGGGAACTGGTTAACTTGTTAATGAAAAATGATAAGAACACAAGTAAATATGAGACATAACAAGATTGCAAACAACACAAGTAATTGGTTTTCAAGAATGTTGTATATTGCTTCTCAAGTTCTATTACAAATGTTACAAAGCATACGATAAAAGTTACAAGTACTTGAGATACATATACTACATCCTACAGCTGGCCATAGTTTGAAGGCCAACTATATACAATTGACTAGACAACTACAAAATCAAATGTAAAGTCAAAAGGCAAATTTGTCTTTTGACTAGTGACTATGACATGCCATAGCTCACATCGTAATATATTACAAAAGGATAAAAGTACATAAAGTAGAAAGCATGGACTCAAAACCTCAATGTACAGTTACCAAAAGCCTGGACCTTTTCACCAACTCATGTAAGTTAGTGACTTTACAGAGTTGCAGCGGAATGGTAGTCCAGCTTTATGGTACAGTACATCAGATAAAGGCATATCTCTAAAAGTTTTCGGAAGAAATCTGTCTTCATTCTTTGGCTTCGGAAGACTTTGTTTTTGAAGCTTCGGAAGACTTCACTTTTGGCTTCCAAAGATGTTGGTCTTGGCTTCGGAAGATTTTACACTTGGAATATTTCTAGTGCATGGTGTAAAACTTCCGAAGCATTTCTACTTCTGTTCTTCAGTGCATGCATGCAGAGAGACTTTGGATGTTTTGGTTGTATCAGACTTATAGGACACCTTACAAACTCCCCCTAGGCTGATGCTATCAAAACATTTAGAAGATCTTCAGATGATAATGACCATACCCTTCTTCATCAGATGATCAGGATCACTCAGACTCTCATAATATCTTCTCATCTCAAAGAGATCATGCAGAGGTAAGTTGATTATGTCTTTCCATGTATAGACATTCTCAACACCTTGATCTCTGATCACATGCCATCTCTTTGGATTAGTAGTTAAGGTCCAGGATAAGATGGGTCTCTCAGCTGCAAGAGGAGCCACTTGAATTGGAGTTGATTGGGCTGCCTCTTCATGCACTTCCTCAGGTTGATCTGACTCAGCATGAGGTGTAGAGGTGGAAAATTCTGGCTTCTTCTTCTTTGAATTTGGTTTGGAAGCCATCCTCTTCTTCCTCTTGGAAGACTTCAACTGAGAAGACTGGTCTGCAACACCTTGTTGATCATCTTTGTCTTTCTCAGTTGGGTGTTCCTCCCTCACAGGTTCAGCAGGAGAGGGAGTTTGACCCTGCTGTGGATCAGAAGATGAAACTTGCTGAGGCTCAGCAGGAGGTCCAGGTTGTGTTGTCTCGGGTTGTTCAACCTTAACCTCCACTTTAGGTGGGATTTGACTTGGAGGGGAGTGTAAGTCAATCAGCTCTCCACTCTTGATCTTCTGCTTGATTACCCTGATATGCACATCCATTGTGGATAGAGACATAGGGCCAAGTCTCCTTCCGGAGAATCCATACAACTTCAAGAAGCTCATCATCCTTTGTCTGTCAGCAGACTGCTTCATACTCTTTTGGATGATGGCTCTTGACTTTGCAGCATCTTCCCTCATCTTTTCCTTTGTTGGCTTTTGTTCTTTGAGCACTTGAAGTTCAAGCTGTTTGAGATACTCAAACTCAATGTACTCAAGAGACAAGGGAAGAAGTGCAGATGCCTGGTAGAGACCCGTGGCACTCAGGTAGTTGATCATATTTGGCATTCATTGTTTAGTCCCCAAATATGATTTATTACAAGATTGCCGCTAAATATGACAACTTACAACGAAATGGCCTCCAACATGGACGACGTTAACTTTTCTGTTAAAAATTTTTGAAATTCCTGATCACTGTCACCACCACCATTTTCTCCAACATTTGAAGCTCCTTTCTTTGAGTTTTGTGCCTCTAAGCTGGAATTTGAAGGCACCCCAGATGCATCAGTAGAATTTGTCATTGATGTGCTGGTAGAAGCTTCATTTGCACGAATAGTTACCACTGGAGCTGAAGATGTGTAACTTGAAGGTCTTCTGAGCTCAAATCTTGGGTCAGGATCACCTGTAGGTAATATATCTGTAGATCATGAAACATTCTCACAAGATTTGTTTAAACAGTTAGTAACTAAATCAAGATCAAACAGCCAATCCGGACCAGAACCTTTCACACTTGGAGTGTGCTCATTGAAAGTCACATTGGCTGACTCCTCAACTACTCTAGTTCTGAGATTGTATACTCTATAAGCTTTAGCTTGAGAAGGGTATCCAATAAAGTGTCCATCATCTGATAGAATTTCTTTCCTTAGGCTTGTGAGATACCTTGTGTTGCTTCCCCTTCAGACATGCAAAACAGTGGTCATCATTTGTAAACTCTTTCTTTGGTATTCTAGTTACCAAATCATTCTTAATTAATTTATTCATGTTTTTAAAGTTTACATGGCATATTCTTTTATGCCAGAGGAAAGATTCATCATTATTTGCTTTAGACAGAAAGCATGAAACTTCTCCTGAGGGAGATGTTTCTTGAAAGTCCATCTTGTACATGTTCCCTTTCCTGGGGGCTCTAAGAAAGATGTGCTCATGAGGAATGACCACCCCCAGCCTGAAAACAATGCACTCATACTCAGTGAAGAGCATGTTATGACTCTAATCACAAAATTGGGATACACTCAGAAGATTGTACCCAAGCTCCTTGACAAAGTTTATGTAAGGATTCCTTTAAGTCTGATGCAAACCAAAACATTCAATGTCTCTCTGCAAGAAATGCACTAAGTACTGAAGAAGAAATGCTTCGGAAGTTTTACACCTTACACTAGAAAATATTCTAAGTGTAAAATCTTCCGAAGCCAAGACCAATATCTTCCGAAGCCAAACATGAAGTCTTCCGAAGCCTTAGAGACAAAGTCTTCCGAAGCTTCATCCTTGAAGACAAATTTCTTCTGAAGACTTTTAGTAACATTCTTTATCTGATGTACTGTTCCATAAAGCTGGACACCTTTCCGCTGCATCTCTGTAAAGTCACCAACTTACATGAGTTGGTGAAAAGGTCCATGCTTTTGGTAACTGTACATTAAGGTCTTGAGTCTGTAACTTTCTACTTTATGTACTTTATCCTTTTTGTAATAGATAAGAATGTGAGCTATGGCATGTCATAGTCACAAGGTCAAAAGTCATATATGCCTTTTGATTCTACAATTGATTTTGTTTGTGTCTAGTCAATTGTATCCAGCTGGCTTTCAAAGTATAGCCGGCTATAGGTTGTAGTATAAGTATTCCAAGTTCTAGTATCTTTCTTTATGCTTTGTAACACTTGTAAAAGAACTTGAGAAAGCCAGTTTACTGTTTATCTTTATCTTTAATTGTGTTCTTTGTATCAATAAATTGGTTAATCCAGTTTACTGTTTGATCAAGTTTAGTTAATCTCCTCTTTGTGTTGTTGTGTTGTAATTGTTAAGCCCTTAACCGGTCCTGCAATTGGTATTAGAGCATTTTAGGCTCTTGATATAAGATCTCACCATCTTAAGATCCCTCACACACACAAAAACTAAACTCTCCAAATGGCATCCATTTCAAAGACTGACATGGAGACTGGAACCATGAACAAATCCCCACTGATCACTCTTGATGACTTTGACACCTGGTGTATGAGAATGGAAGGTTTCATCAGGTCTCTAGACTCAAGAATGTGGGAATATGTTGAAAATGGACCTTTCATACCCAGCACGCCTTCTGCTACTGGTGCTGGTATGATCCCAAAAGATGTGGCCAACTACTCTGATGAAGATAGGAAGAGAGTAGAGATTGATAGAAAGGCCATGACTGCTCTTCAAACTGCCTTTCCAAACACTGTGTACAGAGGTTTTAAGAAGTGCAAAACAGCTAAACAGCTGTGGGATGCACTAAAACTAATGTATGAAGGCTCCTCTGAAGCCAAGGAGAACAAGAAGGATCTCCTGAAGCAGCAGTTTGAAAACTTCACCTTCAAAACAGGTGAAACTATGACTCAGTAATACTTCAGGTATGTTGAGATAGTGGATACCCTAGTGGATGGAGGAGTTCCTTTTAAAAACAGGGACATTGTAAGGAAGTTCATGTCCTCACTTCCTAGGCAATGGACACACTACTGTGTGGTGATCAAGAGGACTGAAAATCTCAAAACTCTTACTCTGACAGAGTTATATGGGATTGTTAGTGGCTACCAGATGGAGATGAACATGCAAGGTTCATCTGGCAACTCCAACAATCAAATGGGTTCAGCCCTGCATGTGGTTGAAAGGGATAGCATAGAACCCCAACATCATCTCATATACTACCCTGACAACTCACCAAAGGGTCCTTTCATCACCTTCCCAGAGAACCTAGGGAGAACTACACTCAAGGAAGCCCATTCCAAGAGACAAGCTCTTCTCAAGCCTTTGTGTCTTCTGATGAAAGTTGTGGGAACTCTCTCTTCACTCTTGAAGACCTGGACTGTATCCATCCAGATGACCTGGAGTACATGGAAATAGTTCAGCAGATGGCTCTCCTCACTCATAGAGCCATGAAGTTCTACAAGAGAACTGGAAGGAGGTTTCCAAGCAATGCAACCAGTGGAAAGTTTGGCTTGGATAAAAGCAAAGTCAAGTGTTACAACTTTAACTTGATGGGCCACTTTGCTAGAGAGTGTAAGGCACCTAAAACAAATGGTGGCCAAGCACAAACCAGACCAAACTACACTGACAAAGCCCCTCAGAATGAGAAGCCAAAGCAACATGCTGCTGTTGCCGTTGAAGAAGGAGGCTTTGACTAGAGCTTTCAGGTGGAAGATGCTTCTCCAAACCAAGCACTAATGGTAGACCATGATGAAGCCAAGGTATTGGAACATCTCTGTACTCCTGAATGCATTGCTAAAGTAAACAGATACAGGTCTATAAATTGGAAATGAGATATGATCTTGAATCCTTAAACATTTTAAAATCTGATTTTAGAAAGTCTGAAAATGATTACAAGTTAAAGATAGAGGACTTAGAGAAAACCATTTCAGTACTAAAACATGAACATACAGATTTTAGGACTCAAATCCAGGATCTCATAAATAAGTTGACTGAGTTCCAGGCTGAGCTTATGATCAGCAAAGCCAGGGCAGAAAAGAGTGTTCTTGAAGAAGAGACCTTCAAGAACATGATATCCTCATCCCTGTATAACAAAGTGTGCTATCAAAATAGACAGGGATTGGGATCAAATGAGATAGCTCCTCCACACACAATCTTGTCTGTAAGATCTCCTAGGTGTGGAACTTGTGAAGATGAGCTTCCTCTCATAGATCCTATAAGTGAAGAGGATGAAGAAGAGATAGTGAAGAATTCCTCTGAGAAGAGTGAAGAGGAGGATTCTACTAAGGGCCACTATCCTTCTGAGGAAAAGAAATCTACAGTGATGACCAAGTCAAAGAGAAAGAACTTGATCAGGAAGAGCAAAAGAAAAGCAAAGAAGGCTCAAGAAATCAAGGCTACTTTTGCTTCTAAGCAGAAACAAGTTTTTATCTCTGCAGGGTTTAAAGTAGTAAAGACTGAAGACATCAACCAAAACGCCTCAGCTAAGAGTTCTGGTTCTTGTTCAAATTATCTCAGTACAAAGAAGAAGACTGATCTGCTGTGTACCACTGCTGCACAGCCTGGACCATCAAACTCCAAGAACAGTTCACAGCCCAAAAGAACTGTCTCAGCATCTACAAAGATGAAGGTGGAGAAGGGATGTGACCAAAGACAGTCTTGCTCTCATAAGGAGACTCTTTCGAAGAAGAAAAAGTTATGTGTCATGTGTGAAAGTACCTCTCACATTGCTAAGGATTGCCCATATAATCCTAAAAGTACTATCCATATGACCAATACAAAGACTTCAAAGAGTTTCAAGAAGATTCAAGCTTCGGAAGGAAAATCTGTTTCCTTCGGAAGCTCCAAATCAAAGAAGAAGGTAAATGGAAAATTACCTTCGGAAGAAAAATTGGTCTCGGAAGAAAGGAGTTCTTTCGAAGCACTGAAGTCTGCTGCAGTGACTGTAGAATATTCCGAAGGTTCAGTCATCAAAATTTGTGAAGTCCCAAAAGCTTCCAAGGTTTTGAAGGTCAAGTCCAAGACTCCAAAGGTTGTGTGGAAGTCTAAGAAAGACCAAATGACTGAAGTTTCTCTATCAACAACAGCTGAAGATCCCCCTAGTACAACCATAGGATCTATTACTGTTGCATTACCTTCTATTATACTTAGTGAGCCCAAGACAAGTAAGGCTTGGGTTTCCAAATGTAACTAATCATTTTCTTTGTGCAGGAACAACTCAAGACAAACAGGAATGTCTGGATAATTGATAGTGGCTGTTCCAGGCACATGACAGGCAATAGGTCACTACTCCATAACTTTGAGAGAATTGATGGAGGACCAGTTGCTTTTGGAGGAGATGAAGGTGGTTACATTTCAGGAAGGGGCAAGGTCACAAATGGTAAGCTCAGCATTGAAAAGGTAAACTTTGTTAAGGAGCTTGGGTACAATCTTCTGAGTGTATCCCAATTTTGTGATCAGAGTCATAACATGCTCTTTACTGAGCATGAGTGCATTGTTCTCAAGCCTGGAGTGGTCATTCCTCATGAGCATATCCTGCTTAGAGCCCCAGGAAAGGGAACATGTACAAGATGGATTTGCAAGAAACATCTCCCTCTGGAGAAGTTTCATGCTTTCTATCTAAAGCAAATAGTGATGAGTCTTTCCTATGGCATAAAAGAATGTGCCATGTAAACTTTAAGAACATGAATAAACTAATTAAACATGATTTGGTAACTGGAATGCCAAAGAAAGAGTTTACAAATGATGATCATTGTGTTGCATGCCTAAAAGGGAAGCAACATAAGGTATCTCACAAGCCTAAGGAAAGGAACTCCATCACTACTCCCCTACACTTATTACATATGGATCTCTTTGGCCCCACCAGTGTAATGAGTCTAGGAAGGACCTCTTATTGTTTGGTGATCACAGATGATTTTACAAGATTCACTTGGGTTTTCTTTCTTAGAACTAAGGATGAAACCCCTGAGATTCTGAAGAATTTCATCTTAAAAATTGAGAATCAAAGTGATCACAAGGTCAAAACCATAAGATGTGATCAAGGAACTGAATTCAAGAATCAAATCCTTGATACATTTTGTGATGAAAAAGGTATTACAAGACAATATAGTGCTCCCAGGACTCCTCAGCAAAATGGAGTTGCTGAGAGGAGAAACAGGACACTAATTGAAGCTGCAAGAACTATGTTGTCTGACTCTAAACTGCCCATCACCTTCTGGGCAGAGGCAGTAAATACTGCTTGCTATGTGCAAAACAGAGTTTTGGTAGTTAAGACACATGGTAAGACTCCTTATGAACTTTGGCACAAGAGAAAACCTTTCATTGGTTTTCTCAGGTCATTTGGATGTCCCTGCACCATCTTGAATACCAAGGATCAAATTGCCAAATTTGCTGAGAAATCAGATGATGGACACTTTATTGGATACTCTTCCCAAGCCAAGGCTTATAGAGTATACAATCTCAGAACTAGAATTGTTGAGGAGTCAGCCAATGTGACTTTCAATGAACACACACCCTGTGTGGCTGGTTCTGGTCCTGATTGGCTATTTGATCTTGATTTAGTTACCAACTGTTTTAACAAATCTTGTGAGAATGTTTCAGGATCTGCAGAAAATCTAAATACATGTGATCCTGATCCGAGATTTGAGCTAGGAAGACCCTCAACTCATACATCTTCAGCTCCAGTTGGAACTACTTCAGCAAATGAGGTTTCTATCAGCACTACAATGACAAATTCAGCTGATACATCTGGGGTGCCTTCAAATTCCAGCTCAGAGGCCCCACAACCAGATAAAGATACCTCAATTGTAGAAGACAACAATGGTGATGGTGAAAGTGATCAGGAATTCCTTGATGCTAATAACCACACCATAGATGACATCAATGATGTCACACACTCATTGGATCAAGTTAATCTTGATAAGTGTGGTAATGTGGAGGGTGAATCATCTATGCCAGATCTAAATTTCTCAAATTTGGATCTTTCTCAGCAACTTGCTGTGATCCCTCAGCTAAGGATCCACAAGTCTCACCCCACCACAAACATCATTGGAGATGTTGTCACAGGGGTAAGAACAAGAGGACAAACCCATGAAGCAAATGTTTGTCTTCACTCTTGTTTCTTATCTCAGATAGAGCTAAAGAAAGTTGATGAAGCTCTAAAGGATGGAAGTTGGGTTGAAGCTATGCAACAAGAGTTACTTCAATTCAAAAGGCAGAAAGTTTGGAACCTTTGTCCTCTTCCTCATGGGAAGACTACCATTGGAACCAAATGGGTTTTTAGGAATAAGAAGGATGATAGAGGAATTATCATCAAGAACAAGGCAAGACTAGTTGTTCAAGGATACACACAAGAAGAAGGGATTGACTACACTGATGTCTTTGCTCCTGTAGCAAGATTAGAAGCTGTTAGGATATTCCTTGCATTTGCTGCATCCAAGAACTTCAAGGTCTTTCAACTTGATGTAAAGTGTGCTTTCCTATATGGAGTGATTGATGAAGAGGTTTATGTCAAACAGCCACCTGGTTTTGTAGACCCTGATCATCCTGATTATGTCTGCAAGCTTGACAAAGCTCTTTATGGGCTGCATCAGGCACCCAGGAAATGGTATGAGACATTGTCTGAGTATCTTTGTAAACATGGATACAGGAGAGGTACTATAGATGGAACCTCTTCATCAAAGACAGGGAAATGACTTATTGCTAGTTCAAGTATATGTAGATGACATCATCTTTGGTTCAACTAATCCAAAGCTCTGCAAAGACTTTGAGAAGCTGATGAAAGACAGATTTGAAATGAGTGCAATGGGAGAACTCAATTTCTTTCTGGGAATTCAAGTGAAGCAAGTTGAAGATGGCATCTTCATAAGTCAGTCAAAGTATGTTCAGGACATACTCAAGAGGTTCAACATGACTGATTGTAAGATTGCTAAGACACCCATAGCCAGAAACCACTCCCTTGGACCTGATCTTGAGGGGGAGTGTGTAGATGAACATTTATACAGGGCTATGATTGGGTCTCTTATGTATCTTACAGCTAGCAGGCCTGATATCATGTTTGCTACATGTATTTGTGCAAGATATCAAGCCAACCCTAAGATGTCTCACTTAATCACTGTCAAAAGGATTCTAAGATACCTCAAAGGTGCTTCAACACTTGGTTTATGGTACCCAAAGAATCCTGACTTCAATCTGTATGCTTATACAGATAGTGATTATGGTGGTTGCAACATGACTGCAAAGTCTACATCTGGGGGATGTCAATTCCTTGGTGGAAGGGTTGTCTCATGGCAATGCAAGAAACAATCCTGTGTGTCTGCATCAACTGCTGAGGCTGAATACATTGCTGCTGCAAGCTGCTGTGCTCAAGTGCTTTGGATTCAAAATCAGATGCTGGACTATGGATTTAACTTCAAGGAGACTCCTATCCACATAGACAACAATAGTGCTATCTCTATCACTGAGAACCCTGTGCAGCACTCAAGGACCAAACACATCAATATCAGGTATCATTTAATAAGAGATAACTATGAAAAAGGATTAATTAAACTAGTCAAAGTTCATACAGATGAACAATATGCTGATCTGTTTACAAAAACTTTTGATGAACAGAGATTTAAATATCTAATATCAGCTATTGGGATGATTAACTTTGAGTAGACATTTTCTTTAAACTAATTCTAATTATATCTTAAAATATGTGTGTCCTAAGTTGTCTAGTTCATCACTTCCATAAGCTCATGTTTTCTTTGGATATAAAATCCTTTTTGAAGACTTTCCTTAGATTCTTGAAAATTTTCTGATCCTTCGGAAGATATAAATTTTATCTTCGGAAGAAAATCATGTCTTCAAAATAAATAACTGTCTAAGAAATTTTACCTTCGGAAGAAGTCTAAATCTATCTTCCGAAGCATAAGTTCTTATCTCAGACACTTATTTGTTTTCAAGGACTTTTTCCTTCCGAAGCAAAATTAACTCTCGGAAGCTTTGTTGTTTCTTATACAAAGCATTCAAGTGTTTATTTCTCTTCCGAAGCAAAATTTTTAAGACTCTCAGGAAAATCTTCCGAAGTCATTTTAGCTTCGGAAGCTTTTTCATTAAAACTTCCGAAGATAATTTACCTTCAGAAGCTTTTCGAATTCCAAGAAAACTACTTTTTGAGCAAAAGTAAACTACTTTTTCAGAGGTGGGACCGACTTTTGGATTTTAAAGTTTATCCTCTTTCATTAACTTTGGTTCAAATCCCTTTTCACATAAATACCCAACGGTTCCCTCTCTTCCTTACTATCTTCCTCAATTCCACTATTCCTCAAACCTAATTTCCAAAACCGCCTTTGCTTTCTACCTTTCTTCAACCTTAAGCTTCTAAAATGGCCAAACTTAACCGCAAAAACAACCCAGATTTCTCCATGCAACTTCACAGGCAACACAACCAGGTTGCTCTGTTAAGCTCTGAGAAAGATGAAAGTTTCTTAGAGATTTGCCAATTCTTAACTCTATCCAACTACTTCACCTCCCTAACCATTGATCCTACTCTGTATGAGGATAATTTGCTTGAATTCTGGAAGACCTGCCAAGGGGTCATTATGGATGGGGAGAAGGCACTGTCTGCCACAGTGCAAGGGAGGACAAACTTCATCACTCCGGCCATCATCAACTATCATTTGCAGCTGGATTATGAAGAAGGTGAGTTGTCCTTCCCAAAGGAAGCTATCAATCATTTCTTTGAGCAGATGGGCTATGAGGGAGATTTCTCTGTAAAGACCTTCAGGAAAGGGAAGGTCTCATCCCAGTGGAAATATCTGCTCCATGTGGTTATCCACAGCTTGTCAAACAAGCATGGAGGGTGGGACCAGATTCCTGAGGATCTCTCCTTTATAGTGCATGGAATGGTTCAAGGGGTCAAGTTCAGGTACTCTCAATTTGTTTATACCAATTTACTTGCAAACTTGGATTCCTTAGAGTATTACATGTTCCCTAGATATGTTCAGCACATTCTTAACTGTGAACTGGGCTCACAGTTGAGGGAAACAAGTAATATTCTTAAATTGGGACAGATGAAGCCCGACATCTTTAAAATCATGAAGAAGCCCACTGTAGGCTTCTCAGGGGTAGAAACAGCCCTAGTCCCCAAAATGTTAGAGCTCATTGCTCAAGGTGACAACCTAGCAACACAAGCTAGTGTTGAACCCACACCTTCTTCTTCCTTACCACTAAAAAGACCACAAATAACCCTCACCTATCAAAGAAAATCCAAACAACCCCTGCTCAAGCTATTGTGTCTGTGCAGGTCCCCGTATACTCACCTTTACAGGAGGAAGTGGACACTAGAGCTCCCACTTCCCTTGAGGAGCAAACCACACCCATTTCTTCAACTATTAGGGCTGAGGTTCCTCATGCTCACCCTGATGAGCTCACAAGCCCAACAGCCTTAAGCCTTCACTCTGAGTCTCAACACTCAAGTGGACAACCTTCAGGGGACAGTTACCATCCCCAGCCTTTAGATCTAAATCAACCCATTCCCAACCTATCCTTCTATACAGATGAAGACTTAGGATTCAGTGAGTATCATGAGTCTCTCTTCTCCTCCCCTACTCAAAGAGAGATGAGTACCTCTGATTCTCCTCAGTCTAGCCCACATCAGTCACCTGTTACTGAGGTGGACACTTCTGAACATGTTCAGGATGTCCATATGGAAGAGTCTCTCACTTCTGTAAGTGATTACATCATTAAGACCTCAACCATGGCAACTCAGCCCACTGACATCTCAACTGAGATTGCTAGTGAGCAGAGGAAAACCAGCAGCCAAGAACCTCAAGCTGGTGGTGAGAGAGAGGACTTTGGTCCAATCATCTCATCCCCCAATGATTCTTCTGATGAAGAAGAGGGGAATTTGAGACTAAAGGTGCAAAAACTGTCAAAAACATGCTCCTATTTAGTCTCCAAGGTCAGTCACCTTGAATCTCAGGTGACTACCTTACAAAACAGGGTCAATGATCAGCAACTTCAGATTTCATATCTTAAGGAAAAACTAGCTGGGAGACCTTTAAGAAGAGCTCAACCAGGAACACAAGAACCTGTGGATGTGATTGATTTATCCTCCAGCTCACCTATGCAAGTGGGTAATGATGCTACCAAAAAAGGGGAGAAAGTTATTGCAGCCACAGAACCTGGGAGTTCTTCACAGAGAATGGACATAGAGGACTCACCATCCTCACTTGCAATTGTGCATTCTCAGCAACTTCCTCAAGTTCACATTAATGTGGACTCTATAGACTCTATCATCAGGAGTCTCTTTGAGGAAGGTATACCAAGGGCTGTGTCATCTCCACCTCAAGGAACTTCAAACTACATTATAAGGTGGAGGTATGATGCTGACAGAAGAGCCCTTATTCTTCACAGAGTTCAAGGGCAACAAGAAGTATTTGACTTTCAAAGCTTGAACTTCTATGAAAGATTGGATCTAGTCAATATGCCACTTGTCAATCCAAGAAACTCAAGACAGGCTGACAGATTGGCTCAAAGAATCCAAGACAGGATCCTTGCAGAGTTCACTTTAAGAAGGAGACTTAGGCAATCAGGCAATGTCATCGGCCAACTAGATGTTGAGGTGGACCCTAAGTTTAGTTTCATAGGGGAACCTTGACTGAAGGCCTAGTGGCAGAACCTGAGACCCCTGTCTCATCATCATCAACTGCTGCAGAGATTCACACTCCTTCTGAGACACCTGCTGGTGAAGGTGTTTCTCAGCCTCTCTCTGGCCAGAGCATGGATGCTACACCAAGAAATGAAGGCCAAGCCTCTATCCACCCTGAGTCACAAAGGTCTGTGGGTGACAAAGGGAAAAGGATTATGACTCCTGAGCAAATTGAGGAGGAAGAGAGAGAGAGGAAAAGGAAGTTAATGGGAGAAAGTTCCTCTGGGTCTTCAAGCTTTATGCAAGCTGCAATCAGGGCTGCCCCCAGACCAAATAATCAAGATGATGAGTTGAGGGCAGTCAGGATTACTTATTTACAGACCAGGAACTATAACATTGATGAAATCATCTCTCTCCCTTTAGAACAACTGAATGATCTGGCTGACATGGAAGTGTCAAGAGAGATGAAAGAAAAAGAGGATGCAAGGTTACTTCTCCAATTCAAAGAGGAGAAGAGACAGAAAAGACTCTACAAGCATGCTCCCACTCTCTCCAGTTCAAGAAAGCCCTGTACAAGAAGATGTGGCTCCACAAGAACCTCATGTAGAAAAAGAAGAAGATAGGATCAAAATGATCAACTACCTGAGTGCCAGAGGCTTCTATCAGGCAGATGCACTTCTTCCCTTATCCTATGACTTTATTGAGTTTGAGTACTTAAAACAACTTAAACTTGAGTTAGTTAAAGAGAGAAAGACAACTAAGAGGAAGCTAAGGGAAGAAGCTGCAAAGTCAAGAGCCATCATCCAAAAGAGTATGAAGAAGTCTGCTGATAGACAAAGGATGATGAGCTTCTTGAAGCTATATGGATTCTCCGGAAGGAGTCTTGGCCCTATGTCTCTATCCTCAATGGATGAGCATATAAGGGTAATCAAGCAGAAGATTAAGAGTGGTGAACTGATTGACTTACACTCTCTTCCAAGTCAAGTCCCACCTGAAGTGGAGGTTAAGTTTGAACAACCTGAGACACCTCAACCCGGACCTCCTGCTGAGCCTCAGCAAGCTTTATCTTCTGATCCAAAGCAGGGTCAAACTCCCTCTCTTTCTTAACCTGTGAGGGAGGAACACCCAACTGAGAAAGACAAGGATGATCAACAAGGTGCTGCAGACCAGTTTTCTCAGTTAAAGTCATCTAAGAGGAAGAAGAGAATGGCTTCTAAACCAAAGTCTAAGAAGAAGAAGCCTAAATCATCTACCTCTACGCCTCAGGCTGAGTCAGATCAACTTGAGGAAGTGCATGATGAGGCAGTCCAATCAACTCCAATGCAAGTGGCTCCTCTGACAGCTGAGACACCCATCTTATCCAGGACTTATTCTACCAATCCAGAAAGATGGCATGTAAACAGAGATCAAGGTGTTGAGAATGTCTATACTTGGCAAGACATAATCAACTTACCTCTGCATGATCTCTTTGAGATGAGAAGATACAATGAAGGTCTGAATGATCCTGACCATCTAATGAAGAAGGGTATGGTCATGATTGTGCTGAAGACTACTAACATCTGAAGATCTTCTAAATGATTTGGTAGCATCAGTCTAGGGGGAGTTTGTAAAGATTCCTTTAAGTCTGAGGCAAACCAAAACATCCAATGTCTCTCTGCAAGAAATGCACTAAGTACTGAAGAAGAAATGCTTCGGAAGTCTTACACCTTACACTAGAAAATATTCTAAGTGTAAAATCTTCCGAAGCCAAGACCAATATCTTCCAAAGCCAAACATGAAGTCTTCTGAAGCCTCAGAGACAAAGTCTTCCGAATCTTCATCCTTGAAGACAGATTTCTTCCGAAGACTTTTAGTAACATGCTTTATCTGATGTACTGTTCCATAAAGCTGGACACCTTTCCGTTGCATCTCTGTAAAGTCACCAACTTACATGAGTTGGTGAAAAGGTCCATGCTTTTGGTAACTTTACATTGAGGTCTTGAGTCTGTAACTTTCTACTTTATGTACTTTATCCTTTTTGTAATAGATAAGGATGTGAGCTATGGCATGTCATAATCACAAGGTCAAAAGGCAGATATGCCTTTTGATTCTACAATTGATTTTGTTTGTGTCTAGTCAATTGTATCCAGCTGGCTTTCAAAGTATAGCCGGCTGTAGGTTGTAGTATAAGTATTCCAAGTTCTAGTATCTTTCTTTATGCTTTGTAACACTTGTAAAAGAACTTGAGAAAGCAATATACTACCTCCTTGAAACCCAAATCTCTTGTTTAGTCTCTTTATCTTTACTTGTGTTCTTTGTATCAATATATTGGTTAATCCAGTTTACTGTTTGATCAAGTTTAGTTAATCTCCTCTTTGTGTTATTGTGTTGTAATTGTTAAGCCCTTAACCGGTCCTGCAGTTTACCTTCTCAATGCTGAGCTTACCATTTGTGACCTTGCCCCTTCCTGTAATGTAACCTCCTGCATCTCTTCCAAAAGCAGCTGGTCCTCCATCAATTCTTTCAAACTTTTGGAGTATTGACCTATTGCCTGTCATGTGCCTGGAATAGCCACTATCAATGATCCATACATTTCTGTTTGTCTTGAGCTGTCCCTGCATAAAAGAGATGATTAGTTACATTTGGAAACCCAAGCCTCATCGGTCTTGGGCTCATCAAAGAAGTTGAGGACAAAGCAACAGTAATTGATCCTATAGCCATGCTAGAAGAATCATTTGCTGATGTTGATGAAGAACTTTCAGCCACTTGGTCTTTCTTTGACTTCCACACCACCTTTGGAAGCTTAGACTTGACCTTCAATACTTCGGAAGTTTTGATGACTTCGGAAGTTTTAATGACTAGACCTTTGAAAGATAGTTCTTTCACTGCAGCAGGCTTTAGTGCTTTAGAAGTATTTCTTTCTTTCGAGACCAAATTTTCTTCCGAAGGCAAGTTTCCACTTGTCTTCTTCTTCATTTTGGAGCTTCCGAAGGAAACAGATTTTCCTTCCGAAGCTTGCTTCTTCTTTTATAAACTTTTAGAAGTTTCTTTCTTGGTCATGTGGAGAGGACTCTTTGGATTGTAAACACAATCCTTAGCAAGATGAGAAGTACTCCCACACTTAACACAGTCCATTTTCTTCCTTCTAGGAGTTTTCCTTTGTGAACAAGGCTAAACTTGATCACTTTCCTTCTCCATCTTCATCTTTGGAGATGTTGTAGCAGTTCTTGTGGGGATAGAACTACCTTTGGAGCTGGATGGTTCAGGTTGTATAACGTGATGCACAACTGATCAACCTTCATTTTGATGATGGGATGATTTAGACATGAACCAGAACTCTTATTGATGGAGTTCAAGTTGGTGTCTTCAACCTTTACCACTTCAAATCCTGCAAAGATGAAGACTTTTTTCTGTGCAGAATTGAAAGTGGCCTTGATCTCTTGAGCCTTTTTGGACTTTCTTTTCGCCTTCCTGATTACGTGCATGCATGCAGAGAGTCTTTGGATGTTTTAGTTGCATCAGACTTATAGGATTCCTTACAAACTCCCCCTAGGCTAATGCTACCAAAACATTTAGAAGATCTTCAGATATTGGTTGTCTTCAGGATGATGATGACCATACCCTTCTTCATCAGATGGTCAGGATCACTCAGACTCTCATAATATCTTCTCATCTCAAAGAGATCATGCAGAGGTAAGTTGATTAAGTCTTGCCATGTGTAGACATTCTCAACACCTTGATCTCTGATCACATGCCATCTTTCTAGATTAGTTGTGAAGGTCTAGGATAAGATGGGTGTTTCAGTTGCAAGAGGAGCCATTTGAAATGGAGTTGATTGGGCTGCCTCTTCATGCACTTCCTCAGGTTGATCTGACTCATCCTGAGGTGTAGAGGTGGATGATTCAGGCTTCTTCTTCTTTGACTTTTGTTTGGAAGCCATCCTCTTCTTCCTCTTAGAAGACTTCAACTGAGAAGACTGGTCTACAGCAATTTGTTGATCATCCTTGTCTTTCTCAGTTAGGTGTTCCTCCATCACAGGTTCAGAAGGAGAGGGAGTTTTACCCTACTGTGGATCAGAAGATGAAGCTTACTGAGGCTCAGCAGGAGGTCCAAGTTGTGTTGTCTCAGGTTGTTCAACCTTAACCTCCACTTCAAGTGGGACTTGACTTGGGGGGAAGTGTAAGTTAATCAGCTCTCCACTCTTGATCTTCTGCTTGATTACCCTGATATGCTCATCCATTGTGGATAGAGACATAGGGCCAAGTCTCCTTCTGGAGAATCCATACAACTTCAAGAAGTTCATTATCCTTTGTCTGTCAGCAGACTTCTTCATAATCTTTTGGATAATGGCTCTTAACTTTGCAACATCTTCCCTCGTCTTTTTCTTTGTTGTATTTTGTTCTTTGAGCACTTGAAGTTCAAGCTGTTTAAGATACTCAAACTCAATGTACTCAAAGGACAAGGGAAGAAGTGCAAATGCCTGGTAGAGACCTGTGGCACTCAGGTAGTTGATCATGTTTTGCCTATCTGTTTCCTTGTCTACCTGAGGTTCTTGTGTAGCTGCCACATCGCACAGGGCTTTCTTGAACTGGGAGAGAGTTGGAACATACTTGTATAACCTTTTCTGTTTCTTCTCCTCTTTGAATTGGAGAAGTAGCCTTGCATCCGCTGCTTCCTTCATCTCTCTTGACACTTCCATGTCAGCCAGTTCATTTAATTGCTCTAAGGGGAAGGATATAATCTCATCTATGTCATAGTTCCTGGTCTACAGATAAGTAATCCTGACTGCCCTCAACTCATCTTCTTGAGTGTTTGGTCTGGGGGCAGCCCTGATTGCAGCTTGCATAAAGCCTGAAGACCCAGAGGAACTTTCTCCCCTTAGCTTCCTTTTCCTCTCTTTCTCCTCCTCCTTAATCTCCTCAGGAGTTAGAATCCTTTTCCCTTTGTCACCCACAGACCTTTGTAACACAGGATGGAGAGAGCTTTGACCTTCATTGCTTAGTGTAGCATCCAAGCTCTGGCCAAAGAGAGGTTGTGAGACACCTTCACCAGCAGGTGTTTCACTGAGGGAATGAATTTCTGAAGCCGTTGTTGGTGTGACAGGGCTCTCAGGCTCTATCATTGGGCCTTCAACCAAGGTTTTCCCTTTGAAGCTAATCTCAGGGTCTGCCTCAACATCCAGTTAACCAGTGACATTACCTGATTGCCTTTGTCTCCTTTTAAGGCTGAACTCTCCAGTAATTCTGTCTTGAATCCTGAGTGCTAACTTGTCAACTTGTCTTAATTGACTTGGGTTGACAAGTGGCATGTTGATTAGGTCAAGACCTTCATAGTAGTTCAAGGTCTGAAAATTAAAAACTTCTTGCTGGCCCTTAAACTCTGTGAAGAATGAGGGCTCTTCTATCAGCATCATACCTCCACCAAATAATGTGGTTTGAAGTTCCTTGAGGTAGAGATGACATAGCCCTTGGAATGTCTTCCTCAAAGAGACTCCTAATGACAGAGTCTATAATGTCCACATTATTGTGAACTTGAGGAAGTTGTTGAGTATGCATAATTGCAAGTAAGGATGGTGAGTCCTCAATGTCCATACTCCCTGAAGAACTCCCAGGTTCTGTGACTGTAATGATTTTCTCCCCCTTTTTGGTAGCATCACCCTCTTGCATAGGTGAGCTAGGAGTTAGGTCAATCATATTCACAGGTTCTTGTGGTCATGGTTGAGCTCCTGTTAAAGGTCTCCTAGCTAGTTTTTCCCTAAGATAAGAAATCTCAAGTTGCAGATCATTGACCCTATTTTGCAGATTAAATAGGAGCATGTTTTTGATAGTTTTTGCACCTTTAGTCTCAGATTCTCCTCATCTTCATCAGAAGAATCATTGGGGGATGAGATGATTGGACTAAGGTCCTCTCTCTCACCACCAGCTTCAGGTTCTTGGCTGCTGGATTTCCTCTGCACATTGACAGCCTCAGTTGAAGTGTCAATGGGCTGAGTTGCCATGGTTGAGGTCTTAATGATGTAATCACTTGCAGAAGTAAGAGCCTCTTCCATATGGATATCCTAAACAGGTTCAGAAGTATCCACCTTAGTGATGGGTGACTGATGTGGGCTAGACAAAGGAGACTCAGGAGTACTCATCTCTCTTTGAGTAGGGGAAGAGTAGAGAGACTCATGGTACCCACTGAAACCTAAGTCTTCATCAGTATAGAATGAGAGATTGGGAATGGGTTGATTTAAGTCTAAAGGCTGGGGATGGTAACTATCCCCTGAAGGTTGTTCACTTGAGTGTTGAGACTCAGAGTGAGGGCTTAAGGCAGTTTGGCTTATGAGCTTATCAGGGTGAGCATGAGGAACCTCATACCTGATTTTTGAAGAAATGGGAGTGGTTTGCTCCTTAGGAGAAGTGGGAGCTCTAGTGTCCACTTCCTCCTGTATGGGTGAGTATATGGGGGCCTGCACAGACTCAATAGCTTGAGCAAGGGTTCGTTTGGATTTTCTTTGGTAGGTGAGGGTGATTTGTGTCCTTTATGGTGGTTGGGAGGTAGAGGGTGTGGGTTCAGCACTAGCTTGTGTTGCTAGGTTTTCACCTTGAGCAATGAGCTCTAACGTTTTTGGGACAAGGGTTGTTTCTGCCCCTGAAAAGCCTACAATTGGCTTCTTTATAATTTTAAATATGTCGGGCTTCATCTGTCCCAATTTAAGAATATTATCTGTTTTCCTTAACTGTGAGCCCAGTTCACAGTTGAGAATGTGTTGAACATATCTAGGAAACATATAATACTCTAAGGAGTCCAAGTTAGCAAGCAAATTTGTATAAACAAACTGTGAGTACCTGAACTTGACCCCTTGAACCATTCCATGTACTATGAAGGAGAGATCCTCAGGAATATGGTCCCACCCTCCATGCTTGTTTGACAAACTGTGGATAACCACATGGAGTAGGTATTTCCACTTGGATGAGACCTTCCCTTTCCTGGAGGTCTTTACAGAGAAATCTCCCTCGTAGCCCATCTGCTCAAAGGAATGATTTACAGCTTCCTTTGGAAAGGACAACTCACCTTCTTCATCATTCAACTGCGAGTGAGTGTTTATGATGACCGGAGTGATGAAGATTGTCCTTCCTTGCACTGTGGCAGATAGTGCCTTCTCCCCATCCATAATGACCTCTTGGCAGGTCTTCCAGAATTCAAGCAGATGATCCTCATAGAGAATAGGATCAATGGTTAGGGCGGTGAAGTAGTTGGATAGAGCCAGGAAACGGCAAACCTCTGAGAAACTTTCATCTTTCACAGAGCTTAAAAGGGCAACCTGGTTGTGTTGCCTGTGAAGTTGCATGGAGAAATCTGGGTTGTTTCTGCGGTTTAGGTTGGCCATTTGAGAAGCTTAAGGATGAAGAAAGATGAAGAACAAAGGCGGTTTGGGAGAATTTAGGTTTAAGGAATAGTGTAATTTGAGGAAGATAGTGAAAGAGGGGGGAACCGTTGGGCATTTATGTGAAAAGGATTTGAGACAAAGTTAATGAAAGAGGATAAATTTTAAAATCCGGATGTCAATCCCACCTCTGAAAAGTAGTATACTTTTGCCCAAAAAGTAGTTTTCTTGGAAGTCGAGAAATCTTTCAAAGCTTATTTGCTTCGGAAGTTCTGAAGAAAAAGCTTCCGAAGGCAAATTGGCTTCGGAAAATATTTCAAAGGTTTTTGAGAATTTTGCTTTGGAAGAGAATTTACACTCAGGGATTTTTATTCTAAGGAGAATAAAAACTTCTGAAGGTAAATTGCTTTCACAAGAAACTTGTTCTTTGAAAACATGCAGAGTACTTCAGTTGATTTTGGCTTCGGAAGATATTTCAAAAATTTCTTCCGAAGGTAAAATTACAGAAGCAATTATTTGTTTACTAAGACATAAATTTCTTCCAAAGGTAATTTTAAGTCTTTCGAAAAAAAAGAGATCAAAATTTTCAAAAATCTAAGAAAAGTCTTTTGAAAAGATTTTCTTCCAAAGAGAACAAGGGCTTATGAAGGTGAGAAAATAGAAAACTTAGGACACACAAGTTTTAGAAATAAATATGATTAAGTTTTTAAGAAAAGCTATTCAAAGTTAATCATTCCAATAGCTGATACAAGATATTTAAATCTCTTCTAATCAAAAGCTTTGGTGAACAAATCAGCATATTGTTCATTTATGTTAACTTTGACTGTTTTAATTAATCTCTCTTCAAAGTTATCTATAATCAAATGATGCCTGATATTAATATGCTTTGTCCTTGAGTGCTGCATAGGATTCTCTGTGATGGAAATAGCACTGTTGTTGTCTATGTGGATGGGAGTCTCTTTAAAGTTGAATCCATAGTCCAGCATCTGATTTTGAATCCAAAGCAGTTGAGCACAGCAGCTTGCAGCAGCAATGTATTCAGCCTCAGCAGTTGATGCAGACACACAGGATTGTTTCTTACATTGCCAAGAGACTACTCTTCCACCAAGAAATTGACATCCCCCTGATGTAGACTTTGCAGTCATGTTGCAACCACCATAATCACTATCTGTATAAGCATATAGTTTAAAGTCATAAATCTTTGGATAACAAAGGCCAAGTGATGGAGCACCTTTGAGATATCTTAAAATTCTTTTGACAGTGACCAGGTGTGACATCTTGGGGTTGGCTTGATATCTTGAACAAATGCATGTAGCAAACATGATATCTGGCCTGCTAGCTATGAGGTACATAAGAGACCCAATCATTGCCCTATATAGATGTTCATCAACACACTCCCCCTCAAGATCAGGTCCAAGGGAGTGATTTCTGGCTATGGGTGTCTTAGCAACCTTACAATCAGTCATGTTGAACCTTTTAAGTATGTCTTGTACATACTTTGACTGACTTATAAAGATGCCATTGTCAACTTGCTTCACTTGAATTCCTAGAAAGAAATTGAGTTCCCCCATGACACTCATTCAAACCTGTCCTTCATCAGCTTCTCAAAGTCTTTGCAGAGATTTGGATTAGTTGACCCAAAGATAATGTCATCTACATATACTTGAACTAGCATTATGTCATTTTCTATTCCTTTGATGAAGAGAGTTCCATCTATAGTACCCCTTTTGTAGCCATGTTGACAGAGATACTGAGATAGAGTCTCATACCACTTCCTTGGTGCTGGGTGCAGCCTATAAAGAGCTTTATCAAGCCTGCAGACATAATCAGGATGATCAGGATCTACAAACCCAAGTTGTTGTCTGACATACACCTCTTCATCAATCACCCTATAAAGAAAAGCACACTTGACATCAAGTTGGTAGACCTTAAAGTTCTTCGATGCAGCAAAAGCTAGGAATATTCTAACAGCTTCAAGTCTTGCTACAGGAGCAAAAACATCTGTGTAGTAAATTCTTTCTTCTTGAGTATACCCTTGAACAACTAGTCTTGCCTTATTCTTGTTGACAAGTCCTCTATCATCCTTCTTATTCTTAAAGACCCATTTGGTTCCTATGGTAGTCTTCCCTTGAGGAAGAGGACATAAGTTCCAAACCTTTTGCCTTTTGAATTGAAGCAGCTCCTCTTGCATAGCTTCAACCCAATTTCCATCCTTTAGAGCTTCATCAATTTTCTTTGGCTCTATCTGGGACAAGAAACAAGAATGAAGACAAACATTTGCTTCATGGGTTTGTCCTCTTGTTCTCACCCTTGAATCCACATCTCCAGTGATATTTGTGGTAGGATGAGACTTGTGGATCCTTAGCTGAGGGATCACAACAAGTTGCTTAGACAGATCTAAATTTAAAAAATTTTGATCTGGCAAAGAAGATTCACCCTCCACATCAGCACACTTATCAAGATTGACTTGATCCAATGAGTGTATGATATCATTGATGTTGTCGTCAATGGAGTGGTTATCAACATCAAGAAATTCCTGATCACTTTCACTACTTCCATTTTCTCCAACACTTGAAGCTCCTTCTTCTGAGTTTTATGCCTCTAAGCTGGAATTTGAAGGCAACTCAGAAGTATCAGCAGGATTTGTCATTGATGTTCTGGTAGAAGCTTCATTTGTAGGATTAGTTACCACTGGAGCTGAAGATGTGTAACTTGAAGGTCTTCTTAGCTCAAATCTTGGGTCAGGATCACCTATAGGTAGTATATCTGTAGATCCTGAAATATTCTCACAAGATTTGTTAAAACAGTTGGTAACTAAATCAAGATCAAATAGCCAATCTGGACCAAAACCTTTCACACTGGGAGTGTGCTCATTGAAAGTCACATTGACTGACTCCTCAACTACTCTAGTTCTGAGATTGTATACTCTATAAGCTTTAGCTTGAGAAGAGTATCCAATAAAGTGTCCATCATCTGATTTCTCCGCAAAATTGGTAATTTGATCTTTAGTATTCAAGATGGTGCAAGGACATACAAATGACCTGAGAAAACCAATGAAAGGTTTTCTCTTGTGCCAAAGTTCATAAGGAGTCTTACCATGTGTCTTAACCACTAAAACTCTGTTTTGCACATAGCAAGCATTGTTCACTACCTTTGCCCAGAAGGTGATAGGCAGTTTAGAATCAGACAACATAGTTCTTGCATCTTCAATTAGTGTCCTGTTTCTCCTCTCAGCAACACCATTTTGTTGAGCAGTCCTAGGAGCACTATATTCTCTTGTAATACCCTTTTCATCTCTAAATGTATCAAGGATTTGATTCTTGAATTCAGTTCCTTGATCACATATTATGGTTTTGTCCTTGTGATCACATTGATTCTTAATCTTTAAGATGAAATTCTTTAAAATCTCAGGGGACTCATCCTTACACCATGATTCTAAGAAAGAATCAGATGAGAAGTATTGAAAATTGTGTGACATGAAAAATCACAATACTGAACAATCACATGACTGCTGACTGCTACTTCAACAAACATTGTGCTATCTGCAACAAAAATAACCTTCCACTCAGGAATTTTTTTTCAACAAAAAGAACAAGACAAAAGGCACACAGAAGAAAGAATCAGATAAGTCTTAATCAGATACTCAATCTATTGATTGTGAAAAGGGTTCAAAACTGAAGAAGTCTGAAGTAAAATCAAAGTCAAAATCAAAGGACAAAACAGCATCAAGTGCTCATCCATTAAAGAAAAGACCAACTTTCCAGCAGTCAAAAACACCTCACAAAAGGGTATATTTGACTGATAAGGAAACAAAGGATGATGATGTATTCTTTGATAATTCTGAAAAGGGAATTCATATACCTCATTCAAAAACAAAAGATGGTGAGACATTTAATCATAAAGTTTTATTATAAAACCAAAGCCTCAAATGAACAAAATTAAGTTGAATCAAGAAGAAATTGGGAAACAAGAACCTAATTCATCAACATCCCATTCAACAGAATCATCCTCATCTGAAACAACTCAGAATGAATCAACCAAAACTAAAACTAAAACTTCAAGACTTGTTCATGAAGGAGTAACTATTTTAGACATTGCTGGCAAACCCAAGATCATTTAGACTTGGCTTGTCAGTTCTAACTGATTTATTTCTGAATGCAGGAACAATGTTGGAGAGCTGACAACAAGTGGTATGTTGACAGTGGTTGTTACAGGCATATGACAAGAAACTGTTCAATTCTCCATGATTTCAAACATAAAAATACTTCTTATATGGCATTTGGTGGGGATAAAAAGGGAGGTAAAATTGTTGGTCAAGGAATGATAACAAATGGTGTGCTCAAATTTGAGAAAGTAAATTATTGTGAAAATTTACAGTATAATCTACTAAGTGTGTCTCAAATTTGTGATCAAAATTATACAATATTGTTTGATAATACTAACGGTTACATTCTTAAGCCAGGTTTTACTGTTCTAAAAGATTGGGTCCTCCTCAAAGCAGCATGAAAAGGAAACACTTATGTTTTGGATATGAACAACACATCACTCACAAAACATGAAACATGCCTTCTATCTAAGTTATCAGAAGATGCATCTCAATTGTGGCACAAAAGGCTTGTCCATTCTAACATGAAGAACGTGAACAAATTGGTGAAAAATGACCTAGGCATTGGATTGCCAAACAAAGAGTTTCATTGCTCAACTCACTGTTCTTCTTGTTATAAAGGAAAACAACATAGAGTGTCACATAAATCCAAAATTATCAATACTAATACTACAGCACTCAAATTGCTTCACATGGATCTGTTTGGTCCTACCAATGTGATGAGCATTGGAAAAACGCAATATTGTTTGGTGATAGTTGATGATTCATATGATTCACATGGGTCTTTTTCTTAAAACAAAATAGTGAAACATCAGAAACATTAATGGACTTTGTGATCAAGATTGAGAATCAACTTGATTCAAAAGTTAAAACTTTTTGGAGTGACAATGGTACTGAATTTGTCAAATTTGAACTGTATTCCTTTTGTATATGAATGGTTGTAATTCATTATTGTATATGCATTATATATAGGTTAACCCATATATAAGTGTGTTGATTCATGCATGCTTGCAGGTACAAACATTATACTTAGTCAATTTTTGAAATTGACTAAGGTTAAGAAACATCTACGAATGAACATTTTGTTCTTCCGTAGATATGTTTCTTACAAGTAAAATGCATCCAAAGATCCTCTGCGGATGAACAACCAACTCTGAGGATGGAAGAACAAGATTGCTTCGGAAGAAAAAGATTGCTTTGGAAGAAAAAGATTCTTTCGGAAGAACAAGACTCATACGGAAGAACAAACATCTACGGAAGCAATATTCCTGCGGAGTCCAGACAGTTGTATAATGCAAGTGTTACAAGTCAACAAGTCAACAAAGCAGTTATGCGAATCCCAAGAAATCCGATGATTCCCTAACAGAAACAATTCAAATCCCAAGAGATCCGGTGTTCCCTTTAACAGAAACATCATTGTCTATATAAATGGATCCTAGGTTTCGAATCAACGACGGCAACAGCGATAGCAATACGACAATTCCACAATAGAAAACATCACATCAAATCACACAACCAAACCCTAGCAGCCGTCATATCATTCATCGCAAAATTCAATATCATTCATTCATTATTTGTAATCATTATTATGTTTTAATGAAATACATATCATTCATTAATTGTGTTTCTTTTAGTGTGTTCTTGAATCTTTATTGATATTGAAATATATTACAAACAATTAAACCAAGCCAACGTTGATTCCGCAAACGTTGACTTGAATTTAACCAACACTGATAATTCCTGATTGCGATCCTTCGATTCACAGGTGGTATCAGAGCCAAGTGCTCATTGATTTAGATCGATTGATCTATCAGTGTTAGTTGTGTTTAATTGCTTTTTTGAATTTTGTAGATTTGCCAGTTTTTACTGATTAGATCTATTGTTTTTAAAAGAATTTGTGTGAAACTTGTTTTGTCGTTCAACATTACTCGGTTAGTTTAACTTGGATCTATATTCAAATCAATTGAATAGCAGATCTTAGTTATTGACCAGCATCACTATCTTGTTCATCTCTGTTGAACAAATTCATTAGTTAACATCTCAGATCTTAACTAATCATGAGCAACTTTAGTGGATCATCTTACCAACCATCGAAGTTGGAAACAAAAGCAGACTTCAAATCATGGAAAGTCAAGTTTAGGAATCATGTAAATTATACAGATTCTGACTTTTGGGTCTCTAACAGAAGGTCCTTATATTCCACCCACCCTTGGGCCGGATTATAATGATAACAATCAACCCATAAGCACAAAAGATCTTTCACTAGATGATATTAAAAAGGTTAAAGTTAATATCAAAGCATATAGCTTGCTTAGTATGGCCTTACCAGAAGAAACATTGATTAGATGTGAAAATTATAAAAAAACAAATTCCTTATGGAAGATTCTTCATACACTCTGTGAAGGGAGTGATGAAATCCGAAGCATTAGGAAGGACACCCTACGTTCACAATATGAAACATTTCATCATATTAAGGGTGAATAATTCCTCAACAACTCCATAGGTTTATGCAACTTGTTACAGAAATGAACATTCTGGAGTTGAAATACACAAATGAGAAACTGAACAAGAAATGCTCTATACTTTACCAGAAAGTTGGAAGAAAAGTGTATCCATGTTCAAGAATACCATAGATCTCAAAGCAGTCGGACTAGACACTCTAGTGGCTAAAGTTGAGGCTCTTGAACTGGATGAGAAATCAAGAAACAAGAGTATAAGAACTCATGTATCACCATATCACTTTAAAGAAACAAGAAGTGCTGGAAGTGCTTTCATGTCCAATAATGATGGTGATAACTCTTGTAATTTGAGTGAAGATGAAGAGGAAGTAAGTTTCTATGCTTCAAAACCTCCTAAGAAATCTTCTCAAAGTAAGTCAAGAAAAGAGAAAGAAAGATCTGACGATCAAAGAGATAAATCATCCGAAAAACTATCATCCAACAATCAATGAGAGTCTATCACTGTCATTCTAGATTTTGAAGAACAAAAGGCAGCGTTTGCAGCCTTCAGTTCAAGCTTTCAAGCTTACCTAGGAAGTACATTGCCAACTGCCAACATGTGTCAATAAGATTTAGAAGAACTGCCCCCGAATGTAATGGAGGAGATGGATCTACAATGGCAAATGGAAATGATTGCCTATAGAGCCAAACAATATCTGAGAAGAAACAAGAATTTGGCTGCTGCAAGTAAATCATCACGTGTTGGAGTTGATAAGTCAAAGGTAAGATGCTTCAAGTGCAATCTCTATGGACACTTTTCTAGAGAATGCAATCAACAAAATTTTGAAACAACACAACATCAGAATCATCAGGCCAAACAACCCTCATCAACTCAAAGATGTTTTAGACAGCCACAACTGACCAACTCATCGCCACTAGCCACCAATTCACCAGCAGGAACTAGCAACTCTAAAGACTTTGGGCTGATCATTATTCAAGATGGAACCTATGACTGGAGTTTGTATGAGAAGGAAGTCTTAGAAGAATGTCAAGATCTAATGGCTCACATGGAAAACAAAGTTCCACCCATGGCAAGTGAGGTAAAAGACAGGTTATGTTCATCAATATGTGTTGAGGAAGTAGAAAGATATAGAGTCCATGCTCAACAGTTAGCTGATAAAGTTAAAGAAACAATGATTTTGAATGAATCTCATGTAAGAGAACATAAATTATATCAAATTAAAATTAACTCTTTACAAAAGGATTTAGACAAAATTATTTCTGAGAATTACAGTTTGAAAGCATAATTTGAGCATCTGACCACTTCCTTAACCAAATCCATAGCTGATCATGCATCAACTGAAGTGAAACTTCAGAAGTTTCTGCTCTCATCTCAGCAATATTAGGAAATTACTAAATTCTCATATTGAATCAAAGAAAAGGTCTGGGTTGGGTTATAATGCTGTAGCCCCTCCTGTTAGAAATAACTATGCTCCTTTGCCTGAATCAATAACAAATAATCTGTCAAAACATTCTGTGCCTAGCACCAATATAGGAACTAGCTCTAATCAACAAAACATTGATAATGAGGTGAATGAAACTGAGTCTTTTGAATCAGAAAAGATTAATCAATTTAATTCAGAATTCAACTTTGATGAGTGGGATAACTTGGATGATTCTGATGAACATGATGATGATCTTTTAAATAAGGGTAAGAATGTTGTTTTTGAAACAAATATTCCAAAAGTGCTTGAAGAAACAAAGCTGCCATACCCACCTAAACAAAGAAACATGCTGAAAACCATTTGCAAGATAATAGCTCAGTTGAATGAAGGTCTTCAAGAGCTAAATCAGCAACAAACCTCCTCCAATAAAGTAAGTAAAAAATCTGCCTCTAGTGAGGAAAGACACAAATCCATGGAAAAAGGAAAGAAAAAGGCATCAGCAGATCATCAACGGAAGAAGAACATCTTTCCAGTACCAAATCTTTGGAAAAAGAAAACTTCAGTATAAGTTAATATTGATTCAGTAGATGATCTACGAAAGTGGAATTCAGCAACAAACAATCAAAAGATGCATAAAGTGGAAAAGCAAAAATCTACTCCAAAACTGAATAAGAATGAACAACATCAAAAGTTAGCAAATCATAAGAATGATTCTGAGAAAGAATCAAATGAGAAGTATTGAAAATGGTGTGACATGAAAAATCACAATACTGAAGATTGTTACTTCAGTAGCTATTGCTCTATTTGCAATATGAACAATCAAATGACTGCTGATTGCTACTTCAACAAACATTGTGCTATCTGCAACAAAAATAACCATTCTACTTAGGAATGTTATTTCAACAAAAAGAACAAGACAAAAGGCACAAAGAAAAAAGAATCAGATAAGTCTGAATCAGATACTCAATCTACTGATTGTGAAAAGGGTTCAAAACTGAAGAAGTCTGAACTAAAATCAAAGTCAAAATCAAAGGACAAAACATCATCAAGTGCTCATCCATTAAAGAAACGACCAACTTTCCAGCAGTCAAAAACACCTCACAAAAGGGTAGATTTGACTGATAAGGAAACAAAGGATGATGATGTATTCTTTGATAATTTTGAAAAGGGTATTCATATACCTCATTCAAAAACAAAAGATTGTGAGACATTTAATCATAAAGTTTCATTATCAAAACCAAAGCCTCAAATGAACAAAATTAAGTTGAATCAAGAAGAAATTGGGAAATAAGAACCTAGTTCATCAACATCCCATTCAACAGAATCATCCTCATCTGAAACAACTCAGAATGAATCAACCAAAACTAAAACTAAAACTTCAAGACTTGTTCATGAAGGAGTAACTATTTTAGACATTGCTGGAAAACCCAAGATCATTAAGACTTGGGATGTCAATTCTAACTGATTTATTTCTGAATGCAGGAACAATATTGGAGAGTTGACAACAAGTGGTATGTTGACAGTGGTTGTTCCAGGCATATGACAGGAAACTGTTCACTTCTTCATAATTTCAAACATAAAAATGCTTCTTATGTGACATTTGGTGGGGATAAAAAGGGAGGTAAAATTGTTGGTGAAGGAATGATAACAAATGGTGTGCTCAAATTTGAGAAAGTAAATTATTGTGAAAATTTACAGTATAATCTACTAAGTGTGTCTCAAATTTGTGATCAAAATTATACCACATTGTTTGATAATACTAACTGTTACATTCTTAAGCCAGGTTTTACTGTTCCAAAAGATTAGGTCCTCCTCAAAGCAGCAAGAAAAGGAAACACTTATGTTTTGGATATGAACAACACATCACTCACAAAACATGAAACATGTCTTCTATCTAAGTTATCAAAAGATGTATCTCAATTGTGGCACAATAGGCTTGTCCATTCTTACATGAAGAACATGAACAATTTGGTGAAAAATGACCTAGTCATTGGATTGCCAAACAAAGAGTTTCATTGCTCAACTCACTGTTCTTCTTGTTACAAAGGAAAAAAACATAGAGTGTCACATAAATCCAAAATTATTAATACTAATACTACACCACTCAAATTGCTTCACATGGATCTGTTTGGTCCTACCAATGTGATGAGCATTGGAAAAAGGCAATATTATTTGGTGATAGTTGATGATTTCACAAGATTCACATGGGTCTTTTTCTTAAAAGAAAAGAGTGAAACATCAGAAACATTAATGGACTTTATGATCAAGATTGAGAATCAACTTAATGCAAAAGTTAAAATTTTTAGAAGTGACAATAGTACTGAATTTGTCAATTTTGAACTGGATTCCTTTTGCAGGAGCAAAGGTATTGCAAGGCAATTTAGTGAACCAAGAACTCCACAACAAAATGGAGTTGCTGAAAGAAGAAACATAACTCTCATTGAAGCAGCCAGAACAATGCTAGCTGATTCACAATTGCCTATCACCTTTTGGGCTGAGGTAGTGAATACTGCATGCAATGTTCAAAACAGAACATTAATTGACAAAAAACATAACAAAACTCCTTATGAGCTCTTGTTTTAAAGAAAACCATACATAGGTGTTAGGTCTAGGATCAGTAGATCTAGTCTATTTTGTATAGGCTTAGTACTTGAATTAATATCTGTAATGAATGGTTGTAATTCATTATTGTATATGCATTATATATAGGTTAATGTTGGAGCTGTAAAAGATAGTCTATATTATCAACACAGTGAAAGTCAACAAAAGTCAACGTCATGATCAAAGTCAACGAAATTCAAACCCGACACGTTCGAGACGAGGAACCGAGACGAGACGTTGAAGATTTAGATGACTAGGAGTTATATTGTAATAAATATATTTTGTGTGAACAAAATATATTTTATCTTGTTTTAAGTCATTTTTATGCTTAGTATGTAATTTTGTGTTAATTAATCTAAGTCTAGGGAGTTAAGTGAAATTAGTGAATATTAGTCTAGACTATAAATAGGTTAATTGTCATTAGTGTTGGTTAATGGTTGGATGACCAATTATTTGTAAACACATATTTTGCAATCTAATTGAACATCAAAGGGGTTTTGATTGTGATTATCATATTTTGATCTAATTCTTCATGATTTGATTCAAGTTTGATTATCCTGGAGTTACAATTTGGTATCAGAGCCATTTTGGATCAAATTCACCGAAGATTTAAAGTTATTTAGAGAGAGAAGTTGAGGTTTTGGTTGTTTTTGTTCAATGTCATGTTTTCATCAATTTCGTATCAAATTTGAGTGTTATTGATATGGAAATTGATTATAGTTTGCTTGTTATTGGTTGGAAAAGCTCTGTTAATCATTAGGTTTCAAATCCATTGAGATTTGGGCGTTTTCAGATTGATTTCATGTTGAAAAAGCTTTCCAGCTTCGTCCAGCGAAATTACCAATTCATCCAGCGAAACTACCTGTTCTTTCAGCGAAACTACAAGTGTTTTACACTTTGTAGTTAATTTCAGCATCTCAGCGAAAGTAATGATCTTGAACGAAGTTCAACAGTGCTTGTGTGCATATTACAAGCGAAATTGCTGTTGAAAGTATCTTTGAACGAAAGTTCAAGCTTGTTTTGTGTTAAATTATCGGCGAAACTAAGCAGTCTAAAGCATTTGGCTAGCGAAACTGCTGCCGAAATTGCCAGCGAAACTACTGTCGGCTCAACGAAACTAGAGTTCTCAGCGAAACTAGCTCTGCGAAACTATAATTTCGGCGAAACTATCATTTCTTTAGCGAAAATTCGAATCTGATGATCTCACAGCTTGACCCCAGTTGCTAAGATTTTCTAGCGTGACATTTACAATTAATATTTAGCCCGGGGGAGAATTATTCTAAATTTTTTGGGAAAAATATTTTTAGAACGTTTAATTGTTTAAAAAAAATAAAAATAAAAATGGATTTTACAGAACTGATTAAATCCTTCGAATCTGATGATCTCACAATTGCACAATGTCGTTTTGATAATTTTGTAGCTTTAAAGAATGAAACGATGTCTGATTTTGTTGATCGTTTTCTGTTGGTGTCAAGTAATCTGAAGAAGTTTGATGCCCAACTGGGAAATCATGAACAAGTTCTAAGATTGCTTGATTCCCTCCCATCAGAATGGAGCTCACACGGCAAGTCGATTCAACGAGATAGAGGCTTTCGGGATTACAAACTGATGGAGGTGATCAACAAACTGAAAGAGATTGAGTTGGATATCAAACGTCGTGAGTACTATGAAGCGAAATATCTAACTCCAAAGATCACTTCAAACACCAAATAGAAACCAGAAGATAGATCAGATTCTGGCACCAATTCCGAAGGTTTACCGAAACCTAAAACTGAAGAGGTATAAGAGGAGCTTAAGCAGACATCAATGGGTAAAGGTAGAGCTTAGTTGAATGATGCAGTTTGTGATGCTGATAAGGAAGACGAATGGAAGCGAAATACTAGAGATTGCAACTGCGAGAAGGCTCTTACTGCTGAAAGAGCCATCTTGGATCTTCCATACGAGACAATTCAGGATATGTGTTCTTCTGCTTGTAAAATTCGTTTATTTGGTGTGTATAAAGCTAATAGGTTACTTTTAGATAACCAAAAGGAATTAAACACCATAAACTCAAAACTTAAAAAGAATGAAGCGAAGTATTTTATAAAATTAAATAAAGCTTTAAAAGAAAATGATCATTTAAAACGAACTCTTCTTGAAAGAAATGTTGAAATTAATCTTTTAAACGAAAGAGTCACCTTGGCTGAATTTGATGAGGAAATTATCATTGATCCTATTTTTACCTCATCACATCACAGACCTAGACTCAAACCTCATTGTTTCAGGTGTGGTCAAGAGGACCATCTTGTCAAGAATTGTCCTACTTTGATTAATGGTCCTTCTAATAGGAACTGCTTTGGAAATAAATTAACAAAATTTGTTAATAATTTATTCTGTTAAAAAATATATTTCATCAAAAAATAAACTTGTTCAATCTTGGGTTCTTATTACACCTGGTTAACTGATTTATTCTTTCATATCAGGAGACATCCACTAAGATTGTAAACAGCTTGTGGCATGTTGATAGTGGGTGTTCCAAACATATGACTGGGCTGAAAGATTTGCTGACCAATTATCGAATTATCGATGGAGGATATGCTGCTTTTGCTGGTGAAAAAAAGGGTGGAAAGATGATTGGACAAGGAGAAGTTACTAATGGTTCTCTAACTTTGGAAAAAGTCAACTATGTTCCTGAGCTGGCATTTAATCTGCTGAGTGTTTCTCAAATCTACGATAAAAACATTCCCGTTCTGTTTAAATCTGATGAATGTCTATTTTTAAAATCAGAGATTGATATTCCAGATGATTTGATTCTTATGCGTGCTCCAAGAAAACATGATACATATCTTCTTGATATGAACTCAAGCGAGTCAAAGTCTACTGCAACTTGTCTTCTTTCTAAAGCTTCAACTTTTGAGTCTCTCTTATGGCATCGTCGATTAGGCCATGTTAATTTTAATATAATTAACAAATTAGTAAAGAACAACCTCGTTAGAGGACTCCTTTCAAAAGATTTTTCTGTCAACGAAAAATGTATGGCTTGTGCCAAGCGCAAACAACACAAGAAACCTCATAAGCCCAAACTTCTAAATAGCATATCCAGTCCTCTCGAGCTGTTACATACTGATTTGTTTGGCCCAATTAGCGTTAAATCTATTGCTAAAAAATCATTTTGTCTGGTTGTTACAGATGATTTCTCCAGATATTCATGGGTGAGGTTTCTTGCACACAAAGGCGAGGTTGCTGAGGAATTGTAGAAATTAATTCTTTCTATCGAAACAATCAGCAAGAGAAAGGTTATGGGCCTGAGAAGTGACAACGGCAGTGAATTTAAAAATCAGATTCTTGATTCATTTTGTGCTCAAAAGGGGATTGTGAGACAATTTAGTGCTGCAAGAACTCCTCAACAGAATGGTATAGCAGAACGAAAGAATCGCACTCTCATTGAAGCTGCTCGTACAATGCTGATAGAATCTTCATTACCCATTATCCTTTGGGCTGAAGCTGTAAACTGTGTTTCATATGTTCTAAACCGAGTGTTGATTGTGAAAGATAAAATGAAGACTCCTTATGAACTGTTTCATAAGAGGAAACCTCTAATTGATTTCTTTCGGCCATTTGGTTGCTCTTGCACTCTTCTGAATACTCAATCTCAAAAGACAAAGTTTGGTGTTGTATCTGATGAGTGTTACTTTGTTGGTTATTCTTCTTCTCAAAAGGCATATCGGGTTTATAACAAAAGAACACGTATTGTTCAAGAGTCGTTCTATGTTGATTGGCAGGAATCTAACTCTTCTGAAGTTCGATCTGAGCCAGCATGGTTCTTTGACTCCGATATTGTGTTTAATTCGTTCAATCTTCCAGTTTTCGATGATGATGTGTCACTCAATATGCTCAAACCAATATTAATTCCTCATCTCCATCACCTGTTCATTCCA
The DNA here is from genome assembly GCA_025215565.1 of Flaveria ramosissima. Classification (NCBI taxonomy): domain Eukaryota; kingdom Viridiplantae; phylum Streptophyta; class Magnoliopsida; order Asterales; family Asteraceae; genus Flaveria; species Flaveria ramosissima. The sequence continues at coordinate 41,551,774 of CM046043.1, read as the reverse complement.
ACTCGTCAGTAAATGACGCTATTTCAGCTGATGTTAGTTCATCTTCTCCAGTGCTTGATCCAGCACCAACATCTGATTCTTTATCTACTACATCTTCTCCACTGCTTGATCCAGCAACAACACCTGATTCTCCCTCATCTAATCTTTCACCATCTATGAGTGAAATTTCTCCAAACATCTTTCCTTCAGCCGGCGACTACAAAACTTTGAAAGATCATCCTCTTGATAACGTTATTGGATCTATCACTGATGGTGTTCGAACGCGGAGTCAATCTGGTTTGATTAATGTTTGCCTTTTCTCATGCTTCATTTCTCAAACTGTCCCAAAAAATGTGCATGCTGCTCTACAGGATCCATGTTGGGTGGAGTCAATGCAGTTGGAGCTTCAATAATTCAGAAAGCTTAAAGTTTGGACCTTGGTTGACTTGCCTCCTAACAAATGCCCAATTGGTACAAAATGGGTGTTTAAGAACAAACCAGATGATTGGGGTGTAGTGGTGCGTAACAAGTCTAGACTCGTTGTACAAGGTTGTGCTCAAGAAGAAGGGATTGACTATACTAAAGTCTTTGCCCCAGTCGCTCGTCTTGAAGCAATCAGAATTTTTCTCGCTCATGCTGCTCATAAATAGTTCAAGGTCTATCAGATTGATGTGAAGTGTGCTTTTCTCTACGGAGACATTGATGAGGAGATATATGTGTGTCAACCACCAGGTTTTGAGGATCCTGACTTTCCCAATAAAGTCTTTAAGCTTGACAAATCTCTGTATGGTCTTCATCAAGCACCTAGGATCTGGTATGAGATCCTCACACAGTATCTTCTAAACAATGGTTTCTCTCGTGGTACCATCGATATGACTCTATTCAAAAAGGAAGTGAATGGTGAAATGCTTTTTGTCCAAGTTTACGTTGATGATATTATTTTTGGATCTACCAATTCTCTATTATGTTGAGAGTTCGAAGAGGTGATGCGTCAAAGGTTTGAAATGAGTTTGATAGGAGAAATGTGTTTCTTTATTGGATTACAAGTTGAACAACAAAAAGAAGGAAATCTTATTCATCAGGAGAAGTATATTAAAGATATCTTGAAGAAATTCAAGATGGATGACGCCGCTCCTGAGATGACTACATTTACTGCTCAGACTTGTCTCACTCCTGACGAGAACGGGAAACCAGTTGATCCTCATCTTTATAGATCCATGATCGGTTTTCTCATGTATCTTACCGCAAGTCGTCCTGATATCACTTTTGCTGTTGGAAACTGTGCTTGATATCAGTCGGCCCCAAAAGAATCTCATGAGAAAGCAGTCAAAAGAATATTTCGTTATCTCAAAGGATCATCTCGTTAGGGCTATGGTATCCATATGGAGGGAATTTTGATTTACATGCTTATTCTGATAGTGATTCCAATGGTTGTAGGTTATATAAAAAATCACTGTATGGAGGGTGTCAATATTTGGGAAATTGTTTAGTGTCCTGGCAGAGCAAGAAACAGACCACTGTCTTTCTTTCTACAGGAGAAGCAAAATATATTGCTGCCTCTAGCTGCTGTTCTCAAGTTCTTTGGATACAACACCAAATGATTGATTACGGAATTAATTTTCTCCACACGCCATTATTTTGTGACAATGAAGCAGCCATTGGGATTGCAAAAAATCCTATTCATCATTCCCGAACCAAGCATATCGAGACACGGATTCATGCAATTCGTGATGCTCAAAAAAAGGGTTAATATCCTTTTAAATTTTCTTTAAAGTCATTAATACATATAAAAAAACAATATAAAAAAATAATAATAATATAATATAGTAATAATAATAAATAAATAATAAATGATTTTAATAATTTAAATAAATTTTATATCCTTTGAAAGAAAAATTTTAGGGGGGTAACTTCATAACCTGAGTTCGGAATTTAAAATGACGAGAAATGATTGTATATCTTCTAGATATATTCTTTATACATAACTGGTGCTAAAATGAGAAATGATAGTAACTGATGCTGGTTTTTGTTTCACATCTTATACTTAAAAAAAACAAACAAGAATAATCAAATAGATTCTTTAACGATATGCTTGATAGACTTAGCCTGAAAAATAAAGTATACAGCAGCATTATGATTTAAATTAAAACATCATGCTTAAGGACGTCTGGATTTACGCAATCGTTTTGGCCTGCACAAAAACTGAGTCCGGACAAAAATGGATTGAGAATGAATCTTTCACCCATCATGATCATATAAGCCATATCCTTGGACCATGTCTGGTGTATTTATGTGTCTTGTATTCGTGCTAATCTCCTCTGCTATACGGAACTACTGACCTGGAGTGATGATCTCCTCTGCTGTATGATAGTACTGACCTGGGGCTCTCATCAGCACATGATTAATTGGTCATCTCCTTTGTTATACGTGAGTATAGACATGGAGCTCTCACCATTTTGATCTAAGTTGTGTCAAATCATCTAAACGATGAGATCTTCACAGAATGTAATATTCTATTTATAATCACTTGCACACTAATGCACAAGCCTTGCTCCGTATAGATTGATTCAAAATTCAAGAAATCCTGAGGTTTGGTGAGGGTTTTTGCCAAATAATTGTGGGGTCTTAACAAATCATAAGCTGTTTGTTGAAAAAGGATAAGGCATGGGTTTAAGTGGACAACTATATCAGCAATCGTTATTGATTTGTTCTCAAATTTCAACTGTTCCTTTGCAGATTGTGATAAGATCTAGTAATCAGTATGATCTCATTGTCGGTCGATGATTTACGATCATCTTCGTGTTCATGAATATCTAGAGGATGTTATCTCTGATTGATTTAGATCTTCGTGTATGAAGTTATTTATAATTATAAAAATAAAAAAAATAAAAAAAGGGCGAAACTACTCTTTCGATCCTTGTTTCGCATGACGAAACTGCAATTTCGCTTGGCTTTCTAATCATTTTTAACTGTATATCTCTAGGTGAAATTGCAGGTTCTCTTGGCGAAACTGTAAATTCGTCTTGCGAATCTATAGTTTCGCCGTCTACGAAACTATTTGCTATATAAGTCGTTTTGCGAAATTATTCTCTCATTTTCGCACTATCGAACTGTGTAGTCTTTTAGGGTTTATCCGTGACTTATTTTGGCGATTTTGCGTATTTGTGTTGTTTCATTCTGATTGTGTTTTATTTCCTGTTCCCAAGTGAGTTTCGATCATTGAACGTTCTTCTAATCATGTTAATATTAACTCATTTTAAGGCGATTGAATTTTGACTCTTCGGTGTCTTCGCTGTTCATCTAGCGAAACTACCGATTATTCTGCGAAACTGAACGAAAGTTCTTCACTTTTCAGCGAAACTATGAGGTTATTCTGTCCGTGCGAACCTAACAGTTTCGCCGACCTATTTTCAGTTTCGCTGGATTTGGACATAAGTTTGTACAGTTTCGCCTAGTCAAAACTATCTTTAATGGGCAGCGAAATTGATATGTTTTAGTTAGCGAAACTATGTTTTTGCTTGCCGAAACTGTCAGCGAATCTATTTTAAATAATTTTCGCCTGGTCAAAACTATCTTTTTGATCAGCGAAACTGATATGTTTTTAGTTAGCGAAACTAGTTTTTCGCTTGCCGAAACTGTCAGTGTATTTTTTTTTTTTTTATTTTTCTTTTATTCTTTTCTTAACTTCTTAATTTCTTATTCAACTTATCTGATCTCTTCTTCAGGTTATCATGGCTAATCTAAAGTTTGATGAGCGGAACAATATCACCGCTATTTTGGATGATACACATCCAAAGGCTGGTGGATTCAGAGATTGTATCAGATGGCTACAAAGATCACCCATAGCCCATGCTATATCTCATACGACTACTATTTATGATCTTTATATCAGAGACTTCTAGCGATCGGCAGAGTATGACACTCGAGGAGATTCACAGAGGATTACTGCTTAAGTCATTGATCAAGAAGTGACCATCACTGCTGAGACTGTATCGAGGATATTGAGACTAGACGAAGATTCGGGAGATGAAGTCACCATGACAGATTCCGAGGTGTTCCAGGCCTTCAGAAGCATGGGATATGAGGGACCAGCTTTTGGTTCTCGCAAGGAGATCAAGAAGTCATTTCTGTCTAAAGAGTGGAGATATATCGCTCATGTTTTTATCATGTGTCTTGATCACCGTAAAGGCGGATCAGACGGTCTTAACATTGATTGGGAAAAGGCAATGGTGTTATGTTGTAAAGGAGAGAAAGCCAATATTGCCAAACTAATTTTTGCTTGCATGGCTGAGAACGTGATGGCGTTAAAGAAAGACAAATGGCTGCTATATCCCCGTTTTCTTCAGATGATATTTGATGATCTTATACCTAATGTACCAAAACATGGAGAGATAAAGAGGCTGGTACAAATGAATCCTCGCATCTTTGCTGATTGTTGTGCCATTCGCCAAGATTTTAGTGGAAAGATCACCCATCTTTGTGAAAATATGTATCCTCCAGAACGTTGGAGCTATATTAAACGGGTGGATGAATCTAAAAATAAACGGGCTAAAGAAATAAGAGTACAGCAAACTGAAGCCACAAAGAAAAGAAAGAGATATGCCAAGGAGAAAGACTATGACTTTGAGGAAGACATTGCTGAACAAGCTGAAGAAGTAAGAGTTGAAAAAGAAAGAAGGTCGAAAAAGAAAGCCGATACTGCTGAACCTGAGAGACGATCCAAACATAGACATGAAGGATTCACCGAGAGAAGAAAGGAAAGTGGAAACCTTGATGAAGATATGATTCGCAATTTGAATACTTCCTTGGCAAATGAACTGAGTATGATCAAGACCAAACTCACAAACCAGGAAATCAGAGAAAAACAAAAGGATGAAGTGATAGAAGGAATGCAAAAGATGCTTGGTGACCAAAATCGATTACTGAAAAAGTTGTTTGAAGAGATTACCCTGCTGAAAGCTGCAGCCGGCCTGCCTGATCAACTAACTCAATCTGAGTTAGATGATCTGACTGACACATCAAAGTACCCATTTCTGAATGTGGGCACTTCATCCAAGGCAGGAGAGGGCACATCTGGTGCAGCAACCACTGATGCAGGAGATCGTGAAGCTAGAGGAGAGGATGTTGGAAGGGAAAATGAGGAGGATATTATAGAAGCTGGGTTTGTTAATATGCAATTTGACTTTGAGAAGGATTTGGTTGGTGAAGAAGTAATAGTTACAAAAACTGCTGAAGGAGCCTCTGAGAAAGGAAAGGGATTGGTTGATGAGGAAGAGGATGATGAACAGCTCATAGATTATGATTCAGAACCTGAGTTCCATGAAGTTGATGAGCGACCATTGATCTATGTGGCTAACAAGGGGGAGGATGGTGCAGATGTGTTTGAGATGGATAAAGATGACTGGTTTGTGAAAGAGAAGGAGCCAGAAGAAATCACTCCTCTTTTCCAACACATGGAGGGGCTAAGTAGGAAGGAGGCTGACAAGAAGATTATAAGCTGGTGCTATAACTCAGGCCGAAAGATGTTCATGATAAAAAGAAGGGGAGGGAGTATCAGTTACATGCTTAAGAGGAAGGCTTTTAAGACCTTGCCTAAATGGGATCTAAGGCGGTTGGCAACCCTACCACTTATTAATGCACATCTGAGTGAAAGAGCCACCTTTCTTGAAAAAGAGATAAAAAACAGGCTTAATGACAACTTTGAGTCCTTTGGGTATATGAAGGTAGAAAGGAGGAGGCCAAAGAAAGATAAAGACTGGGAGACAGGAAAGGGAAGAATTGTTCTGAGGGTTAAACCACCAAAGATTGTAAACAGAGTAAGATTAGCTGATCCCCTTCCCCAACAATTACAGGATTTTCAGAAATGGTTTTATAATAACAACACTGGAGAAGCGGTGATTAGAGTAAAGAATGGAATAGAATTCAGGGTCTTTGATCCTATGGAGTTGTTCAGTTTCTATGATGAAGATTTATTGGTATTATGTGAGAATCACATAAAGGTTGGGGCTGGAGAAGAGACTAGGAAAGAAGCCAGTTTGTTTATAAATGTTGCCAACAAGATCAGAGGAGTGAGGTCTGAGGTGAAGAAGTTAGCTGAAAGGGTAAGGGCTCAGGATGACCTTAATATGGATGTTCAAGATTTGACCAAGCAATTTGAGAGGGCTAGTGGTCATCCCAAAGAAGCTAGTGATGCATGAAGAGACCATGGAGGATCATATGCTGAAGCTTCTGAGGAAGTAGCTGAAGGAGGTAACGAAGACAAATCAAATGCAGCAGAGGAAACTGGAGCTGACAAGACGAATCAAGAAGAGTGAAGACGGTGAGATCCAACCTAGTGGGAGTATTGAAGATCATGTATAGGTTGGACTCACCTTAGTTTAGATTATTTACTTTACTTGTAATAGGACTTTTGTTAGTTTCCTTTTGTATGTATTTAGATTTAAGTATTTTAGCAGTCTAGCGAAACTGTAAGTTCGCTCACAGTTTGTTGTTTTGTTTACATGGTGAATTTAATGTTCTGCCGGGCGAAACTATAGTTTCGGCAGGACAGTTTCGCTGACAGCGAAACTGTCTGCGAAACTAAGACTGTTATATATACTCATGTTGATTTTCATTGTTGTGTAAGCTTGCAAAACCCTAATCGTGAATCATTGTTGCAAGTTACCCTTTTCAAGTAGTTATTACACCGAAATATCATTGTTTTTTTGTTATTGATTGTCATTGATCATTGTCTTATCATGAATGAGTTATTATTGTGTTCAATCTTCTCCATTATCATTGTTTAGCATGTTTGTTCGATATTGAGCGATTCTTCACATCATTTGCACTGAATTTGAAACCAGCAAGCTTAAAACAAAGCTTGATAGATGGACCATATCCGGAATGAAATAGGAAGAGCTATTGTGTAAACAGAGGGGAGCTAGGATTAAAACGGGAGTGGGTTGTGGTGAAAATCCATACGTCTATCCTCCTCCTAGCACCCATTGTTACTCTCCTATGCCTCAACCTCATCCATCTAATGATTTGATTGAAGCCGCCGAAACTAATAGTTTAAGTACAGGTTTTAGCAGTGTTAATCTTAAAGAGGTTAGAGATGTGCAGGATTCTCCTATAGGTTTGGGATTCCTCGGGCAGGGGTCTGATAAGATTAATGACGATTCCACCTCTGGTGTTCCAAAACCAATATCAGTTACTTCTCCAACCTTCTTCAACAAATTCAAAACAGGTAACATTCCTTCGTTTGTTCCTGTCAGGTTTGTCAAAGAAGGAAAAATTGTTGAATCGTCAGGCAATCATAATTCTATAACCGAAGCCGACACAATAGGAGGTGTCAATCAAGATCCTTTGGAAGCATATCTGTGTATACGAGACTGGATAAGCTCAGATGATGAATCAAACATAGAGGAGCATGTTGGTTCCTCACAGATCAAGATACCTCCTGACATTGTCAAGTTTCAAAAGCTGACTAAAGCTGAATCAAGACCAATACGGATCTCTACTCCAACAGCAAAACCATCTAGTTAATCAGTGAAGATCTCATTCACTGTTCAACATAGCAAACACCAAAACAAGCAAGAATCTGCTACAAGCTCAAAGCAATCTCCAATTCCAAATGCTTCACACGGTTCAGTCAAGCATCAAAAGCCATTCAAGGCTTGTTTTGAGTGTGGAAAAGAAGGGCATGTGGTAAAGTAATATCCTTAAAGACTTGCTACGGATGGTAAAGGCAAAACGAATTGCTTCTCCGCATGTAAGTCTACAAAGAATGTTCCAGATGGTAAAGGCAACACGGGTTGCTTCTCTGGATGAAGAGGTAAAAAGCACACATCTTTGAATGGTTGGATGAAAAACCCTCCATCCAAACCTTTTCATGTTAAGCCGGTTTCACATGATTCAAAGATGAAAATGACCAAAGGTTTAAAACCAAATTCTTTTCCTTCCGGTCTTAAACAGAAAATGATTTCCAAAATTAATTCATTCAAATTCAAGTTAATTGAACCGAAACAAATTTGGCAAATTAAAAAGAAGGATACAACAATCGCCGATTGTTTAAATGGTTGTGTGCAGAAGCTTGTTACTTATCTTGATGAAAAATGAACTTCCAGGACTACGATGGCTTGGGTTCCCTTTTCTAACTAATTTGTTAATAAGTGCAGGAACAATTTAGGATGACTGTTAGTAATCCGGTTTACTGACAGAGATTGTTTCTAATTCAAATTTGAGGCGGAACAAAACATGTTAAGGTCATGGTATTTTATTCACAATCTGGATTTTTATATGCACAATCACAGTTCTCAATTCATAGTCACTACATATTTCTTGATTATTCATTCTCTTGTTATCAGTGTAATTTGGAAGATCTTCTTTGGTAAATTTATATTTTTGTACAGTTTTATAAAAAATTAAAAAAATAAAAAAAATAAAAAAAATTGCAAAAATAAAATTTTAGGAAGAGAGTATAAGTAAATAAAAATGAAAAGAGAACTGGGAACTTGATTCGAGATGATTGAGAAATGATTGTATATCTTCTTGAAATGCTTGTTTTTGCATGACTTGCGTTTTTGAATGAGAAATGATAGTAACTGATGTTGTTATCTGATTTACATCTTATGTTTAATTGCAAAAAATAGAAAAATAAACAGATTCTTTAATGATATGCTTGGTAGACTCAGCCTGAAGAATAAAGTAGACATCAACATAATGATTTAAATTAAAACATCATGCTTAAGGATGTCTGGATTTACGCAATCATTTTGGCCTGCACGAAAACTGAGTCCCGACAAAAATTGGATTGAGAATTGATCTTTCACCCACCATGATACAAATCATATAAGCCATATCTTTGAGCCATGATTGGTGTATTTATGTGTCTTGTGTTTGTGCTAATCTCCTCTACTGTACGGAAGTACTGACCTGGAGTGATGATCTCCTCGGCTGTACGATAGTACTGACCTGGAGCTCTCATCGGTACATGATTAAATGGTCATATCCTTTGTTATACGTGAGTATAGACCTGGAGCTCTCACCATTTTGGTCTAAGTAGTGTCAAATCATCTAATTCATCACAGAATGCAATATTCTGTTGATAATCACTTGCACACTAATGCACACGCCTTGCTCTATAAAGATCGTAACAAAATTCAAGAAATCCTGAGGTTGGGTGAGGGTTTTTGCCAAATGATTGTGAGGTCCTAGCATTCTAAAGTATCTAATCGAACCTTAACAAATCATATGTTGTTTGTTGAAAAATATGGGGCATGAGTTTAAGTGGACAAAAATATCAGCAATCGTTATTGATTTGTTTGAGAATTTTAAAATCATTCAAAGACTGTGATTAGATTCAGTTATCAGTGTGATCTCATTGCTTGTCGATGATTAATTTCATCTTTGTGCTAAAGTATATCTTGAGGATGTGATCTCATGATCGATTCAGTTCTCGGTTTTAAATGTTAAAAAAACAAAAAAAATAATAGATAAAAGAAATATTATAATAAATGCATATAATATAAAAAAAATATAATAAATTTCATTTCAATTTCTCTTAGGTCTTCCATATTATGTTGTTTTAATTTTATCATTTTTCATGCATTTCACGGAAATTGCGCATAAACGAACACGGGTTCGCTTCTTTTTCACACACAGAAACACTTTTTTATTATTTTGTTAAAATGAAATGATCTAATTAGAAATGTCGAGATTGTGTTTGTGAATGTGTTTCAGATTTTTGCTTTAAGTGATGGCCGATCATCAGTTGAAGATCTTTCTAATGTTGACTTCTTGGTGTTGAATTCGTTTGAAAACGTTGATAATGATAAACTAAGGGGGAGTATTGTTGGAGCTGTAAAAGATAGTCTATATTATCAACATAGTGAAAGTCAACAAAAGTCAACGTCACGATCAAAGTCAACAAAAGTCAAACCCGACACGTTCGAGACGAGGAACCGAGACGAGACGTTGAAGATTTAGATGACTAGGAGTTATATTGTAATAAATATATTTTGTGTGAACAAAATATATTTTATCTTGTTTTAAGTCATTTTTATGCTTAATATGTAATTTTGTGTTAATTAGTCTAAGTCTAGGGAGTTAAGTGCAATTAGTGAATATTAGTCTAGACTATAAATATGTTAATTGTCATTAGTGTTGGTTTATGGTTGGATGACCAATAGATTGAGGGATTATTTGTAAACACATATTTTGCAATCTAATTGAAGATCATAGGGGTTTTGATTGTGATTATCATATTTTGATCTAATTCTTCATGATTTGATTCAAGTTTGATTATCCTGGAGTTATAGTTAACCCATATATATGTGTGTTGATTCATGTTTGCTTGCAGGTACAAACATTATACTTAGTAAATTTTTGAAATTGACTAAGGTTAAGAAACATCTACGGATGAACATTTTGTTCTTCCGTAGATATGTTTCTTACAAGTAAACTGCATCCAAAGATCCTCTGCGGATGAACAACCAGCTCTGAGGATGGAAGAACAAGATTGCTTCGGAAGAAAATGATTGCTTCGGAAGAAAAAGATTCCTTCGGAAAAACAAGAATCCTACAGAAGAACAAACATCTACGGAAGCAATATTCCTGCGGAGTCCAAACACTTGTATAATGCAAGTGTTACAAGTCAACAAGTCAACAAGTCAACAAGGCAGGTATGCGAATCCCAAGAAATCCGATGATTCCCTAACATAAAAAATTCAAATCCCAAGAGATCCGGTGTTTTCTTTAACAGAAACATCATTGTCTATATAAATGGATCCTAGGTTTCGAATCAACAACTGCAACATCGATAACATTACGACAATTCCACAACCGAAAACATCACATCAAATAACACAACCAAACCCTAGCAGCCGTCACATCATTCATCGCAAAATTCAATATCATTCATTCATTATTTGTAATTATTAACATGTTTTAATGAAATACATATCATTCATTAATTGTGTTTCTTTTAGTGTGTTCTTGAATCTTTATTGATATTGAAATTTATTACAAACAATTAAACCAAGCAAACATTGATGCAAACGTTGACTTGAATTCAACCAACACTGATAATTCCTGATTGCGATCCTTGGATTCACAGGTGGTATCAGAGCCAAGTGCTCATTGATTTAGATCGATTGATCTATCAGTGTTAGTTGTGTTTAATTGCTTTTCTGAATTCTGAAGATTTGTCAGTTTTTACTGATTAGATCTATGTTTTTAAAAGAATTTTTGTGAAACTTGTTTTGTCGTTCAACAGTACTCGGTTAGATTAACTTGGATCTATATTCAAATAAATTGAATAGAAGATCTTAGTTATTGACCAGCATCACTATCTTGTTCATCTCCGTTGAACAAATTGATTAGTTAACATCTAAGATCTTAACTAATCATGAGCAACTTTAGTGGATCATATTACCAACCACCGAAGTTGGAAACAAAAGCAGACTGCAAATCATGGAAAATCAAGTTTAGGAATCATGTAAATTATACAGATTCTGACTTTTGGGTCTCTAACAGAAGGTCCTTATATTCCACCCACCCTTGGGCCGGATTATAATGATAACAATCAACCCATAAGCACAAAAGATCTTTCACCTGATGATATTAAGAAGGTTAAAGTTGATATCAAAGCATAATTACCTTTCTTAGTATGGCTTTACCAAAAGAAATATTGATCACATGTGAAAATTATAAAACAACAAATTTCTTATGGTAGATTCTTCATACACTCTGTGAAGGGAGTGATGAAATCCGAAGCATTAGGAAGGACACTGCAGGATCGGGTTTGTCACTTAAACACTTGTTTTTCTCTCAAACTCACTTATGGAAACACTCAAATCAGATGAAGTAATGTGTTTTACAAGAGTTGATAGTAATATAAGAAGTAGCAAAGGAACAAGCAAAGATATAATTTTCAAGGCACTTGTATATATTACTTCTCAATTCAAGATATTACAAGACTCTTACCAGCATGAAACAAGAGTTACAATGAGAAACTCTATATACTAGATCCTACAGCCGGATATACTTTGATACCAGCTGGAAACCTAAGACTAAAGCATATACTACAATGCTAAAGTTAAGGTATCTTAGATAAAGTATTATCTAAGATATGGTAGTCATGACATGTCCATGACTTACCTTTTGTCACCAACTAAAGATGGCAACTGTACTAACATAAAAAGGTAAACATAGGATTAAAGTATGGTCAACTACATGGCTTTTGAGAAAACACCATGCAGTATCTCAGAGATTTGCAGCGGAGTGTCAGAGAGGCCATACTTATGTCCACTGGATAATAGAAGTGTCTTCCGAAGGTTAATTGGCTTCGGAAGAACAAGTTCTTCCGAAGCCACTTATACTTCGGAAGAGGCTTCTATGCTTCCGAGGCTTTGAGGACTTCTTGTACTTCGGAAGTTGACTTCAGATCTTTCTCTCTAAGTCTTGATCTTCGGAAGTAGGTTCTTTGTCTTTGGAAGTTGGAGTTTTCCTTCGGAAGTGTGTTTTACACTTAGTCCTCGGAAGAGCTCCTTTTTTCTTCGGAAGTTCCATACTTAGCGTCGGAAGTCCTTTGTTTGTTGTACCAAAATCTTCTAAGTGACTTGGTTTTGGTTGCAACAGCCTTTCTAGATCCAACAAACTCCCCCTAGGCTGATGCTACCAAAACTTCACTTATTTCTGCTTCTCAAAGCCTTCAGCACCAGGGACAAAAGGTATTTGTCTGTCTCTTTGTTCTTCCCTGAAGTAGTGCTGAGAAGCTTGTACAAGTCATTGGTGGATAGGAGATCCAGTCTATCGCTTTGAATGACATGTACCCTCTGTTGTGTCCCCCTGAAGAGAGTTAGTTGACGGGAGTTATAGTCATACTCCCATCTAACTATGGACTCAAGTTCAGGACCTTCAACCATTTGTAGAAAAGCTTTGCCTTTGGTTGCTGATCCTTTCCTTTCCTTCTCCTCTCTCAGTTTCAACTCCTCTTCAACCTTGCTTCTAGCAGTAAGCTCGGCCATATGAAGGCTGCCTAGATGATTTCTGATGTGGGCAGCTATATCGGAGTTTGAAGGGTTGGAGAATGGCTTCTCTGCTAACTCAGCAATGTCAAACCTGCTCAAGTGTAGCAGAGATGAGGGACTAAGCCTGTTGAGCTCTCCATTCTCTCTTTCAACAACAAAGTTGTGAGAAGAGTTTTAGAACCTCCACTGGATGATCTTCTTTCTGGGTGCAAGTGGTTGTCTTGGTACCCTGTCTCCTTTCTTTGTATCCAGTAGAGTCACCAGCTTTCTCCTTAGCTTCTTTTCTTCCTCATTAAACGTGTCTGAATTGAGGCCAAGGAGGTTTGCAGCTTGGTCCAAAGTTCCTCTGGGCAGATCAAGAAATTGATCTCTTGTGAGGGAACTTGAGGATCCGTCAACATAAGTCAAGTTGACTGAATCCTCCTCACAGGAGATGTCGCTCAGAGTAGTGCAGTTTATGAGCTTTGTCTTGACTGCCTTGAATTCTTCCATGGAGAGATGTTAGAAGAAGGCTGAGGGGATGGTTTGATTGGTTGATGGGTAGGTTGAGGTGTTTGGGTTCTGGCTAAGGTTTTGGGTTGGAGGATAGGGTGTTTAGGTGGTTGAGGTGAAGAGGTTGGTAGGTGTGATGGTGTGGGTTCAGGGGAATGGTTCAGAAGTTGGTTCGGTTTTGATTGGGAAGGGAAAGGGTATAGGTTCAGGTTGAGGTTGGGTTTGGAGTTTGGGTTGAGTGGTTGCTTTGAAGGTCATCCCCTGTCCCCTTCTATACATCTCCTTCCTCTTCCCCGCGCGAATGTCAGCCTTGATGTCACTGACATGTCGCGGAGAGTTTTTCCGACATGGGACCCACCTGCCTGCCAGAGAAGCCATGAGCTTTGAGATAACTCTTCATCCAGGCCTTCTCACCTATCTTCTTGGCAGCAGTCAGTCCAGCTTCCTCTTCTTTCTTCTTCTTTTGCACAAGCTTCTCCCTTGCAGCTCTCTTTCTCTCTTTCTCCATTTGATCTTGCTCTTTGTTGAAGAGCCACAAGATCGTATCATTGTTATGTGGAGACAACTCTTCTTGAGAGAAACCTCTGGAGAGTAGGAAGGTTATCCTTTCCCTCCTGAGCTGCAGATCAGCTTCTCTTTCCTTTCTCTCCCTTTCCTTTTCTAAGGCCAACCTTGCAGCTTCTTCTTTTTGCTGTTTTAGCAGCAAGGTTGCCTTTTCCAGCTCTATTAACTCCTCTAATGGTAGCAGGAGTACATCTTCAGTTGCAGCCCCTAGACCAACAAGTCTATCTATGACCTCTACTCTTCTTCGGTTGTTGACTGCCTCCTGGTTGGCTGCAGCTGCTTTGGTACTTGCAGCTAACAGTTTCCCAGTTGGAAGCCTACCTTTTCTTTTAAGCTTCTCCAACCTTTCTTCCTCCTGAAGCTCTTCGAAGTCATCTTCCTCTTTCCTTTGATGTCTTCGGAAGTACTAGACTTTGGGGGTTCTTGGATGGAAGATCCAGGTTGGGTAGTAGAGATGGGAGCTGGAGTCAATGCAGATGTCAGAGCTAATGGTTGGGTGAGAAAATCCTCCCTATTAACCTCAGATGCAAGTTCCAGAATTGCATCTGTGACTATTTAGATCATCGGATAATGAGAATAGTCCTTCCGCAGCAGCAATCTCAGCTTCGGAAGTTTGAGTTTGTTCTTCCGAGGCTTTGAATTGTGCTTCGGAAGTCTGTGAAAATACACTTTCTGTCCCAACTGTTTCAGTTGCTGGGCCATCAGTCCTTGTTTCCCCTTCGAAGTTAATCTCAGGTTCCACTTGGACCTTAGGTTGACCAACTTCCTCGATAGTGGTAGAAGGTGCATTCAACCTCTGAAGCTCTTGAGCTCCGAAGTAGATCACAGACATATCAGGGTTGGGCTGTTCTATGAGGGATTCCAATAGGAACTTGTTAAAGAACCTATTGAGATCCTGGAGCATCCTTTGATCCACTTGAAAAACAACTGGAGGAGGCTCAGGGAAAATAGCAGCTTGTTGCACAGGATACTTTGAGCTCAAGGAAGTGAGAGCTTGACTTTGGGTTTCCTCCTGTCTTTGACTTTGTCTCTGAACACTCTCCCCCTTTTGGTAGCATCATCCTGAGAGCTTGATGAGCTAGAGGAAGAGGTCAAGGAGACCTGAATTGGTACATGCCTAACAGACCTCTCAATCTGTTTCTCAGCTAGTTTGGCCTTGAGAGTTTCAATCTCAAGTTGCTGAGTGGCAGACCTATCCTCTAAAGTCCTAACCTTTGATTCAAGGTTTGAGACTTTAGAAAGTAGGTCTTGAATGGTGAGTTGCATACTTCCCTCATCTTCTTTTGAAGAATCATGGGGAGATGAGGTAACATACCTGGTATGTTCATCCTCACCACCAGATGTGGTTTCTTGGCGCCCTGGTTTCCCTTGCACAATGATGTCTCTTTCAGAGTCATCAAAGGGCATGGTTGCCGTAGATTCAGTCTCAGTTTCGTTACCACTGTCCTGAGGATCCATTGAGGCTCCTTCAGTAGTGGCAGCTGAATCTACATGAGTCCCCTCCACATCAGTGGGACTCACCTCAGTAAGGCTTTGCTGATGGGGGCTAGAGATAAGGGGTCTCTCTAGGCTCTGTTGATCCTTGAGAGGGTGTTGTGGATCAACTTCATTGCCTTTAAGAGACATAATCTCTTCACCAGCTCCAGTCAAAAGGTCAGTAAAGGATAGGAAATTGAAACCTAATGACCCGGGACTTTGATCAATGTCTAGAGGCATTGAGCTGTCCCTTTTGGCTGCTCAGGGGAGTATAGAGACTCTCCCTGAGGGCTATCAGCTTGGGTTTCGGGCTCATGGGTCTGAGACTGAGGAGACTCAAGACCCATATTGAGGTCAATTGTGAAGGATGGTTGGACCTCAGGCTGAGTGGGGCCCTTTGTTCCACTCTAGCCTTTTGGGATTGAACAGGAGGGGCTTGTTCAATCAGAGTAGATTGAACAAGGGTTCGTTTGGGACGTCTCTGATAGGTAAATGTAATGGGTGGAGAAGGTAGATTTGGCAGGTGAGGGTAGTTGCTGGTGTGGGTTCATCACCTGTGGGGTTAACAGGGATGTCACCAGGAGCCATTGGCTCAATCATACCTGGAAGTAGTGCAGTATCTCTTCCAGTGAAGTTGGTAGACACTCTCTTCAAGGTCTTGAAGATGGTCGGCCTCATTTGAGGAGCAGTCAGAGCAGCTGCACAGACAAGCTTGCCCTGGTCCAGCTCACAGTTGATTATGTGCTGGAGAAACCTGGGATACATGAAGAATGTGTCCCTTTGAAGATTTCCCATTAGGTTAGTCAGCACAAACCTTGAATAGTTGAAGCGGAGGCTTTGTACCAACCCATGAACTAAGCACCCAAGTTCATATGGGATTTGATCCCATCCCCCAGATTTATTAGACAGGCAGTGAAGAACCACATGCAGCAGGAACTTCCATTTGTAGGAGAAGTTGAATTTGTAAACAGTTGACCTGCTGACATCTCCACCGTATCCCATTTGGAGATAAGAATTGTCCAAATCTGTTTTGGGGAATTCCGTTGGAGCGCCCTCATCATGAAGCTCGAGATGCTCCCTGATGATCTGTTCAGAGATGACCAACTCCTGGCCACAAATGCTCGACCTTATAACACGAACCCATTTAGGGTTTCAATCCGACCATTTGCCCAAAATTCAGACATTTGGTTTGAATAAATTGTGGGGTTACAGTCAGAGCAGTGTAGTATGAGGATTGGGTCAGAAAGAAATGATATCTGAGAAGTCAACATCCCTTGAAGAATCAAGGAGTGCGACCTGGTTGTGCTGAGGGTTTAGTGCCATTGAAGAAGATGACAGAAAGATAGTTCGGAATAAGGTAAATTGGAGAAGAAGAAAGCTTTTAGGGCAGTAAGTAATTTTGGTAAAAAGGATGTAAGTGATTAACCGGAAGTATTTAAATGGGTGAAATGGCGGTTTAAAGGGGGTTTTGGATAAGATGATGTGAGGTTTCAGTGGATGATGTGACATGGGCGGTAAGGTTAGACCATTTAAATAATCCGACATCATTAACAAAATCTTTACTTTTTACAGTGTGGGGCCCAAAAGATTTCCGTTACACAGTAAAATCTTTCTTCCGAGTATAAAGCATTTCCGAAGGTAATATTCTTCCGAAGGCAAATTTACTTCCGAAGGTAAATTGATTACTTCCGAGAGTATATGTTGCTTTTCAGGTGGAGTGTGTTAAATGCTTCGGAAGTAGATCTGATATGAAATCAATCGCTTCTTCCGAGACTTAACACTCTTCCGAGAAGAAAATTATCCTGGGAGAAATTTGCTTCGGAAGATATGCAAGATATCTTCCGAGGGTTAATTTCTCTTCGGAAGAATTCATACTTAGATAAAATTTAGAAAAAGATCTTTTGTAACAGGGCTTAGATTGTTTTGACATGAGACTTTACACATTAAAAGGTTTTCAAATGAGATTAACTAATCAATGTTTATCATCCCAATAGCTGTAATGAGATATTTAAATCTTTGTTCATCAAAGGCTTTGGTGAACAAATCAGCATATTGTTCATTTGAATCAACTTTGATTAGTTTGATAAGATTTTTCTCATGAATATCTCTAATGAAATGATACCTGATATCAATGTGCTTTGTCTTGGAGTGCTTCACTGGATTTTCAGTAATGGATATAGCACTGTTGTTGTCAATGTGGATAGGAGTGCTCATGAAGTTGAATCCATAGTCTATCATCTGGTTTTGAATCCACAGCAGCTGAGCACAGCAACTAGCAGCAGCAATGTATTCAGCTTCAGCAGTTGATGTAGAGACACAGGATTGCTTCTTGCATTGCCATGAGATGATCCTTCCACCAAGAAATTGACATCCACCAGATGTTGATTTCTTGTTGATGTTGCAGCCACCATAATCGCTGTCAGAGTAACCATAGAGATTAAAATCACTATTTCTTGGATACCAGAGACCTAGTTTAGGTGCTCCTTTGAGGTATCTGAGAATTCTCTTGGCAGCAATTAGGTGAGACACCTTTGGAGCAGCCTGATATCTTGCACAAATGCAAGTTGCAAACATGATATCAGGTCTACTTGCTGTGAGATACATCAGAGAACCAATAATTGCTCTGTACTGATGTTGATCAGTATCCTCCCCCTCAGAATCAGGGCAGAGATTGTGGTTTCTGGGTATAGGTGTCTTTGCTGCTTTACAATCCTTCATATCAAATCGTTCTAAGATATCATTGACATACTTAGATTGATTGATAAAGAACCCTTCCTTCAATTGCTTTACCTGAATTCCAAGGAAAAAGTCCATTTTTCCCATGGAACTCATCTCGAACTTCTTCTTCATAATGCTCTCAAAGTCTTTGCACATTTGGTCATTTGAGGAACCAAATATGATATCATCAACATAGACTTGAACGAGCAAGATGTCTTTCCCAGACTTTCTTATGAAAAGAGTCTTATCAATGGTACCTCTAGTGTAACCATTCTTCAGGAGAAATTGAGACAATGTCTCATACCACAGCCTAGGTGCTTGGTGCAACCGATATAGAGCTTTATCCAACTTGCACACATAGTTTGGATGCTGTGGGTCTTCAAATCCTGGAGGTTGGCATACAAGACTTCCCTATCTATATCCCCATATAGAAAGGCACACTTGACATCAAGCTGGTAGACAGTGAAATTCTTGGATGCAGCATAAGCAAGGAAGATCCTAACTGCCTCAAGTCTTGCAACAGGTGCAAAGACATCAGTATAATCGATTCCCTCCTCTTGAGTGTATCCTTGAACCACCAGTCTTGCCTTGTTCTTGATAATCAAGCCTCTATCATCTCTTTTGTTTCTGAATACCCATTTGTGCCTATAGGTACTTGACCAGATGGTAGCGGACATAGGTTCCAAACCTTTTGTCTTTTGAATTGAAGCAGCTCCTCTTGCATTGATTCAACCCAGCTACTATCTTTCAAGGCATCTTCCACCTTCTTGGGTTCCATTTGGGATAAAAAGCATGAGTACAAGCAGACATTCCCATTATGAGTTTGTCCTCTTGTTCTCACACCTTCAGAGACTTCCCCTATGATGTTTTCAGCTGGATGAGTGTTATGAATCCTGAGTCTAGGAATCACCTCCAGTTGCAAAGATAAGTCCAAGTTGGACATATTTTGCTCAGGAGCTTGAATACTTGGTCCAGCTGTTGTTTCAAACTCATTCAATGAGGACTGATTGAATGAAAGAGAAACATCATCATTTCTTTGCTGTGAAGCATCATTAACAGTTGCCTGTTCCTTCAAGATGGTGCTTCCATCAGCTTGGTGTTGTGCAGGGATCACCTGAAGAGATTGAAAATCAGCAGGTGAATCCCTTGTTGAAGTACCACTATCTCTTGAAATGGTTATACTGTCAGATCTTTCAATAGTGGGAACTTGATTTGCTGCAACTCTTGGAGAACTTGGAATAGGTCTGGGAAGCTCAAACAGTTGATCTTCATCAGAATCACTTTGAGCACCTGTTCCAGCTGAAACATTCTCACAAGATGGTTTAGAATAGTTTGGAAACAATTCTAAATCAAAGATATGATCAGGGCCATTCCCCCTAACACAAGCGAGTGTGCTATTAACTACAATGTTGGAAGATTCCTCAAATTGTTGGTCTTTAATATTATAAACTCTATAGGCTTTAGAGTAGGAGGAATATCCAACAAAAAGATAGCATCATCTGACTTTCAGCAAATTTTGCCAAATTGTCTTTTGTGTTAAGTATGGTACACCTGCTGCCAAAGGACCTTAGAAGCCAATGAACGTGGCCTCTTGTTCCATAACTCATAAGGGGTTTTTCCATGTGACTTTACTACAAGAACTCTGTTCTGCACATAGCATGCAGTGCTGACTGCCTCTGCCCAGAATGTTAGAGGCAGCTTTGAATCAGCTAACATAGTCCGAGCAACCTCAATAAGTGTCCTATTTCTCCTCTCAGCAACACCATTTTGTTGAGGAGTTCTAGGGAGCCTATTGTCTGGCAATCCCTTTGAGTTACAAAATGAGTCAAGAACTAGGTTCTTAAACTCAGTCCCTTGATCACTTCTAATTATTTTAACCTTGTGATCAACTTGGTTTTCTATTTTAAGAATAAAAGATTTTAAAGTTTCAGCAGTTTCATCTTTGGTTCTTAAAAAGAATACCCATGTAAATCTAGTAAAATCATCAACAATCACAAGGCAATATGTTTTCCTTCCAATGCTCATCATACTTGTGGGACCAAATAGATCCATGTGCAATAAGTGTAATGGAGTGGTGATGGAGTTAACAACTTTGGATTTATGTGAAGACCTGTGTTGTTTCCCTTTAAGGCAAGCAACACAGTTATCTTTGCAGAAAAATTCCATTTTAGGCAAACCATGTACCAAGTTATTTTTAGCCAATTTATTCATTGTCTTAAAATTGACATGACACATTCGTTTATGCCATAGTGTTGACTCATCACCATCAGCTTTGGAAAGAAAGCGTGATACTTCTCCCATTGGGGAAGCATTGTTCATATCTAGCTTGTACATATCCCCTTTCCTGGGAGATCTAAGAAGCACCAATTCCTGAGGAATTGTCATCCCGGGTTTGAGGATAATGCACTCATGTTCTGTGAAAAACATTTGATGCTTTTGATCACTTAATTGAGAAACACTTAACAGATTGTGTTCAAGCTGTTTGACAAAATTAACTTTGTCAACTTTTAACTTTCCATTGGATATACTTCCTCTGCCAGAAATATATCCTCCGGCTTCACCACCAAACTGGACAGGACCTCCATCATAATGTTGAAATTGTTGAAGGAGAGATCTGATCCCTCTCATGTGCCTGGAGCATCCACTATCTACAATCCAAACGTTGTTATTCTTGTCATATGGATGTCCCTGCACATAAGGTGAGATAATTAGTTTTGATTGGAAACCCAAGCCTTATTGGTCTTGGGTTCTTCCAATGATAATGACATAATTGAAACAAAGTTTATGCATGGGGGTTCAATGGATGTTTTTGAAGAAGAGGTTTGGGCTATAGCATCTTCCTTGATCTTCCATTCCATCCCTTGGTTGATCATAGAGGATGAGCTTGTTGAAGCTTTTGTAGCCTGGCATTCTTCCGAAGCTTCTTTCTTTTCGGAAGAAACCTTCACCACCTTTTCTTCCGAAGCAGTCTTCTTCTGGGATGGTTTCAAGGGGACTCTTTTGTTTTTCTAAGTCTTTACAGCTTTAACTTCCGAAGCCTTTTTCCTTTCGGAAGAAGAATTTTCTTTTGAGAGAAGCTTTGCTTCGGAAACAAGCTTTCCTCTTTTCATCACTTGAACCATTTGATATGGTCCAAATGAGAAACCTTTCCTGACTCATTCTCCTTTAACATTATTTGCATAATGTGTGCTAGCAGGATTGTAGTAACAATCTTTAGCCATGTGGTTTTGCAGACCACACATTATGCATGCAATGTTAACTTTCTGGGAATGAGAGGATTGCTATTTCTTGTTCTTTTTCTCTTCATCACCAACCTTTCCCTTTAACTTTTGATCCTTTGGTAGGATAGGAGTACTGGTACTGCACTCCTTTCCTGAATCAGAATTTCCAACCACCTGAAATCCAGCTGAGATGAATACACCCTTTTGCTTTGGGTCTATCTTTAGCTTGGACTCAGCCACTTTCTTGGCAGTTTTTCCGGCTGCCTTAGCTCTGCTTCTTCTGGCTTTGGTGGTTAGGGTTTGATCATCATTGGCTGGGGAGGGCATAATTACCTGTTCCTTCCCTGTGATGGTCTCCATAGTTGCATCATTCTTAGACACATGAGAAGGTGGGTCAGCAGATGGAACCTCTTGCTCTTCAGTACCACACCTTGGTTGTCTTATAGACTCATAAGAGTGTGGTGGAGCAATTTCATTGGTTCCCAACCAACCTTTGTTTTGATAACAAAGTTTTGAGTGAGAGGATGATGCAAGAATGGCTTGGAAGTTTTGCTCGGAAATAGCATACTTCCTGGCTTGAGCCTCAGCAGTTACAAGCTGGGCTTGAGCCTTGGTCAATTTGGATATTAAATCCTTGATTTGAGTCTTGTAGTTTGTATGTTCATGTTTTAAGAGGGACACAGTTTTCTCTAACTCCTTAATTTTTCTTTGGTAGTCAGATTCAGCCCTTTTAAAGTCAGATTTTAAAACATTTAAAGACTCAATATCAGATTTAATTTCCATATTGTAGTCCTGATACAGTTTAACCTTAGCAATACAAGCAAGAGTACAGAGATGTTCATATACCTTGTTTTCATCTGTTCCGGCCATGAGTGCTTGAGCAAGAGTAACATCCTGAACCATGAAGCTCCAGTCAACTTCTTGAGTCATTGCAGCAGTCTCTGTTGACTTTACGGTGGGCTTTGGTGTAGAGGGATGTGTAGAGGCCTGTGGGGTTCCCGGGTTGGACTTGGGAGCCTTGCATTCCCTTGCAAAATGACCAAGTTGGTTAAAATTGTAACATTTGGCCTTGCTTTTGTCAAACCCAATTTTTCTGTTGATTGGGTTCTGAGGGAATTGCCTGCCAGTTCTCTTAAAGAACTTCTTTGCTCTGTAGGTTAGAAGAGCCATTTGTTGGACTATGTCCACGTACTCCACGTCATCCGGGCTAAAACACTCTAGATCATCAAAGCAGTATTGATAGTCATTTGAGTGTCCACTTCCTGAGACAAATGCACAGCTGTCTTGAAAGGAGCTTTGCTGAGCTTGTTGAGACCTTGGAGTCTCAGGAAATGTGATGTAAGGCCCAAAGGAACAAGATGGCTGCTGGGTGTAGGTCAGGTATTGCTGAGACTGGGAGATTCCTGAGCCTTCAGCAACCATTAAAGCGTTGCTAGCAGGAAGACTCAAGGGTCTGCTTGTTTGATGACCCCTCTTGCTTTCCATTTCCAAACGGTATCCATCAAGGCTCCCATAGAGTTCGGTCATGGTGTGTGTATTCAGATTCTCTGTTCTCTTGATAGAAACACAATAGAATGTCCACTCATTGGGTAGAGCACTCATAAACTTTCTAGTAAGGTCTCTGAGTTCATAAGTGATTCCCACAGATTGAAGGGAAGAAATAAGATCCATGTACCTGAAATATTGCTGGGTAAGAGTCTCTCCAGCAACATAGGTGAAGTTCTTAAACTGCTGCTTTAGTGAGTCCTTCTTGGAGTTATTTGAGCTTGAGTACATGTGAGCAAGAGCATCAAAGAGTTCTTTGGTAAACTTACAATGCTCAAACCCCACCATGATAGAGTTTGGGATTGCAGTCATAAGAACAGTCATAGCATTATTGTCTATGTCAAGCTTCTTCTTGTCTTCATCAGAATAATCTTCAACAGCTTTCTCAATCATGGCAGCGTTTCCACCAGCTACTTTTGGCTTATACGGGCCATTGACAATGGATTGCCATATCTTGCTGTCTTGATACCTGATGAAGCCTTCCATTCTTCTGCTCCAAGACCTGAAGTTTTCAGGGGTGATGATGGGAGCTTTGGTCATCGTCCCCATCTCTACTTCACATTTGTTGAGGGCCATTTTGAGTGAGGTATAAGGAGGAGTGAAAAACTGGTTGATTAGGATGGTAAGATCTCACAATCAAGATCCTAAAAAGCTCTGATACCAATTGCAGGATCAGGTTTGTCACTTAAACACTTGTATTTCTCTCAAACTCACTTATGGAAACACTCAAATCAGATGAAGTAATGTCTTTTACAAGAGTTGATAATAATATAAGAAGTAGCAAAGGAACAAGCAAAGATATAATTTTCAAGGCACTTGTATATATTACTTCTCAACTCAAGATATTACAAGACTTTTACCAGCATGAAACAAGAGTTACAATGAGAAACTATATATACTAGATCCATAGCCGGATATACTTTGATACCAGCTGGAAACCTAAGACTAAAGCATATACTACAATGCTAAAGTTAAGGTATCTTAGATAAAGTAGTATCTAAGATATGATAGTCATGACATGTCCATGACTTACCTTTTGTCACCAACTAAAGATGGCAACTATACTAACATAAAAAGGTAAACAGTGGATTAAAGTATGGTCAACTACATGGCTTTTGAGAAAACGCCATGCAGTATCTCAGAGATTTGCAGCGGAGTGTCAGAGAGGCCATACTTATGTCCACTTGATAATAGAAGTGTCTTCCGAAGGTTAATTGGCTTCGGAAGAACAAGTTCTTCCGAAGCCATTTATACTTCGGAAGAGGCTTCTATGCTTCCGAGGCTTTAAGGACTTCTTTTACTTCGGATGTTGACTTCAGATCTTTGTCTCTAAGTCTTGATCTTCGGAAGTAGGTTCTTTGTCTTCGGAAGTTGGAGTTTTCCTTCGGAAGTTTGTTTTACACTTAGTCTTCGGAAGAGCTCCTTCTTTCTTCAGAAGTTCCATACTTAGCTTCGGACGTCCTTTGTTTGTCGTACCAAAATCTTCTAAGTGACTTGGTTTTGGTTGCAGCAGCCTTTCTAGATCCAACAGACACCCTACGTTCACAATATGAAACATTTCATCATATTGAGGGTGAATCAATTCCTTAACAACTCCACAGGTTTATGCAACTTGTTACAAAAATGAACATTCTGGAGTTGAAATACACAATGAGGAACTGAAAAAGAAAATTCTCCATACTTTACCAGAAAGTTGGAAGCAAACTGTATCCATGTTCAAGAATACCATAGATCTCAAAGCAGTCGGACTAGACACTCTAGTGGCTAAAGTTGAGGCTCTTGAACTGGATGAGAAATCAAGAAACCAGAGCATAAGAACTCATGTATCACCATACCACTTTAAAGAAACAATAAATGCTGGAAGTGCTTTCATATCAGGTAATGATAGTGATAACTCTTGTACTTTGAGTGAAGATGAAGAGGAAGTAAGTTTATATGCTTCAAAACCTCCTAAAAAATCTTCTCAAAGTAAGTCAAGAAAAGAGAAAGAAAGATCTGTTGATCAAAGAGATAAATCATTCGAAAAACTATCATCCAACAATCAATCAGAGTCTATCAATGTCATTCTAGATTCTGAAGAACAAAAGGCAGCGTTTGCAGCCTTCAGTTTAAGCTTTCAAGCTTACCTAGGAAGTACATTGCCAACTGCCAACATGTGTCAACAAGATTTAGAAGAACTGCCTCCGGATGTAGTGGAGGAGATGGATCTACAATGGCAAATGGCAATGATTGCCTATAGAGCCAAACAATATGTGAGAAGAAACAAGAATTTGGCTGCTGCAAGTAAATCATCACGTATTGGAGTTGATAAGTCAAAGGTAAGATGCTTCAAGTGCAATCTCTATGGACACTTTTCTAGAGAATGCAATCAAAAAAATTTTGACACAACACAACATCAAAATCATCAGGCCAAACAACCCTCATCAAGTCAAAGATATTTTAGACAGCCATAACTGACCAACTCATCCCTACTAGCCACCAATTCACCAGCAGGAACTAGCAACTCTAAAGACTCTGGGTTGATCATTCTTCAAGATGGAACCTGTGACTGGAGTTTGTATGAGTAGGAAGTCTTAGAAGAAAATCAAGCCCTAATGGCTCACATGGAAAACAAAGTTCCACCCATGGCAAGTGAGGTAAAAGACATGTTATGTTCATCAATATGTGTTGAGGAAGTAGAAAGATATAGAGTCAATGCTCAACAAGTAGCTGATAAAGTTAAAGAAACAATGATTTTGAATGAATCTCATGTAAGAGAACATAAATTATATCAAATTAAAATTAACTCTTTACAAAAGGATTTAGACAAAATTGTTTCTGAGAATTACAGTTTGAAAGCACAAGTTGAGCATCTGACCACTTCCTTAACCAAATCCATGGCTGATCATGCATCAACTGAAGTTAAACTTCAGAAGTTTCAACTCTCATCTCAACAATATGAGAAATTACTAAATTCTCATATTGACTCAAAGAAAAGGTCTGGGTTGGGTTATAATGTTGTGGCACCTCTTGTTAACAATAACTATGTTCCTTTGCCTGAATCAATGACAAATAATCTGTCAAAACATTTTGTGCCTAGCACCAATATAGGAACTAGCTCTAATCAATAAAACATTGATAATGAGGTGAATGAAACTGAGTCTTCTGAATCAGAAAAGATTAATCAATTTAATTCAGAATTTGACTTTGATGAGTAGGGATGACTTGGATGATTCTGATGAACAAGATGATGATCTTTTAAATAAGGGTATAAATGTTGTTTTTGAAACAAATATTCCAAAAGTGCTTGAAGAAACAAAGCTGCCATACCCACCTAAACAAAGAAACATGTTGAAAACCATTTGCAAGAGAATAGCTTAGTTGATTGAAGGTCTTCAAGAGCTAAACTAGCAACAAACCTCCTCCAATAAAATAAATGAGAAATCTTCCTCTACTGAGGAAAGACACAAATCCATGGAAAAAGGAAAGAAAAGGCAACAGCAGATCATCAACGGGAGAAGAACATCTTTCCAGTACCAGATCTGCGGAAAAAGAAAACTTCAGTAGAAGTTAATATTGATTCAGTAGATGATCTACGGAAGAGGAATTTAGCAACAAACAATCAAAAGATGCATAAAGTGGAAAAGCAAGAATCTACTCCAAAGCTGAAGAAGAATGAACAACATCAAAAGTTGGCAAATCATAAGAATGATTCTGAGAAAGAATCAGATGAGAAGTATTGCAAATGATGTGACATGAAAAATCACAATACTGAATATTGTCACTTCAGTAGCTACTGCTCTATTTGCAATATGAACAATCACATGACTGCTGACTGCTACTTCAATAAACATTGTGCTATCTGCAACAAAAATAACCATTCCACTCAGGAATGTTATTTTAACAAAAAGAACAAGACAAAAGGCACAAAGAAGAAAGAATCAGATAAGTCTGAATCAGATACTCAATCTACTGATTGTGAAAAGGGTTCAAAACTAAAGAAGTCTGAACTAAAATCAAAGTCAAAATCAAAGGACAAAACATCATCAAGTGCTCATCCATTAAAGAAAAGACCAACTTTCCAGCAGTCAAAAACATCTCACAAAAGGGTGGATTTGACTGATAAGGAAACAAAGGATGATGATGTATTCTTTGATAATTTTGAAAATGGAATTCATATACCTCATTCAAAAACAAAAGATTGTGAGACATTTAATCATAAAGTTTCATTATCAAAACCAAAGCCTTAAATTAACAAAATTAAGTTGAATCAAGTCAACATCCCATTCAATAGAATCATCCTCATCTGAAACAACTCAGAATGAATCAATGAAAACTAAAACTGAAACTTCAAGACTTGTTCATGAAGGAGTAACTATTTTAGACATTGCTGCCAAACCCAAGATCATTAAGACTTCGATTATCAATTCTAATTAATTTATTTCTGAATGCAGGAACAATATTGGTTAGCTGACAACAAGTGGTATGTAGACAGTGGTTGTTCCAGGCATATGACAGGAAACTGTTCACTTCTCCATGATGTCAAACATAAAAATGCTTCTTATGTGGCATTTGGTGGGGATAAAAAGGGAGGTAAAATTGTTGGTGAGGGAATGATAACAAATGGTGTGCTCAAATTTGAGAAAATAAATTATTGTGAAAATTTACAGTATAATCTACTAAGTGTGTCTCAAATTTGTGATCAAATTATACCATATTGTTTGATAATACTAACTGTTACATTCTTAAGCCAGGTTTTACTGTTCCAGAAGATTGGGTCCTCCTCAAAGCAGCAGGAAAAGGTAACACTTTTGGATATGAACAACACATCACTCACAAAACATGAAACATGCCCTCTATCTAAGTTATCAGAAGATGTATCTCAATTGTGGCATATAAGGCTTGTCCATTCTAACATGAAGAACATGAACAAATTGGTGAAAAATGACCTAGTCATTGGATTGCCAAACAAAAAGTTTCATTGCTCAACTCACTGTTCTTCTTGTTACAAAGGAAAACAACATAGAGTGTCACATAAATCCAAAATATCAATACTAATACCACACCACTCAAATTGCTTCACATCGATATGTTTGGTCCTACCAATGTGATGAGCATTGGAAAAAGGCAATATTGTTTGGTGATAGTTGATGATTTCATAAGATTCACATGGGTCTTTTTCTTAAAACAAAAGAGTGAAACATCAGAAACATTAATGGACTTTATGATCAAGATTGAGAATCAACTTGATGCAAAAGTTAAAATTTTTAGGAGTGACAATGGTACTGAATTTGTCAATTTTGAACTGGATTCCTTTTGCAGGAGCAAAGGTGTTGCAAGGCAATTCAGTGCACCAAGAACTCCATAACAAAATGGAGTTGCTGAAAGAAGAAACATAACTCTCATTGAAGCAGCCAGAACAATGCTAGCTGATTCAGAATTACCTATCACCTTTTGGGCTGAGGCAGTGAATACTGCATGCAATGTTCAAAACAGAACATTAATTGTCAAAGAACATAACAAAACTCCTTATGAGCTCTTGTTTAAAATAAAACCATACATAGGATATCTTAAAGTCTTTGGATGTCATGTATCTGTTTTAAACATAAAAGAGTCATTGGGAAAATTTTCAGAAAAAAGCATATGATAGTTTCTTTGTTGGATATTCTTCAACATCTAAATCTTATAGGATCTATATTCCACAACATAACATTGTGGAAGAAACTCCTAATGTATCCTTTGATGAATCTGTATTTACTAAGTCAGTTAAAGGTTCATCATGGTTGTTTGACATAGATGCTCTAATTGAATCATTTAACTATGATCATTTGAACACTACAGGATCTGATAAAGTATGTTATCCATTTGTTCCACCTCATATGAATGAAGTAACAATATCTGCTGATCCTCCAAGGATACGCACATCCTCGGGTGGAAACACTTCAGCAGCAGTTGTAGACACTTCATGTGGAAATAAACACTGTGCATCTGAGATGTGAATGCTGTCCCTACACTAGATCCATGCTCTCAGTTGAATATAACAAACATTGGAAATGATTCAAGTCCTCACTTATCATCCGTAGAAGTTGCTGTAACTCCTACAGAAGAGTTAAATGATTCCGTAGAAGTTCATATAACTTCTACGGAAGAGCAAACTGATTCTGGAGAAGTTCCTATAACTCCCACATAAGAGCAAACTGATTCTGGAGATGCCCCTATAGCTCATGCAGAAGACACTCATGATCCTACAGCTCATGTTGAACATTTTGACTATTTTTTAAACTCTCAACCTGGGTTGGATCAGTCTGAGCCAATGGAAATGACTAACCTGGATATCATCTATTCCAATTGAATCAACTCCATCAATGAGAATCCATAAGACTCATCTAGTCAACAAGATCATTGGAGAACTTACAAAGAGAACTACAAGAAGCCAAAGTGGTACTGCCAACCTTTGTCTCTTCAGTTGTTCTTCACAAGTGGTCCCTCCAAACCTCACTGCTGCTTTAAAAGACAATAGTTGGATTGAAGCTATGCAAGAAAAGCTTCAACAATTTAGAAAGCAAAAGGTATGGTCTCTAGTTGATTTGCCTGAAGGCCAAGATCCTATTGGAACAAGGTGGCTATACAAAAACAAACTGGATGATAGAGGGATTAATGTAAGAAACAAAGCAAGTTTGATTGCACAAGGATACACACAAGAAGATGGAATAGACTATGATGAAGTTTTTGCACCAGTTGCAAGAATTGAGGCCATAAGAGTGTTTCTAGCTTATGCATCATATAAGAAGTTCATTGTGTATCAGATGGATGTCAAGTGTGCATTCCTATATGGGAAGATTGATGAGGAAGTTTGTGTCACAACCTCCTGGTTTTGAAGATCCTCATTATCCACATAGGGTATACAAGCTAGATAAAGCCTTGTATGGTCTTCATCAAGCACCAAGAAAGTGGTATGAAACACTATCATCTTTGTTGCTTAAGCATGGCTACAAAAGAGGAACCATTAATCAGACACTCTTTCTCAAACAAGAACATCAAGATCTCTTAGTTTTTCAAATATATGTTGATGACATTATATTTGGCTCAACTAATAAGAGATTATGTGTAAATTTCGAAAAGCTGATAAAATCTGAATTTCAGATGAGTTCCATGGGTGAATTAACTTTTTTTCTTGGTCTTCAGGTTCATCAAAAACCAGATGGGATATTCATCAATCAAGAAAAGTACATACATCAAATTTTGAAGAAATACAATCTTGCTGAAGTATCCTCATGCAAAACACCAGCATCAACAATTGATAAGATTGTTCCTGATCCTTCAGGAAAATCTATTGATTAAAAGTTATATAGATCAATGATAGGATCACTTATGTATCTAACTGCTTGTAGACCTGACATTATGTTTGTTGTGTGTGTGTGTGCTAGGTACCAATCTGATCCAAAGGAGTCTTATCTGAATGCTGTGAAAAGGATTTTCAGATACCTCAAAGGAAAACCAGGACTTGGTCTTTGGTACCCAAAGGATGGTGACTTTACACTCTACTCATACTCAGACAGTGACTATGGTGGATGCAACAGTAACAGAAAATCCACAACTGGTGGTTGTCAATTCATCGGACCAAGACTAGTGTCATGGCAGTGCAAGAAACAAACCAATGTATCTGTATCCACAGCTGAGGCTGAGTACATAGCTGCTTTAGCTGGTTGCTCTCAAGTCCTTTGGTTGTAAAACCAATTGCTTGACTATGGTTACAACTTCCTTCAAACTTCAATTTACATAGACAATTCTGTTGAGTCTCTAGGCATGATTAACTTAGATTAATCAATTTGAACAAACAAAATACTGTGTGTAATGATGCTTTAACATGACATATGCTTGGGAAATGATATTACACTATATCTGTGCTTATTCCTGAATTCATAAATATCATTAAATCTAAGCAAGTTTCTTGATATGTGAGTAGGTTCATCTTGAGTGGAAACTACACTGAGTGCATTCCAAACATAATGCAAAGTGATTGTTTGTGGGAAACTACATTTTGAGAATACAAAGTGAGTCTTATTCTGATGTGACCAAATCCCTCATCTAAACACACTATGTACCAACACTTTATAATATCTATCTTTGCAAATCATACTCCCTTTGTTTTGTGTGAACAAAGACCTGGGTGTATGATCACCATACTGAATATCAGTTACAAAAGGTGAAAAGATCATGATCCTCATAATCCCTCTGTTATGTGTGAACAAAGACCTGGGTTAAAGGCACCTTTGTTTTACGTGAGTAAAGACCTGGTGACCTGATGATTCTCATATCTAAGCTCTCAAAAGAATCCTATGTGATCAATTGTATATTAATCTAGAGCTTTTACATCATTGCATTAATGAGATGCCTAATGCTTCTCAAGATAGAACTTATAACTTAAAGCACATAGTTGTTAAGTGTGAAAAAGTGATGATTTGACTTGCAAAGGAAGGATAATATCTTTGTGCATTGAATGTGAAGCCCATAACAGTTATTTCCAAATCAATATGGAAACATGATAAACAACATGCCTAGTTAATACATTAGCTCTTGTATGGATTTAAGTGGACAATATACTTGCAATCAGCACTTTGTTCAGATATCAATACAACAAAATAATTCATCAGGATGCGGCTTAGTATTATAGTATGATCCCATCATATGTGTATATATGTTTGAGCATCATCATACAGTTAAATAACATTCATGATATTCTTCTTAGAAATTTATGATAAATGCTTACTGTCATTCTTAATCACAAATTTAGGGGGAGTAGAATTCATGAAGTTAAGTTTATCAATCAACAGCTTTGTCTATTTCATTATCAATTTGAAGGAATTGGAATCTGAGCACCAACTTAGCTCCTGAGTACATGAAATTTTCATTAAAATCATTTAAACTTTCTTGTGCTAAATTGTCATGAATACAAAGTCAACAAGGTCCAAAAGCAATAAATGGTTCTAAGCAATGGACTTGGACCATACAACAAAATTTCTCTGCATTCTACCATCTTAAGCATCAGCAGAAGCTACAGTGTGGAAAATTTAAATGTTTATCCATAGATTGGTAAACTACGGATGAGCAAAGATCAACAAATATAAATTAATTTCATAGTCTGGTAATTTGTGAAAATGTAAGTTATACTTCATCAGCAGATGTTGTTAAGACATCCTCAGATGATTTATGGAATCCATGGATGATCTGCGGAATAATTTGTTGAGGGTCCCACTTCATTAAAGTAATAAAATTAATGTGTCTGAGAAAGTATAAATGACGTTGTTTGATTTTAAAATTCATTATTTGCTTTTTCAGTTCACTTTTTCAGACCTGGGAAAACACACTCTCAACAAACTTTTCCCCCTTCTATAACATTCAAATTTTACCAAATCAAAACATCAAACAAACATATATCTGTGCTCTCAGATCGCCATGTTCAAGGTAAAACATGTCGTAATGATTCAATAATGAACCATTTGATTCTCGCTTAATCTCACAACTGTTCGTATTATCTCATTTAATCTCATAACTGTTCGTATTCTCATTGTGATTCTAATGAAATCTTCTTTTCTGAACAGATGGATAATCGATTTGCGAAAGAGCACAATATGTGTGCTTTCTTAAACCCTGACGATCCTGTTTCAGTAGGGTGTCAAGACATTATCCGATATCTAAGAAGATCCAGGTTGTTCTATGCCTTATCAGTAGAGCCTGTGATTCACCAATCGCACATCACTGATTTCTGGAACTCCGCCCAAATAGAGGAAGATGGTCAAGTTATTGTGGCTAATATGAAGAATCAAAGACTTAGAGTGGATGAACAGACAATAAGAAGGGTTCTTGAGTTGGGAGATGTAGAAGCTGGTCACCTTGATGTGTTCGATAATGAATACATAGAAAAAGTCTCTCTTCTGATGGCGTATGATGGTGACTTCAAGAAGGGGGAAATAAAGAAAGGAAGACTCTGCAAGCCATATAGATTTCTCTGCCACACTTATTTGAAATGCATCTCAAACAAGAAATCTGGACTTGATAGAATTTCAAGGCATATCTCCTCAGGCATTATTGGTGTTTTTGAGGGAAGAACCTACAATTACTCAAAGTACATCTTCAATTGCTTATGTGATCACATCAAGTACAGAAGGCTAACAAGATGTATATGTTTCCAAGGTTTCTTCAACTAATATCAATGCTGATCTGCCTAGGACTACTGTAGATGGTGATGTGTTTGTTCAAGCTCACCTAGGTAGATCCGTACTAAATAAAATATCCGGGAAGTATGAAGGAGGAGACATGCCCATGTTTGATCATGTGGTAGATGCTGATGCAAACATTCCTCAAGAGCTTGTGTGGGAAGATCAACAAGAGGGTTCACCAACCAACTCTGTTCAAGCCACTCACTCACTAGATCAATCACCCATACACCATCAACCTCAACCATCCCTACCTCATTAACCTGCAAGCCAAAACACCCAACCAATCTCTCCAATTCACCCTCCATCACCAAATCAGCTCCAAAGGCAACTTTTTCAACAGCCTCCAAATCCAGAAAATCCATCCAATAAGAGCATTTACACTAGGGAGACAGAGTTAGCCTCACAAGCAAGTACTGTTCAACTGTCTATAACCAAAACTGAATCCCCTGTTCTCTCAAATGAAACTAAACCAGTCTCTCCGATCACTGACCATCAGCAACAACAACAACCACATCAAGAACTTGCAGATCAATCCATTGAGCCCAGTTCAAGCTCAGCAAGTGTAGACCCTAAAGAAGTAAATGATGATGAGATTGATGCTTAACATCAGGAAGAAGAAGAAGAAGCAAACTATGTTGATGTGATTGCCTACAATGAAGATGATCTAAGTGATGATGATATCCCTGTCAGCAAGAGTTATCTGGTTGCTGAATATAACAAGCTTGTTATAAAGTCTAACAATAGAAAGCAAAGAATTCAAGAGTTGAAGGAAATGATAAAAGTAAAAGATGATCAGCTGATGAAGCAAGAATCAAGTCTGAAAAGATTGAGGGAGAACATACAAGAAAACAATAAAGTGATCGATGCATTGCATGAGCTGGTTAAAGAACTTCACGATTCAGCAAAGAATGAGAAGAATGAAAATAAGAAGCTAAGGCTGAAGGTTGATCAAATGAATAATTCTCTCTATGATCAATCAGCTTTGTTGAGGACGAAGAGATTGATCAGCTGAAGATAAAGATATGTGCTCTTGAATCAGATCAACTAAAGAAACCTGCTGAAACTTCAAAGCAACTTTTTCAATACTCAAGGAAAAGGAAGTATCCGGGTTCAAAAAATATACAAACAATCAATATTGAAGAGACACCCAACAGGTCAAGGCATACATCTTCAGAACACACTCATTCAATGGATGTGTCAACATTAAAGCAAGTAACTCATGATGAAGATGAAGCTGAGAGTGATGCTGAATGGAAAGAGCTGATTGAAGATGAAACTAACAAAGATCAAGAAGAATCAAAGGTTGTGGTTCTACTTACAACAAAAGACATATTGGAAGAGAGGCCTGAGTCAACAATATTCATGACCCTTATCAATCATTGGTTTCCATATGACATGGTTGAAAGGATGAATCTGTCTGAGATGAATGATCTACTGAAAGAGTTTGAGCTGACTAGATTCATGATCCCTAACTGTGACTATGAAGCATTCACAACATTTCAAGCAATACAAAAAATCAAGAAAGATCTAGGCCACTATGACACAGCAAAGCTTAGCAAGTATAATTGATGGGTTTGTTAGAACATCAAAACCGAAGTTTAACCATTTAAACTTTCTGAAAAACGTAGCGGAAGTAGACATTATAACATGTTTATAATCTGAAAATTTTGAGTTCTTAATGATGTTTTAAGATGGAGAAACAAACCCAAAACAAAAGGGATCTTTTGTATGTGAATAAACATGCTATGTATACATAAAAGCAACATAATATGACAACCACAAAGGGCTGCCATAACTACCTTTCAAGAGCTCTAAAAGTCGACCAAAGAAGGATGTTTGGATGCTAGAGATTCGGCCAAAGCTTCAAGGTTGGATGTCCTCAAATGTTGACTCCCACAAAGCTCTAAGTAAGCATCAATCTTGCTTGGATTTGGACACCAAAAACACCAAAATGAAAGCTACCAAAAGACCTTCAAGATAGTGAACTTCCAGCAGCAAATTTGATGATGTGGGAAGATGAAATCGACCAAGGTTCCAAGAGGAGGAACCCTCAAGTGTGTATACCCCATGCTTATCTTGCAAACACACCTTCTTGTTAGGAAGAAACACCACAAAAGCTCCAAAAACCCTCAACTTTCAGCTGCTAGAACCGAGATTTTGAGAGAGAATAGAGAGCTTTTCTTGTTTGCATGTATTGTGAATGGTGGAGAAAAGGAGAACCCCAAGACCACTTAATGTGTGTGTGTTTCTCAAAACAAAATGGTCCAATGAGAAATGGAGGAGGGGGGGACGGCAAAAACTCATTCAAAATGGGTTTTCCCTCTTTAAATTTAACACATACACACACATTAAAATGGTCTTGCAACTAGACATATAATTACCATTTAATTGTATGTACAAGTTTTATAACTTATAAAATTAACCAATTAACTTATAAGTTATAATTTCTCATTATTATTTGGTGTTATTTAACTCATTTAAATACCACTTCAAATAATATTGTTTAACAAAATATTCTAATAAGTTGTTCCACCTCATATGCAACTTATTTAGAAAACCCATTTTCTAAATTGGTGTAAATATTTAACTGCATGATCATATCATCAATTAAATATTAATTGGTGTTTGCTAAGCTTGTTATTGGGTATAACCCGACTTGGATCATGACATACTAACCGCATCAATGTTCTATGTGTCTTGGGCATATAGAATCTAACAATCTCCCACTTGCACAAGCTTCATAGAAGATTGATGCAAGTAGTAAATACCGCCTAACAACGGTTTACTACCCTTAATACGCATGACATATAGCCATTCAATAACATCATCCCATTCAAGTATCCTACTTGAAATGATTTAGGTGAATTAATCATTTATCCTTTTGTTATAGATGTCATGTTAAATCCAAGAACATAGAGTGATCATTCCTTGTTGATTTAACTTATCAGGCCTTAGACATCTAACTCTCAACGAATAAGAGGAACAAATTCCATCTTGACTACATACGTTTCTCACAAACACCTCGTGTCATACCTGAACATACCCTTATGTGCTGTCTACTATTTCAGGACAGTGAAGAATAAGTTCAAGGTATAACACTTGGTGAATATCAAAACCCAATATGTATCTCAGGTCGGAGGATACCAAATGATATTCGCCTTTACTCAAATTTACTTATGATCAATCAATAAGATTCCATGTAGTAAAATTTGAGATGTGGGTTAGTCCAATATTTGTATCCTACAAATATCTATGAACCTTGGTAGCAACCCATTGCTCTATATTCATCCTTATGAATATCAACCAATCCAAGTTCATAATAGTCTTACCCTCACACTTGTTCCCACAAGTATGAACGACTACGAACATTTAGAGTAAACAATTTACTCATGGATTAAACATGCTAAATTGGAACATTAATTGAAGCATTATAACCAAATAATTTTATTCAAATAATAGAGAGTTCCACATATCCAAATACAAAATTTACAGATCAAATCCAATCACTAGAATATCAAAGTCCCATGGCACAAGTATGACCTTCATGTTTTGCCTTTTCAAGGAGCTTCGTGAGAGGATCCGCAATGTTTTGATCCGTGTGAACTTTGCGAATACATATCTTTCCCTTTTCAACTTCATCCCGTATGTAGTTGAATCTCCGCTCAATGTGCCTAGTCTTTTGATGAGCACGAGGTTCCTTGATTTGAGCAATCGCACCCTCGTTATCAGAAAAGATCTCTAGGGGTCCTGAATGGAAGGAACAACCCCTAGATCGGCAATGAATTTCTTCAACCATGCAGCTTCTTGAGCTGCCAATGAGGCGGCGACGTATTCTGATTCTGTAGTTGATAGAGCCACCACATCCTGCTTGGAGCTCTTCCAAGAGACCGCTCCTCCATTCAGAATGAAAATATATCCCGATTGTGACCGAGAATCATCACGATCGGTTTGGAAACTCGCATCCGTGTAACCTTTTACAACGAGTTCCTCATCACCAGATCCATAGATTAGGAACATATCCCTTGTCCTCCTTAGGTACTTAAGTATGTTCTTAACAGCCATCCAATGACTGTTTCCAGGATTTTGCTGGTAACGGCTTGTCATGCTTAAGGCGCATGACACGTCCGGTCGAGTTCATATCATCGCATACATGATGGATCCAATAGCAGATGCATATGGGATTGCCTTCATTTTATCTTGCTCATCCTTTGAGCTTGGACATTGAGTCGTACTCAATATCGTTCCTCTTTGAATAGGTACGGTACCTTTCTTAGAGTTCTCCATCTTGAACCTTTTCAAGATTTTATCAATATACGCACTTTGATTTAAACCAATCAACCGCCTTGATCTATCCCTATAGATCTTTATTCCCAGAATATAGGCGGCTTCTCCAAGATCCTTGATGGAAAAACAACTTCCAAGCCAGGTTTTTACACCTTCCAAGGTTGGAATGTCATTTCCAAATAGTAGTATGTCATCAACATACAATACTAGGAAAGTTACTGTGCTCCCACTAGCCTTCTTATACACACAAGCCTCATCAGCGTTTTTGATGAAGCCAAATTTCTTTACTTCCTCATCAAAACGGTGATTCCAGCTTCTCGATGCTTGTTTTAATCCATAGATTGATTTCTTTAACTTGCATACTTTATTAGGATGTTTTGGATCGACAAAACCTTCAGGCTGAACCATATAGACATCTTCCTCAAGATATCCATTTAGGAAAGCGGTTTTGACATCCATTTGCCAAATCTCATAATCATAATGAGCAGCTATGGCAAACAATATCCTTATAGACTTTAGCATCGCAACAGGTGAGAAGGTTTCATCATAATCAACCCCTTGAGTTTGAGTGAAACCCTTTGCTACAAGTCTAGCTTTATAAGTATCCAAGTTTCCATGCATATCGGTTTTCTTCTTGAAAACCCACTTACTTCCAACTACCTTGGAATTAAGAGGTGGTACAACAAGTTCCCAAACTTGATTGTCATACATGGATTGCATCTCAACGTTCATGGCCTCAAGCCATTTGTCACAATCCAAATTGGACACTGCATCATGGTATGTGGTTGGTTCATCTGAATCAATCACATAGCATCCATCCATGAAAAATCCGTATCTTTCAGGTGGATTACTAGTTCTACCACTTCTGCGAACGTTTTGTGTGTATTGATCAACCATTTGATCATCTTCAACATCCTCATGTTGAGTGCTAGTTTCAACCAAACGTGCATCGGGTTGTGGTTCTTGATCTTCCTCAAGATCCACTATTCTACTGCTAGCTCCTTCCATAAGGAACTTTGCTTCTAAGAACTCACCCTTTCTGGCAACAAACACCTTTTGTTCCAGTGGATCATAGAAATAATATCCCATAGAATCTCTAGGATATCCAATAAAGATACACTTGGTGGATCGGACTTCCAATTTGTTTGGGGTGGGAGTCTTAACATAAGCCTTACAACCCCAGACCCTTAAGTATGATAGGGATGGAACTCTTCCATGCCATATCTCAAAAGGTGTCCTTTCCACCTTTTTGGTTGGGGCCATATTTAGAATACGGGCCGCGGAGAGCAAAGCGAAACCCCAAAATGATAGAGGTAATGTGCTTCTAGCCATCATAGATCGGACCATATCCAATAAGGTTCGATTCCTCCTCTCAGACACACCATTATGTTGTGGTGTTCCAGGTGGAGTAAGTTGTGAGACAATCCCACAACTCCTAAGATGATCTTGAAAAGCATCACTTAGGTATTCACCTCCTCTATCGGTACGGAGAACTTTAATCGACTTGTTGAGTTTATTTTCTACTTCATTCTTGAAGATTTTGAACATTTCAAAAGCTTCATCTTTGTGCCTTAATAAGTACACATACCCATAGCGACTATAATCATCGGTAAAGGTAACGAAGTATCTTTCACCATTCCTAGTCATTGGCTTAAAAGGACCACATACATCCGAATGTATGATTCCTAATAAATCTTTTGCCCTTTCGTTAGTCCCACTAAAGGGTGCCTTTGTCATTTTACCTTGTAAAGAAGATTCACACACATCAAATGAATCACATTCACTTGTTTTTAAAAGACCATTCTTTTGTAGTGTTTGAATTCTTTTCTTG
Source organism: Flaveria ramosissima (assembly GCA_025215565.1). Taxonomy (NCBI): domain Eukaryota; kingdom Viridiplantae; phylum Streptophyta; class Magnoliopsida; order Asterales; family Asteraceae; genus Flaveria; species Flaveria ramosissima. The sequence goes on along the minus strand of CM046043.1, from coordinate 41,512,455 downwards.
TTTATATGACCAAGACGACAATGCCAAAGATAGGTATCACTCAAATCCAACTTGAGTTTCTTGGTGCTAGTTTGGTACAATGAACTATTTAAAGTATATTCATGAACCAATTCATAAATACCATTAATGGGTATAGCTTTAAAATAGAACATATCATTTAAAGAAACATGAATATCATTTTCAATAAAAGATAATACATAATCATAAAGTCTTAATTGGGATACAGAAATAATGTTCCTAGTCAAACTAGGAGCATACAAAACATTCTTCAAAATAACATCCAAGCCACTTGGAAGTTTTAGGATGTAGTCCCCACGAGCTTCAACTTGGACTTTGGTTCCATTTCCCATAAAAAGACTAACATCCCCTTGATTGAAGTCCCTACTTCTTGTGAACCCCTACAACAAATTGCAAATATGAGTTCCACATCCGGTATCCAATACCCATGTGTTAGAAGATGTAACATTAAGATCAATATGAATCATGTATATTGTACCTGAGGTCTGCCCGGCATCCCTCTTGGCTTTCAACTCTTGGAGATGGACAGGACAATTCCTTGCCCAATGTCCAATCTCCCCACACTTGAAGCATGGGTCATTGGTAGCAACCTTTTGCTTCTTCTCCTGTGGTTTGGGTGGTACCCTTACCACCCCTTTCCCCTTTCCCAAAACGAGTCCCTTACCCTTGGCAACCTTTGCCTTGGGTGCGGGATAAGGCCTTTTCTTGTTCCCACCTTCATTGATGGTGAGAACGGGTAAAACCCTTTTACCCATGGCCGCCTCGGCCGTTTTGAGCATTGAGTGAAGCTCACCAATGCTCTTGTCCCAAGCATTCGTGTTGTAGTTCAACACAAATGTCTCGAACTTCTTGGTAAGGCCATTAAGGATCAAATCCGTGGCCAATTCCTTCGAGACGGGATAGTTAAGCCTCTCGAGGCGGTCAATATGACTTTTCATCTTAAGAACATAAGATGAAACAGATTGGTTGTCGTCCATACGACATGCATGGAGTGCTCGAACCGTTTCGAAGCGCTCAACCCTTGCTTGCTGTTGGAACGTTTCCTTCAGCTGGGTTATCATGTCATAAGCTCCGTGATGTTCATACTCCTTTTGGAGATCCGGAGTCATGCTCGCTAGCATGAGACAAGACACTTGGATGGAGTCCTCAGTGTACTTCAACCAATCGTTGAAGGCCTCCTGATCATCCTCAGTAGGTTGATCGGGGATAGGGTCGTCTAAAACATATGATCGTTTCTCTTGCTTGAGAACGATTCTCAAGTTTCGATAACAATCAATAAAGTTGTTATGATTTAGACGTTCCTTTTGGAGGATCGCACGTAATGATTGGTTGGACGCGGATGAGTTATCGTGATTTTCATTGTTGGTGGCCATCTACAAAATTTAACAAAGGTCTATTTAGTATTTTCGATATTGCTATTTTTAATAATTAACGCCTTTTAAGGTCATTTTTATATTAAAATTTAGAACCCAACATTACATTTAAATTGTGGTTAGGTGACCTTTATCCCACAATTTAAATTAATAAGGTGGTCAACGATTGACGGTTGCAACCATTTGCAACTTCTAGAGGCATGGGATCGACTTTAAACATCATATGCAAAGTCGGCATGTAAATCCCATCAACACCATTTGGAAACCATATTTAGGTGATCCATTTAACATGGTTTGCAAATCAAGTTATCCTACTTGCCCACACGTGTGAGTTTACCCACATAAGTGGTTAGGTGACCTTTATCCCACCAATGTGGTACCCCCACCTTAAGTCACAAGTTCCCTCTAAATGGTTAGGTGACCTTTATCCCATTTAGAGTTTCCAAATGACTCAAGTGTTGTGCAAAAGGACGATGTTAAACTTGTTTGTCAAAAGTTTAGAGATTTCATAATTCTAGTTTTAGAAAACTCTGTGTACTTGTATTTGCATGCTATCAAATACAAGATACCCTGTGGTTCTCTTTTAATAAAACTTCTTTTATTTTGAAATAATTAATCCTTTTAACAACCTTTTATTAGTCACTTAATGATTAGGAACCAAAAAAATTCAGCTTGTTATGATAATTAATTTAGATTGTTAAGCATATCCATATATCAAACAATCAACATAAAATGAATAATCAAACAAGCATATTTCATACAACCACATGTGCATAACCATAGCCACTAAGATGACTACACTTGTTTGCCATCACAAGTGTTGTCATAAGGTCTTTCCTAAGGGTTAACAATGACACATCATATGTGTCCATGAACTCCCACTTGATTCCACATCCAAATGCTTCAAGTGTACATGTCTTTGATGTCCATCTTTGGGTCTTGATCTTGTGCATCTTCCTTTTACAAATTTGTATCCTAATACATTTTTCTAATAAAAGAAATGCACCTATTCTATTTATTACATAACCAAATGAATAAATAAATACAACCCAAATAATAAACATAAATATTACAACCCAATTGAATGAATAAAACCAACCATTCCAATCATCCAAATCAAAAGGCCAAAAGCTAGGTTATGCACACTAACATCTATTGATCATATCATCCAAACATATAATGAAACCCCACTTAAAACCACCAAATTTCAGCCAACATAAACTGAAATTTTGGGTTTTAAACATTGTCCAAGCAAACAACATTCCATAATATATATCTTTCAAGATCTAATCACTAGCATGTGTGATATGACCTTGAAAGTTTGGGGAATCATTCATACAAAATATAGCAGCCCAAAATCAGCCATAAAAGGTAGATAATGCATCTTTAAAACCGATTTTAAAGACTATGAACAAGCAAGTTATCCACATAACCGGCTCTTGATGCCATTGATGGGTTTGTTAGAACATCAAAACCGAAGTTTAACCATTTAAACTTTCTGAAAAAGGCAGCGGAAGATAGACATTATAACATGTTTATAATCTGAAAATTTTGAGTTCTTAATGATGTTTTAAGATGGAGAAACAAACCCAAAACAAAAGGGATCTTTTGTATGTGAGTAAACATGCTATGTATACATAAAAGCAACATAATATGACAACCACAAAGGGCTGCCATAACTACCTTTCAAGAGCTCTAAAAGTCGACCAAAGAAGGATGTTTGGATGCTAGAGATTCGGCCAAAGCTTCAAGGTTGGATGTCCTCAAATGTTGACTCCCACAAAGCTCTAAGTAAGCATCAATCTTGCTTGGATTTGGACACCAAAAACACCAAAATGAAAGCTGCCAAAAGACCTTCAAGATAGTGAACTTCCAGCAGCAAATTTGATGATGTGGGAAGATGAAATCGACCAAGGTTCCAAGAAGAGGAACCCTCAAGTGTGTATACCCCAAGCTTATCTTGCAAACACACCTTCTTGTTAGGAAGAAACACCATAAAAGCTCCAAAAACCCTCAACTTTCAGCTGCTAGAACCGAGATTTTGAGAGAGAATAGAGAGCTTTTCTTGTTTGCATGTATTGTGAATGGTGGAGAAAAGGAGAACCCCAAGACCACTTAATGTGTGTGTGTTTCTCAAAACAAAATGGTCCAATGAGAAATGGAGGGGGGGGGGGACGGCCAAAACTCATTCAAAATGGGTTTTCCCTCTTTAAATTAAACACATACACACACATTAAAATGGTCTTGCAACTAGACATATAATTACCATTTAATTGTATGTACAAGTTTTATAACTTATAAAATTAACCAATTAACTTATAAGTTATAATTTCTCATTATTATTTGGTGTTATTTAACTCATTTAGATACCACTTCAAATAATATTGTTGAACAAAATATTCTAATAAGTTGTTCCACCTCATATGCAACTTATTTAGAAAACCCATTTTCTAAATTGGTGTAAATATTTAACTGCATGATCATATCATCAGTTAAATATTAATTGGTGTTTTCTAAGCTTGTTATTGGGTATAACCCGACTTGGATCATGACATACTATCCGCATCAATGTTCTATGTGTTTTGGGCATATAGAATCTAACAATAATATGATCTGTTGGCTACAGGGTCACAACTACAAGGCATATGAGCTTAAGGGAAGAAAAGTTGGTGAGCTTAGAAGGATGATGGAGCATGTAATGGTTGTTGAACTTGACACAGGAATGAGATTCAGAACTGAAGCTCCACACCCATCCTATGAGCAACAAAGCAAACTTCCTGCTGATCATATAACTATGGAATCTAAAGATCAGCACAAAGGAAAAGAAAAATTGATCAGAGAGCCTAGGGCAGTTATCCCTGGAAAAGTATGGCCTCCAGGAACAACAGTTAGGGAAATCACTGAATAAAAATCCACCCTGATAGAGCTGTATGACCACATCACAACTCCCAGTTCTGCAGAAGAAAACAAGATAATGGCCTGGAAGTATGATTCAGACTGGGATTGTGCAATCATCAAGAAGACATCTGGAAGAATTTAATACTTCCATGATGTAGAAGCTTTACTGAGACTCCCTGAGAAAGACATCAAAGACCTGCAAAGCCTAATCATTTCAAACTATCCAATCCATCCAACGGGAAGAGACTTTTCTGTTTCAATAGGTAGGATGCAAACAAGATTTATAGATGACGTTCTGTAAGAGGCTAAGAGGGATGATGCTGAACATAAGAAAAGAATTCAAAAAGGAAGAAGATCAAACACCAACTCCTCTACTATGGTTGATGATGAACTCTTAAGGAGGGTTGGATACTCAAACAGAAAAACAACAGCCATCAAAGTCATAGCAGGAAATCAATACACTATTCCCATAACTGAGTGGGGATATATGGAGAAGACAAAAGAAATGGTGCTACAAAGGAATGCTGAGGGGAAGAAAGGTGAAAAGATAAGAACTTTTGACCCAGTAGAAATCAAACTGCTACACCCCAGCTACACATCATACCTGCATGATAAATTCTTTCCAAAGCTGTCAGATGAAAGAACACAGAATGATCTATGCTTATATGTGCACATGATTCAAGTGGTGGATAAACTACATGCTAAAGCATACAAAAGAAGAAGACATGATGCTGGGCTACAGAAAGGAGCTAACATTGAAGAAGTATCAGAACTAAGAATCTCAGAGGAAGATGAACTCGAGATAGTTCACAATGAAAGTGTAGTGGAAACACTTATCACTGAAGAAGACATTTTGGGCCTAAGTTTTGAGACTCTGCAAAGGATATGCAGAATGGAGATCAAGTATAATTACGATGATCAAAAGGATGCAGTATCATACTTCAACAAAAAGATGGTGGCAAGATTGAAAGAAATTTCAGTTTTGAAGAGCTGATTACAAGTATCTAAGCCTAAGGGGGAGTATTGTTAGGTCTAGGATCAGTAGATCTAGTCCATTTTGTATAGGCTTACTACTTGAATTAATATCTGTAATGAATGGTTGTAATTCATTATTGTATATACATTATATATAGGTTAACCATATATATGTGTGTTGATTCATGTATGCTTGCAGGTACAAATATTATACTTAGTCAGTTTTTGAAATTGACTAGGGTTAAGAAACATATACGGATGAACATTTTGTTCTTCTGTAGATATGTTTCTTACAAGTAAAATGCATCCAAAGATCCTCTACGGATGAACAACCAGCTCTGAGGATGGAAGAACAAGATTGCTTCGGAAGAAAAAGATTGCTTCGGAAGAAACAGATTCCTTCGGAAGAACAAGACTCCTACGGAAGAACAAACATCTACGGAAGCAATATTCCTGCGGAGTCCAAACACTTGTATAATGCAAGTGTTACAAGTCAACAAGTCAACGAGGCCGTTATACGAGTCCCAAGAAATCCAATGATTCCCTAACAGAAACAATTCAAATCCCAAGAGATCCGGTGTTTCCTTTAACAGAAACATCATTTTCTATATAAATGGATCCCAGGTTTCGAATCAACGACGACAACAGCGATAGCAATACGACAATTCCACAACAGAAAAGATCACATCAAATCACACAACCAAACCCTAGCACCCGTCACATCATTCATCGCAAAATTCAATATCGTTCATTCATTATTTGTAATCATTAACTTGTTTTAATGAAATACATATCATTCATTAATTGTGTTTCTTTTAGTGTGTTATTGAATCTTTATTGATATTGAAATTTATTACAAACAATTAAACCAAGCCAATGTTGATTCCGCAAACGTTGACTTGAATTCAACCAACACTGATAATTTCTGATTGCGATCCTTGGATTCACATTAATTTATTCTTGTTTTTAAAGTTTACATGACACATTCTTATATGCCAGAGGAAAGATTCATCATTATTTGCTTTAAAAAGAAAGCATGAAACTTGTCCTGAGGGAGATGTTACTTGCAAGTCCATCTTGTACATGTTCCCTTTCCTGGGGGCTCTGAGCAGGATGTGCGCATGAGGAATGACCACCCTGGGCCTGAGAACAATGCACTCATGCTCAGTGAAGAGCATGTTATGACTCTGATCACAAAATTGGGATACACTCCAAAGATTGTACACAAGCTCCTTGACAAAGTTTACCTTCTCAATGTTGAGCTTACCATTTGTGACCTTGCCCATTCCTGTAATGTAACCTCCTGCATCTCCACCAAAAGCAGCTTGTCCTCCATCAATTCTTTCAAACTTTTGGAGTAGTGACCTATTGCCTTTCATGTGCCAGGAACAGCCACTATCAATAATCCATACATTTCTGTTTGTCTTGAGCTGTCCCTGCATAAAAGAGATGATTAGTTACATTTAGAAACCCAAGCCTCATTGGTCTTGGGCTCATCAAAAGAAGTTGAGGACAATGCAACAGTAAATGATCCTATAGTCATGCTAGAAGGATCATTTGCTGATGTCGATGAAGAACTTTCAGCCACTTGGTCTTTTTTTAACTTCCACACCCCCTTTGGAAGCTTAGACTTGACCTTCAATACTTCGGAAGTTTTGATGACTTCGAAAGTTTTAATGACTAGACCTTCAAAAGATCTTGCTTTCATTGCAGCAGGCTTCAGTGCTTCAGAGGTATTCCTTTCTTTAGAGACCGAATTTTCTTCCGAAGGCAAGTTTCCACTTGTCTTCTTCTTCATGTTGGAGCTTCCGAAGGAAACAAATTTTCCTTCCGAAGCTTGCTTCTTCTTTTCCAAACTTTTAGAAGTTTCTTTCTTGGTCATGTGGAGAGGACTCTTTGGATTGTAAACACAATCCTTAGCAAGATGAGAAGTACTCCCACACATAACACAATCCATTTTCTCCCTTCTAAGAGCTTTCCTTTGTGAACAACGCTGAACTTGATCACTTTCCTTCTCCATCTTTATCTTTGCAGATGCTGTGGCAGTTCTTGTGGGGATAGAACTACCTTTGGAGCTGGATGGTTCATGTTGTACAACAGTGATGCACAACTGATCAGCCTTCTTTTTGATGATGGGATGATTTGGACATGAACCAGAACTCTTGTTGATGGAGTTCAAATTTGTGACAACCGACCTCCAGGTTGTTACCCTAACCCTAGATTACTTGCATCATTATCCATGCTATGAGTGCTAATAATTGAAACTATACAACCCTACTATGAAATTAGAATCAATTCTTGCTATTTGATGTAAATTATGATTTCATGTAATTTTTACTTTTGATTTTTAACCAATTTAGGTTTCTACCTTTTTAAAAATTAGTGTCCGGGAATGTCAACTAGTCACCCTTACAAAATTAAACTTAAGAGAAGGCAATTAAAATGTGAGCACACACACTCACACTTGCATAATTTCGGCCATGCATGCATGGGTATGCATTAGACACCTCAAATCACCTTTCCACTAAATAATACATAAGACCCAATACTACAAAATTACACTATACAATATTAATTTACAATTAAAATTAATTTAAAACCCTCCCCACTACACTCCAAATCGGCCGCCCCCTCCCTCATCACTCTCCTCTCTTCTTCACACCATCCTTCTCACCCACTCACAATCCATGCATTTCTCTCCACCTCTCTCCCTCTCTCTCCCTTTAATCGATCCACCAGCTGAACACACACACACACACATCTCTCAACACTCTCAAAACTATTCTCTCTAAGCCTTGTGCAAGAAAAATTCGAAGACCACACAAAGATCCATTCGGCCAAGATCGAAACCGCAAAGGAGCAGCCTTGTTGCAAGATTTGGTCACACAACCGTGTTTGTTCCACCTTTCCAGCCTTAGTTCGAGTTTCTCCATTCAAGTCCAAGGAGTTTCAAGCCATTCACGGCCATCAACACCCTCCAAACCGTGAGTTATTTCGAGTGAAAGCTCAAGATGTCGGGTTTGTGACATTTCTCTTGTTTTCTTCATTTGACATCTAAGAACCGTGTGTTTCTTTGTTGTAGCAGAAACATCTCACCATCATCTCATTCTTAAGGAGTTACCAATGTTCTTGAAGGTAAACTTCATGTTTTGTTAGCCATTCTTGAGGTGGAAACCGATTTCCACCATGAAAACCCTCATTTTGAGTGTTTTGACATCATCTAACTTGTGAAAGCTTAAACTCTTGTAAACCAAACTTGTAACCTGCATTTTTATGACTTAATGGACTCCAAAGAACCTGTTTTTAAAAGTTCCAAGTGGCTACATACTCAAACCCATGGTTGATACATGGATTTCACCTTGAAACCCCCTTTCTACATGTAACAACACCCTCTTGAGCATTTGTTTGAAAAATCCTTTTAAACAAGACCCATAACCTACTCATGAACGACTTAATGACACCTTAATAATCTGCTGATGAAGTTAAATGAAGTGTTGGTAACATTTAAACTCAAGCTATGATGATTTACACTAGTGTAATTGTCGGTTATGACATTTTCTACATATTTGAAGCATATGAATGTATAGATCTACTAGGCAGCATGTTGGGACTGAAATTTCAGTAGGTTTAGTGAATATCTGAAGTGTTAGCAATGTTTAATCTCTGGAATAAAGGACATGATATGATTTACCCTCTTTTAGTCACTTTCGGGACCCGAAAACATGGTAAAATGACTTAAAAATAGTAAGACTATGAATTTAACATTCTTAAAAAGTATTCCAGGCTCAAAAATGATAAACAAAGTATTCTGGAGTCAATGGATAAGTTAAGTGGTCAAAGACTCAAATAATGGCATTTTAACTAAAAACGGGTACAAACCGAGCATAGTTTTTGAAAGAAATCTATAAAAATAGAGTTCAAAACTAAGATTTATGAAAATCATATGATTTCAGTAAGATAAGTGATAAAGGACATAAAAGATTTAAAAACTCGGTCAAATGAGCTTTAAATGGTCAAACCCGGTCAAAACCGCGTATTAACGGGTCGAACGTAAAAACAAGATTTTAACTATAAAAGGCCAATTTACACAATTTAAGGACTTAGAAATTTATAAAGAAGTCTCTTAGAAAATACCTACTGGTCCAAAATTTAAATATTTGAAAACTCCAAATTACTATTAAAATTATCCGGCTTTTACCGCGACCGGGAGCGTTAAACGCGCAGTTTTCAAAATCGAACCCATAGACCAAAGTTTTGAATCACTTACTCCATAATAATCATAATATGACTCTAAAAATCTGATTTTGGGCATAAATGACATAAAAGGCAAGAAACTAAACTTAAGGGTAGAAACTGTCAATTTTGAAACTTGAGGGACTAAACTGTAAAATTTTTCCAAACCTTTTAACCGACTTCCAGGAAGCTAATAAACACTTGAACAATAAAATCTTTTAATATACCTAATCTAAAAAGTGAAAATCCCCAACTTTCATGAAGACTCTTTGACTTGCCATAAAAGGAAACTTTTCATACAAACCTTCACTGGACCAAAGCCGTACACTATAACTAAACTCTTGACACCATTGTTGCACTTGATATGAGTTTAGGGCAGTAGCTTATTGCTTAATATGTACTTGTTAGGGTGCTAGACTTGTGACACTTCCCGGCACATCAGGAAACTTTGATTTGGAAACCTAAGGTGAGTTCTAGTGATCCCTCTTTTTACTACTGTTTTGGGATGGAACATCCTCTACTTTTATGAACTATGATTGTGCTTTATTTGATGATACTATGTGGGATTGTGGTTACCTGCTAATTTTTATATCATGATCATTAATTCTTTCGTGAACCGCTTGATTTATATGGATAGATCTATTTGGGGAATCCCCCACACACAGTGGCTTCCGTTCCAGGAAGGTTACCCCACTGAGATCCTGAGGGATCGTTGTGGCATGTAACAAGTTTTGTTAAGATTCTATGGTGAACCATCCGGGCAGGTAGGGTTCACTGGTATGGGGCTCAGTTTCTTCCTTCGGGAATATCCGGTAAAACACAACTTTAGAAGAGGCTATCCGGGACTGAGTGCAGGGTTGATTATGATTTTATTTCTCCCACGATGATAAACAATGATTATTTTTCTTTTAATCAAAGAAGGATTTATTAAGTCCTTTTGTTTTTGAACTTTAAGCACTTGAATTCACCAACTTTATAGTTGACACAATTTTCTTTTGAGCATGTTTCAGGTAATGTTTGAAGAGATCCTAGCTGTTTGAAGACCTAGACTTATCCCCGTGACATGGCATTGGCTTATTTCCCTGATGAAACATTTGAACAATTTATATTTTGTGTTAAGCAAGTACAATTTCATTTTTATGGTTGATTGTAAAACTGTTTTGGGGCTTGATGTGTATCTAGTCCCGTTACCTTTTTAAAACTTTAATGCCATGTGATATTCTCTCCTTTGAGCTCTTATAATGGTTTGTTTCCGCTGCCATATGTTGTTGCTAGTCTGTGACGTCCCACCCTATCTGGGCCCGGGGTGTGACAAAATTGGTGTCTTCAGCCTTTACCACTTCAAATCCTGCAGAGATGAAGACTTGTTTCTGTGTAGAATTGAAGGTGGCCTTGATCTCTTGAGCCTTTTTGGACTTTCTTTTGGCCTTCTTATCAAGTTCTTTCTTCTTGACTTGGTCATCCCAGTAGCTTTGCTCTCCGCAGATGGATGGTGACCCTTCTTAGAATACTCTTCTTCACTCTTCTCAGAGCCATTCTCCACCATCTCCTCTTCATCCTCTTCAGTCACAGGATCTATGAGGAGAAGGTCATCTTCCCAAGTTCCACACCTAGGAGATCTTACAGACAAGATTGTTTGTGGAGGAGCTATCTCACAAGATCCTAGTCCCTGCTTATTTTGATAACAATCTTTTGCATGCAAGGATGAGGATATTATGTTCTTGAAGGTCTCTTCTTCAAGAACACATTTATTTGCCTTGGCTTTGCTGATCACAAGCTCAGCCTGGCATTCAGTTAACTTAGTAATAAGGTCTTTGATCTGAGTCCTGTAGTTTGTATGCTCATGTTTAAGAGTTGAAATGGTTTTCTCTAAGTCCTCTATCTTTAGCTTATAATCATTTTCAGCTCTTTTAAAATCAGCTTTTAAGATATTTAAGGACTTAAGATCAGATCTAATTTCTAAATTATAGGATCTGTATCTATTGACTTTAGCAATGCATTCATGAGTACAAAGATGTTCCAATACCTTGGCTTCATCGTGGTCTGCCATGAGTGCTTGGTTTGGAGATGCATCTTCTACCTGAAAGCTCTAGCCAAGCCTCCTTCTTCAACAACAACTATAGCTTGCTGCTTTGGCTTCTCATTCTTGGGGGCTTTCTCAATGTAGTTTGGTCTAGTTTGTGCTTGACCACCATTTGTCCTTGGTGCCTTACACTCTCTTGCAAAGTGTCCCATCTGGTTATAGTTGTAACACTTTATTTTGTTTTTATCCATCCCAAACTTTCAACTGGCTGCATTGCTTTGAAACTTTCTCCCTATCCTCTTGTAGAACTTCTTGGCTCTGTGAGTGAGAAGAGCCATTTGCTAAACTATCTCCATATACTCCAGATCATCTGGATGGATACAGTCCAAATCTTCAAGGGTGAAGAGAAAGTTGCCTGAGATTTCATCAGCAAAGACAAAGGCATGAGAAGAACTTGTCTCTTGGAAAGGACTTCCTTGAGTGTAGCTTTCCCTTGGAGTCTCTGGGAAGGTGATGAAAGGGCCCTTTTGTGAGTTGTCAGGGAAGCATATAAGATGATGTTGTGGTTCAATGCTTTCCCTTTCAACCACATGGAGGGTTGAACTCAGTTTATTGCTGGAGTTACCAGATGAGTTTTGCATGTTCATCTCCATCTGGTAGCCACTAAGAATACCATACAACTCTGTAAGAGTAAGAGTCTTAAGGTTCTCAGTCCTCTTGATAATAACATAGTGATGTGTCTATTGTCTAGGAAGAAAGGACATAAATTTCCTTACAATATCCTTGTTCTCAAGAGTTACTCTAACATCCATTAGAGTATCCACAATCTCAACATACCTGAAGTATTGTTGAGTCATGGTTTCACCTACCTTAAAGGTGAAGATTTCAAACTGCTGCTTCAAGAGATCCTTCTTTTTCTCCTTTGCTTCAGTAGACCCCTCATACATCAGCTTCAGTGCTTCCCATAGTTGCTTCGTAGTTTTGCACTTCTTGAAGCCTCTGTAGATGGAGTTTGGAAGAGCAGTTTGAAGGGCTGTCATGGCTTTCTGATCAATCTCTATTCTCTTCCTGTCTTCTTCAGAATAGTCAATCACAACCTTAGGAATCATACCACCACCAGTAGCAGAAGTGGTGCTTGGTATGTAAGGTCCTTCAACAATAGAGTCCCACATCCTGGAGTCTTGAGACTTGATGAAGCCTTCCATTCTTTGACACCAAGTATCAAAGTCTTCAGGAGTGATCAATGGAGACTTTGTCATAGTTCCAATTTCCATATCAGCTTTGGTAATAGCTGTCGTTTGAGTTGTTAAGTATTTTGTGTGTGTGAGGGATCTTAAGATGGTGAGATCTTATATCAAGAGCCTAAAATGCTCTGATACCAAATGCAGGACCGGTGAAGGGTATGCACTTACAACACAACAACACAATGAGGAGAGTTGCTTAGAACACTTAACAGATCAAATAGGCAACTGGTTAACTTGTTAATGAAAGATGCTAAGAACACAAGTAAATGTGAGATAGAACAAGATGACAAACAACACAAGTAATTGGTTTTCAAGAATGCTGTATATTGCTTCTCAAGTTCTATTACAAATGTAACAAAGCTTCGATAGAAAGTTACAAGTACTTGAGATACTTTATACTACATCCTACAGCCGGCCATACTTTGAAGGCCAGCTGGATACAATTGACTAGACAACTACAAAATCAAATGTAGAGTCAAAAGGCAGATTTGTCTTTTGACTAGTGACTATGACATGCCATAGCTCACATCTTAATATATTACAAAAGGGATAAAAGTATATAAAGTAGAAATCATGGACTCAAGACCTCAATGTACAGTTTACCAAAAGCATGGACCTTTCACCAACTCATGTAAGTTGGTGACATTACAGAGTCGCAGCGGAAAGGTGGTCCAGCTTTATGGTAAAGTACATCAGATAAAGGCATATCTCTAAAAGTCTTCGAAAGAAATCTGTCTTCACTCTTTGGCTTTGGAAGACTTTGTCTTTGAAGCTTCGGAAGACTTCACTTTTGGCTTCGAAAGATGTTGGTCTTGGCTTCGGAAGATTTTACACTAAAAATATTTCTAGTGCATGGTGTAAAACTTTCGAAGCATTTCTACTTATGTTCTTTAGTGCATGCAAGTAGAGAGACTTTGGATGTGATAGGATCAAATGTACCAATCTGTGATGATCTATGAACACAATTCAATGAAATACACACAAAGTAATCAAATCAAAACAAGATATCAACAAAATTCAAGGTTTCATTAATATCAAGTTAAGACAATTACAAAGTATGAAAAGCATGTTCGAATACAATTGTTAGTTAGTACTACCTGTAAGTCTAAGCTATTTATAATGAAACAAAAAGTAAAGGAACTAACTAATTAAAAAACTAGTCCCTATACTATTACAAAATATTAAAAGACAACTAAAGACAACATGTTAATCTTTCTTAGAGCACTAACAATACTCCCCCTAAGATTGACATGGTCTTCTGTCTTCAAAATCTTTAATCTTTGTCTTCTTTTTCTTTTCTTCCATCTTCAGCTTTATCTTCAGCCTTTATCTTCAACTCTTTGTCTTCATCATTCAAAGAAATCTTCTGGTTCTTCTTTGACCTTAAACATCGGCTTTTGTTTGTACATATCTAATTCTTTCAAAGCATTTGAAATTGCAGACTTGAATTTACTTGCTAGCATGCCTTGTTCGGGTTTAGCTTCATTCGTCTAAATCTCCATCTGGTTCATTCTCTCCAACGTATCTTTTGAAAGACATGAGATATCAATGTTAGCATATAACTCAATAGGCTTTTGACTTTCCTTTGAGTATACTTCTAGTACTCCTTTTCTTGATATTCTCATGAATTCAATATCTTTAATATCTTTCTTGACAATGTTAGCATAAGCAAGAGCCTTTCTCAAAGATATTCTTTCCATAGCCGCATTCATCACATTAATAATGGAAATGAAATATTTCTTGTCTTGCTCCACTATCTCAGGAGATACTTTCTCAAACTTTTGTACATACAAAAATGAGATATAACTCGGATGTAAAAGCTTTAGTTCAAAAACTCCAAATAAAGTAATCATGTCCTCATCCCATCGTTCGAGATTGCGGACCAACTTAAGCTCAAACATCTCAGTGTTATAAAACCATCTGAGGATTGGCTTTGAGTTTTGATTACCATCTATCACTTTCAGACCAGGAGTTGTAACCTTCTCAAAATACTTGTCATAAAATTCAATCATAGAATGTTCCTCCTCAGATTGTAATCCTTTTAGCTTTTTATTATTCCTCAAAGTAACAAAATACTCTTTATCCTCTTGATCACATCTTGTCTTAAGAAAATTACTTGATCGATCCAATCCTCTTCTTAATAATTCTACCAACATCTTGCCACGTTTTGATTCAGAAGGATTGATCAGAGGTAATCTATTCAACTCTTTCAGATCTTGCACTGGAAGTTTTATGATGCTAGAGTAAAAGTGATATACATCACACACATTATTTACTCTCTTTATAAAAAATGCATCGAATACTTCATCATACTTCCATGTGATAATCTTTACTTGATTGGTAAAATCTGGACCAATCATAGCATTCAACACTTCAGCAACTGATTGTCCTCTTTGCAGTACTTTTCTTACCAAGTCTCCAGTTGATCTTGAATTATCAAAAATATGCCTTTGTTCAGTAGAGGCTTTGTAAGCTTGTCTTTCTGGATCCGCAAACATTTCAATCAACTCTTTTCTATGAACATGTGCATCAGTAATTCTTGCCATTTGTTTGATCTCCTGTGGCTTTAACATTCTTGTCCTTTTTGTATTTTCAAGATACTGAGAATTATCTGTATCAAGTACAATAATCTTCTTCAATTGTTTCTCCGTCTCTTGAAAACTTCTGACAAGGTTCCTCAATGATACAGATTGTAATCTCTTTAGTTTCCTCCACGGGTAGTTTCTAGCTTGCAACCATGATCTTAGAGCTGGAATACTCATATCTTCTGGATCAGGATGGTGCAGCTTAGAGCTAGATAGTTCTTCTACATTAATCATTTCTTTTGCTCTAGTCCGTTCACCATGCTCAATAACAATCTCATTTGGATCTACTGGTGCAAGTGACTCTGTAGAAATACATTTCTCATATTCATCATTAATCTGAGAAACAGTCAGTCCATCCAAATATACACGATTGTATTTCATCTTCACAAGATAATTATATCTTTCTTCAAAGTCTTGTGGTACTTCGTCTTGTTCATGAGTATGTTCTTGTGAAGAAAAATATGATACAAATTGAGCTTCATCTTCATCATCCAGAACTTCATCATACCAATCATCATTGTATACTTCCTCAATATCTTCTAATGCCTCAATCTGCTCTTGAACATTTTGTTCTTCAACAGTTTCTTCAGTTCTTTGCATCTTAGAAGATGATTCAGTTAGAATTGTATCTTCTACTTCATCAATTTTTCTTTTGCCTTTTAGCTACTTAAGATTTTCATCAACACACATCTCAGCAATTGTCCATGCTTCTGAGCTTTTTTTTCTTTCAGCAAATAATCTTTGAGTTTTTCATTTTCTTCGGTTAGCTTCTTGAACTTCTCCTCAAGAATGTCATAGTCTTTGATCATAACTTCAAAATTCTTGATTACATCTTCTTTATCTTTGGCAAACCTTACAATCTTTTCATCTTTTGAGGCATTTTCTTCAGTCAACTTTAAGTTTTCATCCTTAAGCTTTTGAATTTCTTTTTCAAGAGATATGTTTATCTCTTTCATCCTTTCATTCTCCACTTTCAACTCTTCAAGTTCTTTCTCTTTACTCAAATTTTCTTCTTTCAATCTTTCCATCTCATCAATGTCCACTATCTCCTCTGTTTGTACAGACACATTGTGTGTTGTACTCACAGGAATTTCTTCTACTCCTTCATTAAAATCAACTTCAAATACCGGGTCATATAATATATCATTCATAAAATCAAAATTAAAGGTTTGATTTTGTGAATCTATTTCATGTACAACTTCATCATGAATATCATCAACATTTTCTTCAACCATGTTTTGTGGTTCATTGACTGTATCATCATGAATGTCCGCAATATTGGTTTCTTCAGCCATATTTTGAGGTTCATTTTCAGTATCTTTCTCATTTCTTTCCTCAGTCTCTTCTTGATGTGCTTCAGTGGTGTTGGACCAAAAGAACCAATGAGCCAGATCAGAAAAACCTTTAAGTCCCACAGACATCATAACAACTGAATTGTTCTACATCTGCTGAAGACAAAGTCTGAAGACAAAGTCTGAAGACAAATTCTGAAGAAAAAGTCTGAAGAAAAAGTCTGAAGACAATATGCTGAAGACAAAGTCTGAAGACCAAGTTCTCAGAAGTTGTCACAACAGCTGAAGTAGTTCTTTTCAGTAGTTGTGATGGTTTACTTTTCAGTAGTTTGTTTTTAGTAGTTTTATTATTGTAAAACATCTGAAGTTCTTACACTTCAGATGTTATAACTTCAGTAGTTGTAATTGTAGTTTATGCTTAGTTTTTTGTGAAGGTGTCCTCAGCTGTTGTGGACATCTTTAGTAGATTAGTTTACTTTCAGTAGTTTGTATAAATCAGTTAGATGTCACTATCAAGTGACATCAGTTGACGTCACATTCCTTTATAAAAGGAATGTTGACCTAATAGTTTTGTAACCGAAGCATTTGCGTGAATTAAAATCTTCTATTTGCAGAAAATCCTCTCTCTATAATCGTCATTGTGTGATTGAATATTCATACTATTCTTGCTTAAATTTGATCTAATTTGTGTTATATTCTGCTGCAAATTCTAATCTAATTGATCAAACTAGATCCGATCTTATCAAATGGTATCAGAGCTGGTTAATCATTGATCGATTTAACAATTGATCATTGAAACTGCTCTTTTGATATCTAAGTTTGATCGAATTAGCAAATTTGCAAGAATTGGTTATAGAGTTTGATTTTCTGTTGCTTCCGGTCAATTAATTTGAGATTCAACTTGTTTCAAGTTGTGTTGTTGAGTTTTGAGCTAGACTTATTAAAATTTCATTGAATTTGTTTGAATTGGTGAAAATGACTACATCAATAAATGATCCTCACAATACTGGCTCCTCAACAAAGCCTCCGATGCTTGTTAGGAGTGAGTATAACATATGGCAACTGTTGATACATGTATGTCCCTAGATCATGATTTGTAATGTAATGAACTTGTCTGTCTGATTATGATGTAATTGTAATCGATTAATGAAATGATATAAGTTGGTTGTTACTTGTAATGTTTAATATTTCATTAATGAGTTGTGATTGAATTGATTGGGTTTATGATGTTTGAATGAGTGCACATTAAGTTATATTAAATAGAACATTCAAACTTAACTTAATGAAGTTCTCATGCGGATGGCCCATGCGAATGGACCACACGCATGAATAACTTCATACGATTGACTCAATCGCACGACTGAACCAGGAGACTGGATCAGTCGTATGATTGACACATAAGATTGACTCAATCGCACGACTGAACACTCAGTCGTGCGGATGAATCAACCGCATGGTTCAATCGCACGACTGAACCATACTTATGGCCCAGTCGCACGATTGAACAATACTAACCTATAAATAGACCCAATTCGTGGGAAAACGTAAGCATTCATCCCATTACGATTCCAGACGTACCCTAGCCGTCCAGAAGCCTCCCAAATCGTTCTCCAAGTTCATAGAACACATCAGATCGGTTCCTAATCGATTTCTGACGTTGATTCAATTCTTGATTGATTCATCGTGTGTTCTCACTGATTGGATCGCCAATCAAATAGGATTCCGCACTATTTGAGTTGGTTTAAACAATCACCACTCGGTATTTCGTTCAAATACCAGGTCCTAACAAGTGGTATCAGAGCTTTGGCTCTTGATTTCGTGTTGATTCAATCAAGATTGCATAAAAGTTTGTTTTTTTGCACGAAAAACGCAATCTTTTGCATCAAAAGTGATCTTGGACGTTCCCTGCTCATTGAAGTTCAGTTTCTACGGACTTAGACGATTTGGACTTGCAAAATTTCGAATTTTTACGGCTGAAACCCGTCAAACCTAGAAATTTTCGCAAAACAGCAGCTTCAGTCGCACGAGTGACCCATTCGCACGACTAGACTCATTCGCAGTGTTCATTCGCACGACTGGACCTAGTCGCACCTCATTCGGCCGACTGAACCGTTCGTTCGCATAGCTCATACGCACCAGATTCATTCGCACGACTGAACCATTCGCCCTGTTCAGTCGCACGGTTGAACCAATCGCAGAGTTCATACGCACGATAAGACCATTCGCATCCTTCAGTCGCATCAGTTAAAGTTGATTTGATTAGACTCTAAGTTTATAACCATGGAAGATCAGATGTCAGCCTTTACTGCTGGGAAGGACTCAAGAATTCAGAACCTGCTGCTGCTTGAGAGTGAGGTGGGTATTCACAATAAACCACCAAAGCTCTTGACTTTAGATGAGTTTCCTCACTGGAAACAACGTTTTGAGATCTACCTCAATGGAGTAGATCCTAATCTGTGGGAAGCTATCGAGGTTGGGTATAGTACACCGGTGGGAGCAGATGGAGTAAAATTAACGTTAAGTGGGATGACTGACGCACAGAAAGTAAAGTATAATGCAGAGAAAAGAGTTTATGCGATGATAACTCAGTCGATCCCCAAAGATATATTCCACCAGTACTCAGAGAACAAGCAGTCCAAGAAACTGTGGGATGAGCTAGAGAAAAGGTATGATGGGAATGCATCGTTAAAGGCAATCAAGGCAAAGGAGTTAAAGAAGGAATTCGATAACTTCTCATCGATTGGTAACGAGAGTTTAGATGAAGTCATAGACAGATTCTACCATTTGATGAGCGAGTTGCATACACATGGAGTGGAAACAACTATGGAAGAGAAAGTAAGCAACTTCGCAGATGGATTGCCTGATAAGTGGGCTCATTCGTGTCTAATCTTAGACAGAATGGTATACTTATAAAGCTGGATATAAATGACTTTATTCTCAGGCTGCGTGAAGAAGCACTAAGGATGAAGTATAGAGCACAGAAGTCTTCATATACACAAAACCCAGCTTTATACAATGCCACGCCTCAAGCTAAGACATCTGGAGCACCTCTCCAGACAGCATTTGTGTCTAGCTCGTCAGGTCCTTCACATGCTTCTCCTTCTGGATCAGACACGTCAGGGTCGTCATGTACCCATTATATTGGATCAGAAGCAAGTGCTACTAAATTGAAGACCGAGAATCTCGGTAATGTGACTGTAGAAGTAGCACGAGAGCATATGGATCTTCTCGCCGCAGTAGTTCATTCATATGATGGACTTGTAGCTGGGAAGATTGGAAACTGTCATTTGGCAGATGAAGACTACGAGCAGGTAGATGAAATGGAGCTGGAAAGAATGGATATAATGTGGGCCTTAGCTAGCGCTGTCCGAAGGGCGAAGAAGTTTGTTAAGAAGACAGGACAAAATTTGATAGCTACTAAGGACACCACATTTGGTTTTGACAAGAGCAAAGTGACCTGCTTCAACTGTGGAGAGAAGGGCACTTCAAGAGGGAATGTGTCAAACCAAAGAAGACGGGTAATGGGAACCCGTTCTCATCCTTTACTCGCCAAGACAAGCAAGCCTCTAGTTCTACTTCATCAAACAAGGACCCAAAAGCCTTGACTGCTCATGATGATGAAGGACAGGACTGGAGTTTTAGATTTGTCTCCCCAGAATCTAACATTGCCAGTGTTGAAGATATTGATGATGATTCTGCGAGTGAAGGTGATTTAGCAGTTGATATAGCGATGTCACACAGTGAAGAAACAACTGCAGCTGAAGTCAGTTACACACCAAAGGAGGAACTTCCAAGTCAGATTCAGAAAAGTCAGAATCACCAGAACCAGAGACGTCTGATGCTGCGTTGATGGCTAACTCTTCTGAAACAACACAGGTAAGTACAACTGACCAATGTTTAATAATCATGCTTGTTCTAACTGTGATATGTTTAGGAATAGCATTGATGAAAAATTTGCTAGGTTATTAGATCACAATGATAACTTAGTAAAGGACTTACAACTATGCACTGAGGCCAATAGAGTTCTAAAACAAAATGAGCATAGTTATAAAGAAAAGATAGACCTATTGACTAACAACTTAGGGAAACCGAAGTAGTTGCCTTTAATCAATCAAATGACATTAGGTACTATCTAAACTCCCTAGAGGACACTAAGAAACAAAAGGCAGTTCTAGAAGTAGAAGTTAATTCCTTAAAACAGAAACTGCATAGTTGGACTAGTTCTTCACACATAGTTCAACACTTAGTGAGAGAAAGAAATAATGGGGAGGGATTAGGCTACAAAGTGGTTCCACCACCACCTGAGACCTTGATGAACACCAAGTCTAAACCAGTAAACAACAACCCAATCAAGGATCATGTGGTGACCACTCCTCTTGTTACTGATCCAGACACATCATGTTCATCTACTGAATCTGGACAGAAACAAAAGGAGGCCACTTCAAAGGCAAAGGGTAAATTGCCTTGTGTTAATCTGGAAAATGAATTTGAAAAGTTAACTTAAAGTCAGGGTCAAACAGAGTCAAATCAGAACCCAAAAAGACTTCAAACGTTAATTTTTCACATGCTACAAGTCAAAAACCAGTTAACCAAAAGTTGAACAAGTTAAACAGGTTAAAACAGTTAAATTTGTTAAACCAGAGAAAACATCAAACATGCAAGAGTCAAAACCTAAAGTGATTGATGTTACTAAAGTGTCACGCATTTCTCCACAAAGAAAGTCAAACTATAAGGTTGATAGCAGATTGTGCTACAACTGTGGAGAATGTGGACATATTGCTTCCTATTGTCCTTTCTATCAGACACCTAGGAAGAAGATTGATCTTCAGGACTCTAGACCTAGGTCTTCTAAGAGGAGTTCTCTAACTCCACCTAGAAGATCTAGTGAACCTAAAGTCCAACCTGTAAGCCAGACGACTGTTTATCATAAACAGGCATTGCACAAATCTGGCTTATGGAAAGAGAAGACTACCTGTGTGACTGATACTGATGACAAGAAGGAATCTGAGTTACCCTCACCTTCTAAAGGTCAATGGGTAGAGTTTATGATGTGTGATGCCTCTGGGAAACCCAAGACAGTAAAGGCTTGGGTTCCTAACCTAAACTAATACATTTACTTGATATGTGCAGGGTGTTCGGTATAGCGCTGAGACTAACACGTGGATTATAGACAGCGGAGCATCCAGGCACATGACAGGAAATAGAGCCCTTTTATCAAATGTCAAACAAATAAAAGGAGGGCATGTTTCCTTTGCAGGAAACAAGGGAGGATACATCACAGCACAGGGAGAAGTGGGAAATCAGAAAGTTAAGTTTGATAAGGTGAACTACGTTCAACAACTTCAAAATAACTTGCTTTCTGTTTCCCAAATCTGCGATAAAGGATTTAAAGTCATCTTCGACAACAACAAGTGTTACGTGCTGAAGAAAGACTATATGATTCCAGAGGATCAAGTTCTGATGACTGCTTCAAGATATAAGGATCTATATGTCTTGGATCTGTCAACAGCTGCTCCAACGGATCATGAGGTGCAGTGCTTTCTATCTAAAGCTACTGAGAAGGACTCAATCTCCTGGCATAGGAGAATGGGACACATTAGTCAAAGGAAGATGAATCACTTGATTCAGAAGGACTTAGTGAGAGGAGTAAATGTCAAGAACTTCCAACTTCCTGACTTTTGTGTAGCTTGCAAGAAAGGCAAACAGACAAAGAAGTCTCATAAGGAAAAGAAAGTTCATTCAATAGAACTTCCTCTTGAACTTCTTCACATGGATCTGTTTGGTCCAGTCAGTACAAGGAGCATTGCAGGCGATCTGTACTGTTTTGTGGTCACTGATGACTACTCAAGGTTCACTTGGGTAATGTTTCTGAAATCCAAATCAGAAACATTTGAGTCATTCAAGGAATTAGTCACCACTCTGGAATCTCTCTACAAGCTAAAGGTTAGACAAGTACGCTCAGACAACGGGACCGAATTCAAGAATCAATGGATGGAGGCATACTGCAAGGAAAAGGGAATTGTTCATCAATTCACTTCAGCATACACGCCTCAGATGAATGGTGTTGCTGAGAGGAAAAATAGGAGCTTGATAGAGACTGCACGGACTATGCTGGCGGACTCGAAACTGCCTATCCAATTCTGGAATGAGGCAGTAGCAAATGCATGT
Organism: Flaveria ramosissima; assembly: GCA_025215565.1. Classification (NCBI taxonomy): domain Eukaryota; kingdom Viridiplantae; phylum Streptophyta; class Magnoliopsida; order Asterales; family Asteraceae; genus Flaveria; species Flaveria ramosissima. Next base: position 41,489,646 of record CM046043.1, on the reverse strand, counting down.
TATACACTGAATCGAGTCCTAATAGTCAAGCGCCACGGAAAGACATGTTATGAGCTACTACAAAGACGCAAACCGAATTTGGAGTATCTTGAACCTTTTGGCGCGCCGTGTACACTTCTGAAGAAGACGCAAGAAGGAAAATTCAGCGAGAAGGCAGATGAAGGAATCTTTCTAGGATACAACATACCGAATAAGCGAGTTTACAATAACTCAACGGGTCTTGTAGAAGTGTGGTGTAATGTCGACGTTCAGAGATATACCACACCACCTACAGGAAAAGGACCTGCCTACTTCTTCGATTATGATGGATTCTTCAAATCCTTCAACATACCTCTCTCTCCCTCGGACGATGAGCTAGCAACTAGGATGATGTATGATATTCTGAATACACCATCTAGCACACAGGGAGAATCATCTACTCAGTCAGGGGGAGTAGTCGACGACAGTGACTCCTCCTCTGAAGATGAAGCTGAAGAAGATGACCAGAACAGTCAGGAGGAACAGGTTCCAGTTCCAGAAGTCCACAAGCATCTACGAGTGATGCACCTTCGACTTCAGAACCTCAAACTCCAACTACCTCAGATGCAGAACCAAATGTTCATAATCTTGGCTCTGAGGTAGCTGTTCCTACTACTCCAGGATCACGACTAAATGTTTATCATCCCCTTGACAATGTCATTGGAGATGTCAGATCAGGAGTACAAACCCGAAATCAGTTGTACTCAGCTGATTACGCCTCGGTTATGGAGAAAGGTTACATTCATGATGGTGCCTATCGATGTTTTGTCTCGCAGGTTGAGCCAAAATATGTCAGTGAAGCACTCAATGATGAGGCGTGGGTGAGTGCCATGCAAGAAGAACTTCTGCAGTTTAAGAAGTTAGGTGTATGGACACTGGTTGATAAACCTAAAGGTGCTAAAGTCATTGGCACTAAATGGGTACTAAAATGCAAGAAGGATGACCAAGGGGTCATTATCAGGAACAAAGCTCGACTGGTGGTTCAAGGTTTTCGCCAAGTCGAGGGAATTGACTACAATGAGGTGTTTGCACCCGTGGCAAGGATGGAAGCTATTCGTATCTTCCTTGCCTATGCATCGTACATGAAGATCAAAGTCTACCAATTAGATGTAAAGAGTGCATTCCTTCATGGAGAAATCAGAGAAACAGTCTACGTAAGTCAACCCGAGGGTTTTGAAGATCCTTACCATCGGGATAGAGTTTACAAGCTCGACAAAGCTTTGTATGGGCTTCATCAAGCTCCTCGAGCTTGGTATGAGAAACTCTCAACTCATCTTGTGAAACACGGCTTTCGCAGGGGAGTAATTGACTGTACACTGTTTATTAAGGAAAAGGATGGCGACCTACTGCTTGTACAGATATATGTTGATGACATAATCTTCGGGTCAAAGAACGAAGAGTTATGTAAAGAGTTTGAAGCAGTAATGAAGAAAGAATTTGAGATGAGTGCCATGGGGGAGATGAAGTTCTTTCTCGGGTTACAGGTGGATCAAACACCTAATGGAATCTTTCTACATCAGACCAAGTATGTAGGAGACATTCTCAGTCGTTTTGACATGGAGAATGCTTCTGCTGCTGGGACTCCACTTGCTACTAATCATGATATAGCACCGGATGATAATGGAGATCTAGTAGATGCCACTATGTACCGAGGAATGATCGGATCTCTCATGTATCTCACTGCCTCAAGACCTGATATTATGTATGCTACATGTCTATGTTCAAGATATCAGGCTAAACCAAAGGTCAACCATCTGATCGGGGTCAAGAGGATTTTTCGTTATCTGAAGGGTACACCCACACTTGGATTGTGGTACCCTCATGATGATGACTTTGAGCTTACCGCGTATAGTGACTCGGATTACGGGGGCTGCAAGATGAACTACAAGTCTACATCAGCAGGGTGTCAATTCTTTGGGAGAAGATTAGTTACCTGGCAGTGTAAGAAGCAGACATCGGTTGCCTTGTCAACCTGTGAAGCCGAATATGTTGCTGCTGCAAGTTGCTGTTCTCAAATCATCTGGATTCAACAGCAAATGCGGGATTACGGTTTAAAATTCTCATCTACTCCTATTTTTGTTGATAACTCTGCTGCAATTGCAGTAACTAAAAATCCGGTCCAACATCCTAAGACCAAACACATCGGTATTAAATACCATTTCATAAGAGATTGTTTTGAAAAGAACTTAATTGATGTGGTTAAAATTAATACTGATTTTCAACGCGCTGACCTCTATACTAAAGCTTTTGATAAACCACGTTTTCAATATTTATTAGAGGTCAACGGTGTTAAAAAGAAAAGTGAGGTAATTCCTGATGATGAAAATGTGTAGTCTGATGTCGTGTAGTTATATTTTATTTTATTTTGTCTATTTGATTTTAATTTTATTTAAACTCATGTTCTCTTGCTGTTTATTAAAATCCTAAAATAATTAAACCGGAAATGATTTTAGTATTTTAGGGGGAGAATATGTCAGCAAGTTAACATTAAAAAAAAAAAAAAAAAAAAAAAAAAAAAAAAATGAGGGAGAAGGAGTAGCGAGCTGAAATAATGTAGATTGTATCTGTGATACCGATTCAATACCTTTGGAAAATGATAGTACACAGGAACAAATCAAGAGGGACTTTAAAATTTAAGTGTTAGTAATATGCAAAAGTTCAAAGTAATAAATCTGTGTAGTCTAAGCAATACCAAAAGGAAAGATGATAGAAAACTGGCAACTCCTAAGGTGACACAAAGAAAGTAGACTTAGAGGCTGCTAGACCATATATGATATGTTGGTAGATTCAACACAATAGACAACTAGACCGGATTGGTGATTTCAAGATAAAACTAAAGTGTTCAACTGACTGTGGGCGTCCATCTTATCACTGGTTAACACAATCAACAATATTCCAATAAGGGGTAATGAGCAAGTAAACGCCACAAATGTGTGCGGATGACCATAACTAGAGCAAAGCAAAGAAAAAATGAAAGACAAATGCAATAAAGCTAATGACTTATGTTGTTGGTGCATTTTGTGCAAAATAAAATAAGCTGCTCTAACAAGGAGATAGGTTATGTGCCTCTCTGCTGTGCGATGGCACTGACCTGAGGATAAGCATAACCTAGATATTCTAGAATTCATTGTTGTTTGCCGCCTCTCTGCTGTGCGATGGCACTGACCTGAGGACAGGCTTCTCTTTGAAAGCTCTAAGAATAGTCTCTTCTTGTAATAATACCCGTAGACCGCTCAAAAGCTCCTGAGGGATGTTGATTACCATATAAGTGTGGGATCCACAAGTGTTAGTTGAAATAATTAAACCTAAATAAGTCACCAGTCTGTGTCAAAAGTCTGTGTATGGATTTAAGTGGACAAACATACTGACAATCATTGTGGCTACATTCTCAAAGGTTCAAATCAATGTGAAAACCTAAGAGTTTCAGTATGATTTCCTTATGTTGCAAAAGACTCTGGATGAACATCGAGAACTTGAGCATCAAAAGGTTTTATAACGAGTCCCAAATGATTTGAATTGCCTGTATGATTCCAAAAATTGAATTGGTCCAGATGTGATCAACCTAAGTTGAAGCTATCTACTCCCGATCCAAATCCCGTAGATATCAATCTCTGGATTTATCTCTCACAAAAAGCCAAAAATATGTCTGATTATGTAATTAGTTTAAATTCTTAAATTAGTTAGTTTGTTTTAAGTTTTAACTTGAGTCAAGTGTCGGGCTACATCAGGAAAGTCAGAAGGAATAAACTCACTAAAAGGGTCATGTCTGAGATGACCATATGTACTTTGAAAGGTTAAATTAGTCACGTCTGAGGTGACAAAGTGTTTTTAAAAGGGGTCACGTCTGAGGTGACCAAAGTGGTTAAAAGGATCACGTCTGAGGTGATCAAAGTGTTTTCAAGATAAAAGGATCATGTCTGAGATGATCAAAAGGTCATAACGTTAATTTAATAAATATAAAAGAGTCTAAAGGTAAATTGGTAAAATAGCAGAAAAATTAACTAAGTATGACCCATTCGCACGAATGGACCATACGTATGGACTAACCATACGAATGAAGTACATTCGCACGAATGGATCATACGATTAGTCCAATCGGATGCTTAAGTGCGAACGAGTGAGTCAGTCGCACGACTGAACTTCAGTCGGACGACTGGAGAAGGGCGACTGACCCAATCGCACGACTGAGTCCCACTCGCACGACTGAAAGGTGCGAATGAACTCAGTCGCACGATTGATTGAAACTTGGGTGGATATAAATAGAGGTGGAGTCGGTCGCAGAGACTCCTCATCTCAAATCGCCCCTAATTCGCATATTGTACCGTTACTCTGCCAAAATTTTCTTTGCTTGATTTTTTTTGCTGATTCTGTGTCACTAACGTTCGTTCATCATCATACAGGTATTTTGAAGTCTTATTCCATCGAAATTAGCAAATATGGAACCCTAATTGATTGTTAATACGACTGTGAAGTGCGAACCGCGAATGTCAAACCCTAATAACCTATTAAAACTAAGTAATATGTTAAAATTGAGTAAAATAGGTTGTTAGGGAAGAGTAGGCGACACTAAAGAACCGGTTAATTGAGTGATAAGACTTATTATGCGTAGATTCGATCTTTGGACGACTGAACACATGAGACAGACGACTGGTCGTCCGGATGAACTTCAGTCGCACGACTGAAGGGAACGATTCACTTAATCGCACGACTGAACCATGCGAATGAGACTCAGTCGCACGACTGGTGTAACCGCACAAGAGTTCATGCGCATGAGTCCAGTCGCACACTCAGTCGTGCGCATGAGTTCAATCGCACGTCTGAACCTCATTCGCACGATTCAGTCGCACGACTGTCTCCAGTCGTACAACCTCAGTCGCATGACAGATACTTTTTATTCAAAGTTTAAGTGTTGCTTTATACTCTTAGCTAACGAAACTAACGTTTATGTTATTATGTGTTACAGATGGCGAGTAGATGGAATATGAGCACCAAGCACAACATATGTGCTCACCTGGACTTGACATCCAGGAATGCAGCCGACTTCGCTGGCATTATTACTTTCCTACAGAGATCCAGGATCGCTTATGCTATATCTACTCCCTGCACACCGTACAGATCAGTGCAGCAGGCCTTCTGGGAAGGCGCATCTGTAGACAGATCCACCGAGCCTCATTGCATCAGGAGCTTGATTTTTGGTGAGGCCATCACTATTTCTGAGGAGGATCTGAGGATAGTTCTCCAGTTTGGAGATGATGCTGAGTGTCCCACACGTCTACACCCCCTCACGGTCCGTGGATGCTTCATGAGAGCCAAGTACTCTGGGGACATCAATGCCGGGGTACTCAACAAGAGTAACCTCTGTCCCCAGTTTAAGTACCTTGCGCACGTGCTGCTAAGTGTATAGCATCACGGAAGGGAGGTTTTGACGAGCTCTCTGACCAGATTCAGAACGCTTATGCAGCGTTGGTGCTGAACCACCCGTTCAGCTTCTCCAGGATGATATTCAGTTATTTGGTGGAGAACCTCGAGGGGAAGGGGAAGGAAGGCTTCTGTATGTACCCTAGATTTTTACAGATGATCATTGATCAGAAGCTTCCCTCCCTACCGAAGGAGAAGGAGGATGCTGTTATTCTCGAGGTCATGGACGACACGACTCTTGGCCGGATGAAGGTCTACAGGGGGAAGCAGGTGAAGCCCCCTGTCAGGAGGTTATTTGGGCATCTGGCCCGGGCTGATTATGTGGCGCCAGCAAAGAGGAAGTGGCGCCACGAGGACAGTGACTCTGATGAGGAGCATATAGCTATACCAGAGACGGACTCTGATGATGATGATAGCGGCGACGCCGGGGATGACATGCCTGCCCCATCTAGAGGCACAGATACAGACGTTATTCCCCCGGGGTCAGCCACTGCCGGAGAGGTCGCAGAGATGGCCGGTTTCCATCAAGAGTTCGTCGCTGGTGATATCGAGGAGGAGGAGTCAGACGAGGAGCCCCTCACCAGGACTGTGGGAAGCAAAGTAGTTCCCACAGACCACGGTCTTAAGGTGGTTGGTGAGCACCCAAGGGACTCCTCGGAGAGAGATACTGACCCTAATTATGTTCCGGGGTCAGCTAGCAGAGCTGCAGGGGGAGCATCTACTTCCTCCGGGACTAGGAGGAAGCGGATGGCTCAACCACATGGGTTGAAGAAGAAGAAGCGTCGTTTGACCTTCGTGACTACCACCACAGCCACCTCTACCACCACTACTGACATACCACCCATCACCACAGCCACCACAGCCACTACCCCTACTACCACATCCACCACTTTACCCACCACCACTGTAGCTATCCCATCCATCACCAGACCATTCACCCCTACTTCACCACCATCGACCCACCGACCCATATTCACCACGGCCACTGCCACCACCACCACACATCAGGCTGGACCGTCAGCCCAGCCCTCACATGCTCATGGATCTACTCTACCTCACATTGGGGTAGAGGAGCAGCTCTCAGCGCTTAACCGTATGGTTATGCGTCTGCTTGCTGCTGACGAGGAGAAGGCGGCGCAGATCCGCCAGCTGACCGACCTGGCTGCTGCCCAATCACAGCAACTGGCAGAGCAGGCTCGGGTCATAGACCAGCAGAGAGTTGAGGTGTCCCAACTCCAAGACATTCAGGCTCAGTCCGCCAAACGTATTGAGGAGTTGGAGACGACCAACAAGACTATCATGCTGAGGCTGAAGGGGTCGAAGGATGAGCCCCTGAAGCTAAAGGAAGGTGACGGGGATGACGGAGATGATGATGATGAAGATGAGGATGATGATGAGGAAGATGATGATGATGAGGAAACCGAAGAAGATAGGACAGAAGGACATGATGATGATGACGAGGCAGAAGGAGGGGATGCGGCTGCATCGGCCTCTGCCTCAGGTCAGGAGCGGAGATCCAAACGTCGACAAGACCAGTCATCCACTACTTCTGCTCCGCCGAGCGACACGCCACAGATTCAAGACAAAAGTACTGATTAGACTTTTATGTATTTCTTTGTTTTGTACTTGAATCATGTAATGAAAAACAAGTGTATTAAATGTTTATATATATTAAGTTCATGTATGTCTGTTTGATTAATTACTAATGATTTATGTGTTGAATGTTTATCTCAAACAGATCCAAACTTTCAAAGGGATGAGTTTGACTTTACTCCCCTTCAAATGGTCAAGACTCAGTTAACCATGATTCTTGACCTACAAGGGATAGTAAGACGGTCTGTGAGTTATACCCCTGAAGAAGGGGAGATAATTCATGACCTGTCTGATGAGCAAATAGCAGAAATGTTCAAACTCAATCCCGATGAAATAGTGAAGGACGCTCCAACAGTGGATTCAACCAGTGATGAAGAACTGAATGATATTAATGAAGTTGAGGTTGAAGACATTACTGCCGAAGAGTATCCTCAGTACGCTGACGCCGAGGGAAATGTGGTACCCAATTTGGGTGAATCCCTAGTCAGTGATACTTTTGAGGTACTTGACAAGATGGAGCAAGAAGCAGAAAAGACTGAAGGAACAGCCCAAGCCTCCAATGCAGAAGTAGATATTCGCAAGGCTGAATGGGCTGCCTGTTTTGAAGAAGTAAGAGCCCAGCGGGCTGCACCAAAGAGAGATGCCTACACCAAGCTCTACAGAGTCAAGAAACACCATAAGGTGTCGGGCAGGATTATCTCTTGGGCTTATTTTGAAGACCTTAACGCTTATGCAGTTAAGAGGGAGCAGGGCATAGAGTACTTCAGGTTCCCACATGATCTGAAGACTCTACCTGGTTTTGAGCTCAACCAGCTGGCTAAACTAAAGCTGCTGTATGCTGACCCGAGAAAGATGTCAGGCTGGTTTGAGGCTGCCCTGAGGAAAGAGTACCACACCAGGTGGGTCAACTTCAAACCTCAACAACCTACGAGGAATATCAGACGTTCTGAAGTTGATCCCATAACTGGAAAGCCAAAGATAGTGCTGAAGTGGAGTCCCCCGAGAACAATGTCGAGAATCCCTCTCAGGGAAATGCCTCAGGACTTCACTCCCCACTTCAAATGGTGGTACTACGATTGGAGAACCGCTGAAGCTGTCATAGTATTGAATAAAGAGGGACAAATGGATACTATCAGGGTATTCGACCCAATGTGGCTAACCAACTTATCTGCTAATGATGTCTACACATTATATAAGTGGCCACTATTCTATGACACGCAAGATATTGTACAAGCCCTCCAATTCCAAAATGTCATAAGACTCTGCTTTGCTTTTGAGATACACGCAGGAGTCACTAAAGAGGAGAAGTACAAGAAGTATAAGGAGGTGATGCAGAAGACAAGAGAATAGATAGATCTAGGTCCAAGGGGGAGTTTGTTGATACATGTATGTCCCTAGATCATGATTTGTAATGTAATGAACTTGTCTGTCTGATTATGATGTAATTGTAATCGATTAATGAAATGATATAAGTTGGTTGTTACTTGTCATGTTTAATGTTTCATTAATTGAATTGTGATTAAATTGATTGGGTTTGTGAATGTTTGAATGAGTGCACATTAATTTATATTAAATAGAACATTCAAACTTAACTTAATGAAGTTCTCATGCGGATGGCCCATGCGAATGGACCACACGCATGAATAACTTCATACGATTGACTCAATCGCACGACTGAACCAGGAGACTGGATCAGTCGTATGATTGACACATAAGATTGACTCAATCGCACGACTGAACACTCAGTCGTGCGGATGAATCAACCGCATGGTTCAATCGCACGACTGAACCATACTTATGGCCCAGTCGCACGATTGAACAATACTAACCTATAAATAGACCCAATTCGTGGGAAAACGTAAGCATTCATCCCATTACGATTCCAGACGTACCCTAGCCGTCCAGAAGCCTCCCAAATCGTTCTCCAAGTTCATAGAACACATCAGATCGGTTCCTAATCGATTTCTGACGTTGATATCAATTCTTGATTGATTCATCGTGTGTTCTCACTGATTGGATCGCCAATCAAATAGGATTCCGCACTATTTGAGTTGGTTTAACACGCAATCACTCGGTATTTCGTTCAAATACCAGGTCCTAACAGCAACGCCGAATGCTCCATCACCTGTCTGTTAACAGTTCAGGTTGTTGGAAGTCTGTGGTTCATGGACCATATAAGCCTATGGTGAGTAATCCGGAAACCAATGAGATGGTTCCGAAGAAGAAGGAGCAATATTCAGATGAGGATCTGAAACTGTTTGAAATTGATGCTAAAGCCCATGGAATTCTGGCCATGGCACTGCCTAATGAAATCTACTCTGGACTTATGCATCATGAAACTCCTCATGATCTCTGGGTTGCTCTGAAAGAACAATTTGGAGGAACTGATGAGGTCTTAGCAAACAATAGAGAGATCCTTGCCCAGCAATATGAGACATTCTCTCATAGAAAGGGTGAGTCACTGACTCAACAGTTTGAGCGATTTTCCTGTTTGATATCTTAGCTAAAATGGTTCAACATGAATATACAAACAGTCAGATGAACAACAGATTCCTCAGATCCCTGCCTGAGAGATGGGACACATATACTATTGTCCTACGCTCTAGTGCAAATCTGGACACTCTATCTCTTACCCAACTTCATGGGAAACTATTAACGTTTGAAAGAGAGATAGAACAGAAAAGGAAACTGGGTTTATCTGGAAAGCTCACTAATGACTTTGTACCAGAAAATACTGCTCTGGTTGGTCATGAGTCAGAATATGCTGCATCAGAAAGTTCTTATGATGAGCATATAGATTTCTCTTCAAACAGTGGAGATCATGCTTTTGTTAGTGTTGATGGTAATTCAGGGTCTAGTATTGATAATTTGTGCTTTTTGATGGATGATTTGAAAGGAATTGCTGATGATGATCTGGAAGAGATGGATATTTTGAGCCAAATGGCATTAATTAATATCAGATCTCAAAAGTTTTACAAAAGGACAGGTAGAAAATTCCCTGGTCTCTCTGGAAAAACCAAAGTTGGTTTTGATAAGAGCAAGTTAAGATGTCACAAGTGCCATAGACTTGGACATTTTGCAAGAGAGTGTAGATCATCTGGATCTAACTCATCTGCATCCTTTGTGACTTTTCCAAGCAATAACTCACAAACCAAAGGGCAACATTCTACCAGTTCTGATCATCATTCACAAATTCAATCATCTCCTGCATTTTTTGTTCCTCAAGGTCCAATGCCATATCCTTATCCATGTTTTTACACGCCTCAGTCTAGTCAGGTTCCTGTACCCATGGCTCAACAACCACATGCCCTACCTGATCCTCAACCATCTCAATTGAATCAACAATCTCAATCTCAATCTCATCAAAGCTTCTTCACACCTGAGGTTGTTGACTGGAGCAGCTTACCAGATGATATTTCTGGTTATTATGAACAATTGTTTACTGGTGCTGGTCAACATGGTGGTGAAAATCCTTTTGGAAATCTTGCTCTTATGGCCCTGGAGTCTACTGATGGAAATACTTCATCATCACAGGTACCACAGGTATCTTCTGAGGCTAAGGCCAAGTTGTGTTCTGAGTCATGCATAGCTGCTTTTGTTTCAATTAGGGAAGCAAATGTAGCCTTAATTAATCAAAATCTTGACCTAGAGAAAGTGATTTCCAAAAGAAAAGCTGAGTTTGAGTCTGTTTTAAAAGAAAAAGATGAGGAGATTTACAAATTAAAATGCCAAATCACTGATGAAAAAGCAAAGGTAGAGGTCATTTTGGAGAATCATAAGAATCTCAAAGAAACACTTGCAGCTACTCAAGTTAATTGTGAACGTTGGGTAACATCTTGCAAGGAGTTTGAAATGCTTCTCAGCAAGCAAACATCTTCAAATGTGAAGTTTGGGATTGGGTATAATCACACTATACCTCCTACAGATTTTATTCCCAAGCTAGAAGTAAAATCTGAAGGTGAAAGCAATTCCCAAACCACATCATCATGTGTCTCATCCTCAAGTGATAACTCAAAATCAGAGGATGAAGTCAGTATTATTACCTCAGCTAATCAATTTGCTGATGGTCTCACTGCTTCTAAACACATGATCAAAGAGAAACTGAGCAATTTAGGTGTTGTCCCACAACGTATTCAAAGTACTAAAGGGCAAGTCACAACACCTGAAGAGCATCTCAAACCAAATGAAAACAAGCATGGTTTGACAACTGCTGAAAAGTCTATCAGGAAATCCAAAAGTACTGATAGAAAACCTCTGAAGAACAAATCTTCAGTTGTTACAAATCCTTCAGTACTTACCATAAGTACTGAAAGGAAGAAAGTACTGAAGAACAAATCTTCAGTACTTTCATCATCTTCAGCAGTTGATGAACAAAAGATGAAGAAAAAGCCATGCGAAATATGTGGTCTGTTTAATCATTTCTCTGATGAATGTTGGTATAACAAGGGTTTAAAATTCAACAAAGATAAAACCATTAAAAAGAAAATGAATAAAATGAAAGATGAATTTCAAACCAAGTTTGTACCACAAACATCTAAATCTGATAACCCAAAGTTTTTCCAAAAAGCTAAAAAGAAGGAAGGGATTTATCACAAAACAGCTGAAAATATTCCTCATGGAATATCAAAACTCAAGACTAAGGAGCTGTTTGGCAACTTCTGAATGATTAAGTGCTGAACCATTAAGAGGTCTGAACCATTAAGTGCTGAACCATTAAGAGGTCTGAACCATTAAGAGCTAGTGTATTATTTAATTATTCAAAGACAGATATCTGACTAATTCAGATAATATGTCTTAACCATTCAGCATTAGACCTCTTAACCATTCAGCATCAATATAATGCTTAACCATTCAGAGGTAAATGTCTTAACCATTCAGACATGTGCTGGTGAAACAAACAGTCTGAACCATTAAGTGCTGAACCATTCAGACATCTGAACCATTAAGAGGCTGATTAAGAGGCTGCCAAACAGCCCCTAAGTCTGTATCTTTCAAAGAGGAGGATTTGGTGAGTCACAAGAACAAATCAACAACAAGTACTGATGTGTCAACTGAGCTGAAGGCTTTGACAACCAATCAGACACAACTTGTTATGATGGTTCAACATCTGTTGGGGAGAGTTAACCAATTAGATGTATCTGTGATTAAACCACTGAAAAGGAAAACTAAGCCAAAATCAAAGGAATTCTTTTCAGCACCATCTCCACCTTCAAAGGCTGTCAATCATGAAAAATCACTTAGTTTAAAATCTGTTGATGAAAACAGACCCAAAACCAAAATTTTTTGGGTCTCAAAGGCTAACTAATTTCTTGTGCAAAATGCAGGGTTCTTCAGCATGCCAAAGAAGCATCTGGTATGTAGACAGTGGAGGATCTATGCATATGACAGGGAGCAGCTCATTTCTTCATGATTACTCTCAAGGAAAGAAGGGAATTGTTTCTTTTGGTAATGATGCTAAGGTTACATCATCGGCAAAGGTTTTGTGTCAAATGGTGAGATAAGGTTTGATGATGTTAACCATGTGGAGAATCTCAAGAACAACCTGTTGAGTGTCAGTCAAATGTGTGATAAAGGGCATGTTGCACTTTTCACTAGTTAGAACTGTCGGATTCTGTCTTCCAAAGTTCTGAAAAGGATTGACAAGATATTGGATGAATATACTCTCCTGAAGGCCAACAGGATTGGAAGAGTATATGCCTTAGATTTATCAAAAAAAAATTGATCTAAAAGGTCATCCATGTCTGTTCTCTAAGGTCTCTTCTCAAGAATCTGAACTATGGCATAGAAGGCTTGGTCATGTGAATCTTAAAAACATGAACCAGCTTATTCATCATGGTTTAGTGAGAGGTTTTCCATTGAAGGAGTTCAAATGTGATGACAACTGTCCAGCTTGTTTAAAAGGAAAGCAACACAAAGTTTCATTTCCTCCAATAGAAGAACCAAAGTCCACTGCCTGCTTGCAATTACTGCATATGGATCTTTTTGGTCCAGTAAGAGTGATTAGTATGGCAAAGAAAAAATACTGTCTGGTAATTGTGGATGATTATTCCAAATTTGTATGGACTTTCTTCTTACATTCAAAAGATGAGGCTGCCCAAATCATCATCTACTTTGTGTTGTATGTAGAAAAATAGTATTCACTTCTAGTCAGGTGTGTGAGAAGTGATAATGGCACAGAATTTAGGAACCACACTCTTGATGAATTCTATTTATCTAAGGGAATCAAGAGGCAATATAGCATTCAAAGAACTCCTGAACAAAATGGAGTGGTGGAGAGAAAGAACAGGACCCTTATTGAAGCCGCAAGGACAATGTTGGCTGACTCTAGTTTGCCACTAACCTTTTGGGCTGAAGCTGTCAACACAGCTTGCTATGTACAAAATAGGGTGTTAGTAAATCAGAGGTTGATGAAGACTCCTTATGAGTTATTACATCATTTGGCCCCTCTAATTTCATTCTTTAGAGCATTTGGGTGTCCCTGTTATATTCTTAACACAAAGAATCCACTTCAGAAGTTTGAATCAAAGGTGGATGCAGGGTATTTTGTTGGGTATTCATCTACTTGCAAGGCATACAGAGTTTTTAATTGCAGAACAAAGATAGTTGAAGAAACTTTGCATGTCAAGTTTAATGAATCTCCAAAAGACAAAATTCCTCAAAATCCTGTCGAGTTATTTGATTTGGACATACTGCAATATGTTCCATATCAGTCTCCATCTGTTGCAGTTTCTGAGGATCCATCATCTTCATCTGGTGGTATATTTGCAAGTTGTAGTGATCACCTATCTATGTCTACTACACTTGCTATTCCTGTAGCTTCAGCAGTTCCATCCACAACAAATGCTGATGAAATTTCTGTGTCCTCTACTTCATTTGAACTGCCATCTTATTCTAGGTTCCAAGAGTCTGAATCAACATCTGTTGCTGCTAAATCTCCTACAAACACTTGCACAGATATTATTGAGTATTCAAGAACTGAAGAATCATCCCATGTCTCAGATCATTGGTGACATCAATGTTGGTGTCTCAACTAGAAGTCAATTGTCCAATTTTTGTCTCTATGATCTCTTCATAAGTCAGCAAGAGCCAAAGAACTATCATGTGGCATTAAGAGACAATGGATGGGTTGAAGCCATGCAACTTGAGCTTCTTCAGTTTCAAAAGCAGCAAGTGTGGGAACTGGTTCCTCTACCCCAAGGTAAGTGTGCAATAGGCACTAAATGGATGTTTAGTAAAAAACTGATGAAAAAGGTCAAATTGTCAAGAACAAGGCCAGACTGGTTGTACAGGGGTTTTCACAAGAAGAAGGTATTGATTATGATGAAATCTTTGCCCCTGTAGTCAGACTGGAGGCAATCAAATTGTTCTTAGCTTATGCTGCTTACCTTAATCTTAAAGTTTTTCAAATGGATGTCAAAAGTGCATTTTTATATGGTAAAATAAAAGAAGAAGTTTATGTGTGTCAACCACCAGGTTTTGAAGATCATAAACATCCAGATTAGGTGTATAAACTTGATAAGGCTCTTTATGGGTTAAAACAAGCTCCCAGAGCCTGGTATGAAACACTATCTAACTTTCTTCTTCAAAATAATTTCACTAGAGGCTCCATAGATAAAACTTTGTTCATTAAGAAAGTAGGCATGCATAAGCTCCTTGTTCAAATTTATGTAGATGAAATTATTTTTGCATCTTCTAATCCACAGTTGTGTGATGCCTTTACTAAGTTGATGCAACAAAAGTTTGAAATGAGTGCCATGAGAGAATTACAGTTCTTTCTGGGTTTGCAAATCAAAAAAATGGCTGATGGAACTTTCATTCATCAGTCAAAATACACAAAGGATTTGTTGACCAAGTTTGATTTACAAAACTGTAAGCCCTGTTCTACTCCCATGTGCAGCAACACACACCTGGATGTTGATCAGAAAGGTAAAGCAGTTGATGAAACTCTTTACAGATGTATGATTGGTTCCTTGATGTACCTTACAGCTTCTAGACCAGACATTATGTTTGCAACTTGTGTCTGTGCTTGATTTCAGGCTGCACCTAAAGAATCCCATATGATTGCAAGCAAAAGGATCTTTAGATACTTTCAAGGAACTCAATCTCTAGGACTTTGGTATTCCATTGGGTACTCTTGCAAATTAGTTGCTTTCTCTGATAGTGACTATGCAGGGTGTAAATTAACCAGAAAATCAACCTCTGGTTGATGCCAATTTCTAGGCAATTGGTTAGTTTCTTGGCAGAGTAAGAAACAAACTTCAGTTGCTACATCCACTGCTGAAGCAGGGTACATTGCTGCTGCAAGTTGTACATCTCAGGTACTCTGGCTTCAAAATCAATTATTGGATTATGACATTACATAGACTAAGACTCCTTTACTGATGGATAGTGCTTCAGCTCTTTGTATTGTTAAGAATCCTGTCCAGCATTCTAGGACCAAACATATTGAGATCAGACATCATTTTATCAGGGATTGTTATGAAAAAGGTCTGATTGATCCAAATTTTGTGCCTAGTGCTGATGAGCTTGTAGATATATTTACTAAGCCTTTGGATAGTGTAACTTTCCAAAATCTTGTGCTTAGGCTTGGTATGCTGCAGCTAGAATAATTTGACAACTACTGATGCTCTTAGTTAACAAGTACTGATGAGCATTAGTATACAGCTGTCAAAAATAAGTATTGATAAGTTATTTTATCTTCAGCAGTTTTTATAACTACTGAAGACTAAATTACTTAAAAGTACTGAAGTACTTTATTTGTTGAAAAGTACTGATGTAGTTAAAACTACTGATGTCTTTTCTCATAGATAAGTACTGATGACCAATGAAACATTTGAAAGTCAGATGATCTGCTGAGTAAGTGTTAAGGTCCTTGAAACACCTGAACTCTATGAATTGACGACAACAACTGCTGTTTCATTTCAAAACAACTGAAGCCAAAACCAAGTCTTCAGTAGTTTAAAACTACTGATGACTAACAGCAAGTCTTCAGTTGTTTACAACATCTGAAAGTTAAAACCATGTCTTTAGTTGTTTTCTAACACCTGATGACTCACACCAAAACTTTCATTTGTTTTCTTTCAGCCGCTTCATAACCTATAAATACCTAACCCTAACTTCAACCTTTTCATATGTCGTTTTCAAAACTTTCATCTTCCATTAATGGCGACCATGCAAATCAAACCTCGACACAACTGTGTTGCCTACCTTACCAAATCAGCCTTTTGGACTAAGTTTGATGCTGCCATTGATCTGATGGTTGATTCCCAATATCACACCGCTTTCCTTCTGAATCCAACCATCTATCCCGATACCTTTCGCCAATTCTGGACAAACGTCACTGTCCATACTGATGAGAATGATGACTCGATCACTCTCCAATCGTTTGTCAACCAGAAGAAGGTGGTCATCACTTCTGATATCATTCGCAAAAACCTAGACCTGAATGATGCCACCTATGTCACCAGATACCCCAAAGGCACCATTGATTTATCATTTATTAACCATGGATATGAGGGTGACCTAAGTGCTACCACTATTATGAAGAAGCACTTTCATGATGCTGAACGCCTAATCTTTCATATGATCAATGTTTGTCTTGCCCCCAAAACATCTTCATGGGATCAAATGTCATCCAGGTGGTAACAGGTATTGTATTCTATCCTTGAACGCCAAAGCTTAAATTTTTCTGAAATAATATTTTTGGAATTAAAAGATCTGGCAATGAAACCTGTGGCTAACAGATGGATATTATATCCAAGGTTTCTTATGGCCATAATTATTAATCAATTATCTGATGGCCTTGTTGGCCTTGGAGTCCCTGCTATTGTAGTTTTGCCAGAGGTATACTCCAGGCACAACTCAAACCCACAACTCAAAGAGGCTGCCAAACTGCTAAAACCCAAGCAAAGGTAACCCACAGCCTCCACCTCCAGATCTAAAGTCCCCTCCAAACCAAAATCCAAGCAAACCAAAAAGGCTACTCAGGGAGTTAAGTCCCCTGATGATGCCCTTGCAACACAAACGCACGATGAAACTACTGGTAGTGATCCCCTTGTAGTTTCCAAGACTCTACCAGCTGAAACCGCTCAGGTATCCTCTCAACAGGATCCTGATGCAACCAAAATTGGGGAAACCACATTACTGTAATCTCTCTCACTAGAGAATATTGCCATTGAAGAGCACCATTCACCCCACCTGCAATCTTTTTCACCTTTAACTCCCACTGAAACCACCCCTACAAGCCCAACTGCAGTTATTGCACAAGTGCTGACTCAACTACATTCCTCTACCCCTCCCCAGAAACCTATTACCACTGGGAAAACCTCAACAGTTGAGGGAGAGGATTATAATGTGGTTGACAACCCACAGCACAGAGATTACAAAGTTCAATCTCCTGGTATAGAAGAGGAGATTCGAACATTTGGTGCGGCTACCTCTTCTCCTGTTTCAGCACATCAACAGGATAAAGGAGGTATCATCTCTAAGACCTCACCAGAGGCAACTGCCAATGAAGGACATAATCCTTAGGCAGGAAGTCCCCAGTTCCAAGACATAGGGGCACATGTGAATACTGATCTACACTCAGCACATGTTCATCCTGATTTACTCAGGATGTCAGCTGATTCAGCAAAGCCTGATGATGACCTGGGCTTTTTCTTTGATGTTCTAGCCCAAAACACCATTCTTGAGGCAGAGGTATGCAGACTACAAGAACTGCTTGCCAAAATGTCCCAAGAATCAAGTCCATCTGCCCCAATTCACCCACAGATGGCAGCTTCTTTTTAAGCTTTCCCAAACACTGAGCCACTCTCAGCAACTAAGCCACCAGCCTCTGTTTCAGGCACCATTTCTCAGGGACAGAACCCCTCTGAGCAAATGGTTGCTGCCTTTAAATCCTCCTTACCTCTCATCACTCCAATCATCACTACCATTGTACATCAAACCATTGATGAGAGGCTTTCCTCAAATCTTCAAAACCTAGTTGATGATGCTGTTTCCAAGAAACTTTGTGACATTTAAACCCCCGAACCCAATGCATTGAAAAAGGGGGAGTCTAAGTCAGTGAAAGAAGACAAAAGAAAGAGAGTTGAAGAGGAAGAAGCAAAAGAGAAGAAAGAAAAGGAGATGATAACTTACAAGAGAAAGATAAGTACGGAACAGACTGAAGATGAGAAGAAGTTAGAGGAACTGATTAAAGAAGCTGTAAGGATTCCTTAAGTCTAATGCAACCCAAAACATTCAAAGTGTCTCTACAACATGCACTAAGTACTGAAGTGAAGAATGCTTCGGAAGTTTTACACAATGCATTAGAAAATACTCTAAGTGTAAAATCTTCCGAAGCCAAGACCAATATCTTCCGAAGCCAAACATGAAGTCTTCCGAAGCCTCAGAGACAAAGTCTTCCGAAGCTTCAACCTATGAAGACAGATTTCTTCCGAAGACTTTTAGTACACATGCTTTATCTGATCTACTGTTCCATAAAGCACCTTTTCCGCTGCATCTCTGTAAAGTCACCAACTTACATGAGTTGGTGAAAAGGTCCATGCTTTTGGTAATTGTACATTGAGGTCTTGAGTCTGTAACTTTCCACTTTATGTACTTTATCCTTTTTGTAATGTATAAGGATGTGAGCTATGGCATGTCATAGTCACAAGGTCAAAAGGCAGATATGCCTTTTGATCCTACAATTGATTTTGTTAGTGTTTATTAAATTGTATCCAGCTGGCTTTCAAAGTATAGCCGGCTGTAGGTTGTAGTATAAGTATTCCAAGTTCTTGTATCTTTCGTTATGCTTTGTAACACTTGTAAAAGAACTTGAGAAAGCAATATACTGCCTCCTTGAAACCCATACTCTCTTGTTCTGTCTCTTTACTTTACTTGTGTTCTTTGTATCACCTTGGTTAATCCAGTTCACTGTTTGATTAAAGTTTAGTTAATCTCCTCATTGTGTTGTTGTGTTGTAATTGTGTTAAAGCCCTTAAACGGTCCTGCAATTGGTATCAGAGCATTTTAGGCTCTTGATATAAGATCTAACCATCTTAAGATCTCTCACACACACAAAAACTAAACTTCTCAAATGGCTTCCATCTCGAAGACTGATATGGAGACTAGAACCATGAACAAATCCCCACTGATCACTCTTGATGATTTTGACACCTGGTGCATGAGAATGGAAGGCTTCATCTGGTCTCTTGATTCAAGAATGTGGGAATCTGTTGAGAATGGACCTTTCATACCCAACCCCCCCTCTGCTACTGGTGCTGGTATGATTCCTAAAGATGTGGCCAACTACTCAGATGAAGATAGAAAAAGAGTAGAGATTGATTGGAAGGCCATGACTGCTCTTCAGACTGCTCTCCCAAACTCTGTATACAGAGGTTTTAAGAAGTGCAAAACAGCTAAACAGCTGTGGGATGCACTGAAGCTGATGTATGAAGGCTCCTCTGAAGCCAAGGAGAACAAGAAAGATCTTCTGAAGCAGCAGTTTGAAAACTTCACCTTCAAAGCAGGTGAAACCATGACTCAACAATACTTCAGGTATGTTGAAATTGTAGATACCCTAGTGGATGGAGGAGTTCCTCTTAAGAACAGGGACATTGTAACGAAGTTCATGTCCTCACTTCCTAGGCAATGGACACACTATTGTGTGGTGATCAAGAGGACTGAGAACCTTAAAACTCTTACTCTGACAGAGTTGTATGTGATTCTCAGTGGATACCAGATAGAGATGAACATGCAAGGTTCATCTGGCAACTCCAACAATCAAATGGGTTCAGCCCTTCATGTGGTTGAAAGGGACAGCATAGAACCCCAACATCATCTCATATGCTACCCTGACAACTCACAAAAGGGTCCTATCATCACCTTCCCGGAGACACCAAGGGAGAACTTTACTCAAGGAAGCCCATTCCAAGAGACAAGTTCTTCTCAAGCCTTTGTGTCTACTGATGAAAGCTGTGGGAATTATCTCTTCACTCTTGAAGACCTGGACTGTATCCATCCAGATGACCTGGAATACATGGAGATAGTTCAGCAGATGGCTCTCCTCACTCACAGAGCCAAGAAGTTCTACAAGAGAAAAGGAAGAAGATTTCCAAGCAATGCTACCAGTGAAAAGTTTGGGCTGGATAAAAGCAAAGTTAAGTGTTACAACTGTAACCTTATGGGACACTTTGCTAGGGAGTGTAAGGCACCTAAAGCAAATGGGGGCCAAACACAACCCAGACCAAACTACACTAACAAAGCCCCTCAGAGTGAGAAGCCAAAGCAACATGCTGCTGTTGCTGTTGAAGAGGGAGGCTTTGACTGGAGCTTTCAGGTGGAAGATGCTTCTCCAAACCAAGCACTGATGGCTGACCATGATGAAGCCTAGGCATTGGAACATCTCTGTACTCCTGAATGCATTGCTAAAGTAAATAGATACAGGTCCTACAACTTAGAGATGAGATATGATCTTGAGTCATTAAACATATTGAAATCTGATTTTAGAAAGTCTGAAAATGATTACAAGTTAAAGATAGAGGACTTGGAGAAAACCATTTCAGTACTAAAACATGAACATACAGATTTTAGAACACAGATCCAAGATCTCATAACTAAGTTGACTGAGTGCCAGGCTGAGCTTGTGATCAGCAAAGCCAAGGCAGAGAAAAGTGTTCTTGAAGAAGAGACCTTCAAGAACATGATATCCTAATCCCTGCACAACAAAGTGTGCTATCAAAATAGACAGGGACTGGGATCAAATGAGATAGCTCCTCCACACACAATCTTGTCTGTAAGATCTCCTAGGTGTGGAACTTGTGAAGATGAGCTTCCTCTCATAGATCTTATAAGTGAGGATGATGAAGAAGTGATAGTGAAGAATTCCTCTGAGAAGAGTGAAGAAGAGGATTCTTCCAAGGGCCACTATCCTTCTGAGGAGAAGAAATCAACTGTTATGACCAAGTCCAAGAGAAAGAACTTGATCCGGAAGAGCAAGAGGAAAGCAAAGAAGGCTCAAGAAGTCTCAAGCTTCGGAAGGAAAGTCTGTTTCCTTCGGAAGCTCCAAATCAAAGAAGAAGGTAAATGGAAAATTACCTTCGGAAGTAAAATTGGTCTCGGAAGAAAGGAGTTCTTCCGAAGCACTGAAGTCTGCTGCAGTGACTCTAGAATCTTCCGAAGGTTCAGTCATAAAAACTTATGAAGTCCCAAAAGCTTCTAAGGTTTTGAAGGTCAAGTCCAAGACTCCAAAGGTGGTGTGGAAGTCAAAGAAAGACCAAATGACTGAAGTTTCTCCATCAACAACAGCTGAAGATCCCCATAGTACAACCATAGGATCTATTACTGTTGCATTACCTTCTATTACACTTAGTGAGCCCAAGACAAGTAAGGCTTGGGTTTTCCAAATGTAACTAATCATTTTCTTTGCGCAGGAACAGCTCAAGACAAACAGAAATGTCTGGATAATTGACAGTGGTTGTTCCAGGCACATGACAGGCAATAGGTCTCTACTCCATAATTTTGAGAGAATTGATGGAGGACCAATTGCTTTTGGAGGAGATGAAGGTGGTTACATTTCTGGAAGGGGCAAGGTCACAAATGGTAAGCTCAGCATTGAGAAGGTAAACTTTGTTAAGGAGCTTGGGTACAATCTTCTGAGTGTATCCCAATTTTGTGATCAGAGTCATAACATGCTCTTTACTGAGATGAGTGCATTGTTCTCAAGCCTGGAGTGGTCATTCCTCATGAGCATATCCTGCTCAGAGCCCCCAGGAAAGGGAACATGTACAAGATGAATTTGCAAAAAACATCTCCCTCTGGAGAAGTTTCATGCTTTCTATCTAAAGCAAATAGTGATGAGTCTTTCCTATGGCATAAAAGAATGTGCCATGTAAACTTTAAGAACATGAATAAATTAATTAAACATGATCTGGTAACTAGAATGCCAAAGAAAGAGTTTACAAGTGATGATCATTGTGTTGCATGCCTGAAAGGGAAGCAACACAAGGTATCTCACAAGCCTAAGGAAAAGAACTCCATCACTACTCCCCTACACTTGTTACATATGGATCTCTTTGGCCCCACTAGTGTAATGAGTCTAGGAAGGACCTCTTACTGTTTGGTGATCACAGATGATTTTACAAGATTCACTTAGGTCTTCTTCCTTAGAACTAAGGATGAAACCCCTGAGATTCTGAAGAATTTCATCTTAAAAGTTGAGAATCAATGTGATCACAAGGTCAAAACCATAAGATGTGATCAAGGAACTGAATTCAAGAACCAAATCCTTGATACATTTTGTGATGAAAAAGGTATTACAAGACAATATAGTGCTCCCAGGACTCCTCAGCAAAACGGAGTTGCTGAGAGGAGAAACAGGACACTTATTGAAGCTGCAAGGACTATGTTGTCTGACTCTAAATTGCCTATCACCTTCTGGGTAGAGGCAGTTAATACTGTTTGCTATGTGCAAAACAAAGTTTTAGTAGTTAAGACACATGGTAAGACTCCTTATGAACTTTGGCACAAGAGGAAACCTTTCATTTGTTTTCTCAGGTCATTTGGATGTCCCTGCACCATCTTGAATACCAAAGATCAAATTGCCAAGTTTGCTGAGAAATCAGATGATGGACATTTTATTGGATACTCTTCCCAAGCTAAAGCTTATAGAGTATACAATCTCAGAACTAGAATTGTTGAGGAGTTAGCCAATGTGACTTTCAATGAACACACACCCTGTGTGGCTGGTTCTGGTCCGGATTGGCTGTTTGATCTTGATTTAGTTACCAACTGTTTTAACAAATCTTGTGAGCATGTTTCAGGATCTACAGAAAATTTAAATACAGGTGATCCTGATCCAAGATTTGAGCTAGGAAGACCCTCAACTCACACATCTTCAGCTCCAGTTAGAACTACTTCAGCAAATGTGGTTTCTATCAGCATAACAATGACAAATTCAGCTGATACATCTGGTATGCCTTCAAATTCCATTTGACAGGATCAGAGATCACAAGTTTGAGGTAAAATAGTGTAATGCAGCGGAATGAAGAGATGAATTAGTCAAGTTATAGCAAGAAAGTGTTATTTGTAACAAATGCGAGAGAATATTTTCTGTGATTTGGAATGTTTCAATAATGCTCAATATTATTGCTCAATCATTCATAATTACAATAAGGTTGGCACTCCTTATATAGAGTGCAATTACTGCTGTAATCACGGGGTGGTGATTACTAGCAGATTTAGTACAAAAATAACTGCTTCTTAACAAACCACTGAAATGTTCACAACTACTGAGAACATGTCAGAGTGTTAAGTATAAAACATGAAACTACTGAAAAAGAAAACTACTGATGCTACAACGACTGAAGAACAAACTCTTCAGTCGTTTTACAAAACTACTGAAAATAGAAAATAAAAACTACTGAAAGCAAACCGTCACAACTACTGAAGAAGTCCTCTTCAGCTGTTGTGACAACATCTTCAGACTTTGTCTTCAGCACTTGTGTCTTCAGACTTTGTCTTCAGCACTTGTGTCTTCAGACTTTGTCTTCAGCACTTGTGTCTTCAGACTTTGTCTTCAGCACTTGTGTCTTCAGACTTTGTCTTCAGATGTTGTCTTCAGCTGATGTGGACTTCAGTAGTTGTTGTGACGTCTGTGGGACTTAAAGGTTTTCTGATCCGGCTCATTGGTTCTTTTGGTCCAACAAACTCCCCCTGAACCAATGCAGCCAAAACCTTTAACTTTATTGAGGTCCCACTTATTGTTGGCAAAATAGATGGTCTTTTTCCTTCTTGATCAGTTGAGAAGATGACCCATATAAGCACCGGCCTGGAAGTAAGTCCCTGATAATTTGGTTGGCAAAGTGTGGATGGGAGCTCTGTATTGGGGAATTGGACACTGAGCTGTTCCCCCATCCATGAAACTTACTTCCCATGTATGAGCCTGTAGGATTCTCTGGTGTATGCTCTGAGAAACATGATTTGTTCTTCCATAGTGAGATTCTCTGGTTCACCATCGAATAATCCTTCACGCCCATACAGCTCTGAGATGTATTTGGCCTGTTTGCCATTTTTGAGCTCAACCGTTGTGATCTGTCTGTAGGCAAACTCATCAGGATGATTACCTTCGAGTAACAGACTGAGCTCATTCTGTTTGAAGTTCTCAAGCTTCTTGTAGACTAACCCCTTCTTGATCACTCTGTTCTCTAACATCTTTTGGGGAGGCTGTTTAGTCTCATAAGCTTTCTTGAAGTCTTCTACAATCTCCCAGGGTGATACTACAAGGACCACTGTGATCTCTTCATCTACGATCCTTTTTATCTGGCCCTTGTAGCGTGCAGGAATATCCTTCTTCACAATTCTGTGAGCCACCCTAGGATCAGGCCACATCCTCACCTTTTCTTTCTGATATTGAAATGTGTTGGCGAGGGTGTACAGTCTCAGAGCTTCTTTCTTCATACTTATTATTGATGAGGAGGCTGCATAAGTTTTATCTATACTTTTTAGCATCTCCTCATCATGAAGCCTTTGCATTTGCTCTTCTTCAATCTTTACCCTCACAGTTTCCATCTGTGAGGTGGGAGTGATGGGCATAGGTTTGGCTTTGGGTAAAGTTAGGACTGCAGAAAGAGGCAGCCTATCTTCCTCCTCATCATCCTCTTCTTCTTCTTCTTCTAGCCTCAACATCCTTCTCTTCTTCTTCTTGGATGCATCATCGGCTGTTGGTTTTGAGGGTAAAGGAGTTGGTTTAATGGGTTGTGGTAGTGGTGATTTTGAAGTTGTGGGTTTTGCAGGTTGTTCTAGCATTTTTGTAATGAGTGAGGCTTTGGAGTATTTTGCTAGTTCATTTCTTTTTCCAGCCCCTGCTTCATTTAAGGCTTCAATCACTAATCCCTTTGTATATGCTTCAGACGTACAGATCTTGGTGGTTATAGCCAAGATACTGTCCCTGGTCCATGACTTAATCTCTATCAATGATCTTCCAAGATACTTAGCAATAAATCTGATCATGATCTCCAGTCTTTCTCTTTCTAGCACATCATAGCTTGCCCATCTTGAGTTAATTTCTTCAACTTCAAGTCTTCTAATCTCTGAGTCAAGCTGTGCAGTGTCAAATCCTTGTCTGTATAGTTGGTCAATAATGGAGTCCATAGATTTGCTATGTGTAGCATCCGCCATTTTGACCATCTCATCAAGCTGGAGTTCTTTTTCTTTCCTTTCTGTCTTCCTCTTCTTGTATGTGATGTGAAAGTCTTTGTGACTTTCACTCACTTGATCAGTGTCAGCTCCCTTCACATACTCTTTCTCCTTCTCAGTCTCTTTCTCAACAACCTCTTCTTCCTCCTGGTCTCTCTCTATCAGTATGCGCTTCCCTTTGTCTTTACTGACTGACTCTCCCCCTTTTTGGTTGCATTGGTTGCAAGGGTTTGAGTAGTAGAAAGACTTGTGCTCATAATCTCCTCCACTAGTGGCTGTAGAATTGAGGGAAGTTTGTCATCCAAGGTTTTGATCACAATGTCAGTGATCATTGGGGTGATGAGAGGTAGGGATTTTTGAATATAGCAGCTGTTTGCTCAGAGGGGTTCTGTCCCTGAGAAACAGTGCCAGAAGGAGAGGCTGGTGGATTGAATGTTTGTAGTGGCTGAGTGTTTAGGAGACCTTCAGGTGAAGGTGCCATCTGTGGGTGTATGGTGGTATCAGATGGACTTGCTTCTTGAGAGAATTGGTCAAGTAGTCTTTGTAGTCTACTGACTTCTTCCTCAAGAATTGTGTTCTGGGCTAGAACATCATAAAAGAAGCCCAGGTCATCATCAGCAGATGCTGAATCACCTGACCTCTTGCTAGTAGCAAGATGTACATGCTCTGGGTGTAGACCAGATGTAGCATGTGCCCCTTTTTCTTGGAACTGGGGACTTCCAGCCTCAGGACGATGTCCTTCATCAGCTGTTGCCTCTAATGAGGTCTTAGCCATGTTACCAGCCTCAGTCTGATCATGTGCTGATGCAGAAGAGGTGGCAGCCTCACCAGATATTCTTGTCTCCGTATCTACACTAGGAGACTGAACATTTAAACCCCTGTGCTGTGGGTTGTCAGAAGCATGTTGATCCTCTTCCTCCATATCTGTGGTTTTCCCTTTAAGTGGTTGTCTGGGAGGAGGAGAGGCATGCAGCTGAGTCAGCACATTTGCAATTATAAGTGTTGGACTTTGGGGGGCATTTTCATTGGGAGATGGGGTATTATGCACCTGGGGAGAATGGTGAGTTTCAATGGCAATCTCCTCAAATGAGGAAGATTCCAGATTTGTGGGTACCCCTTTATTGGTTGCTTCAGGTTCCTTTTGAGAGGAATCCTGAGCGGCTGTGGCTGGGTGAGTCTCTGATACTACTGGGGGGTTAACACCAGTGAGTATAGCCTGTCTTTGTGGTACAGGAGCATCTTCAGGTGACTCATTTCCTGAATAGCTGTTTTGGGTCGTTTTGTTTTTGGTTTGGTGGGGACTTTGGATTTTGTGGTGGTGGCTGTGGGTTCCAGCTGCGTGGGTTTGCGCAGCTTGGCAGCCATTTTAAGTGATTGGTCAGAGTTGTGCCGGGAGTATACTTCAGGCAATACAGCCATAGCAGGGACTCCCAGGCCAACAAGTCCCTCAGCTTGAAGCTGGTTTTCAATTATGGCCATTATAAACCGAGGATATAGTATCCAACGGTTAGAAAGTTGTTTTTGGGCCATATCCTTGAGCTCTAAGAATAATATTTCAGAAAAATTTAAAGGTTGTTGCTCAAGGATAGAGTACAATACCTGTTGCCACCTTGTGGACATTTGATCCCATGATGAAGTCTTTGGAGCCAGCAAACATTTACCATATGAAAGATAAGCCGTTCAGCATCCTGGAAATGTTTCTTCAATATGGTAGAGGCACTCAGATTGCCTTCATATCCATGGTGGGCAAAGGATAGATCAGTGGTGCCCTTTGGATAGCTGGTTGGGAAAGTGGCATCATCCAGGTTGAGGGTTTGGCGAAGAATCTCTGGATTGATAACCACCTTTTGGCTATGGACGAACGAATGAAGTGACTCTGTGTCATTCTCCTCAGAGACAAGAGTGACGTTCGTCCAGAATTGGCTAAGGGATTCGGCATATATGGTGGGGTTTATGAGGAAGGCTGTTTGGTAAGGTGACTGGACCATTAATCAATGGCGTTATGAAACTTGGTCCAGAATGGTGATTTAGTGAGGTGAGCGACACAGTTGTGTCGAGGTTTTAGTTGCATGGTCGCCATGGATGAAGAGAGGGTACAGAGTTTTTGAACGTTAGGTTTGAGAGTGAAGGTAAGAAAAACTCTGGTGAGATAAGGGATTTATAGGGTAGGGTTATGAACCGACTGAAGGTTTTTGGTGAGTCATCATTTGCTGAAACTGATGACGTGGCATCAACTTTTTGAGGTTGAAATGACTGACCGTATTGGTGTGATCATCAGTTGTTATAAAACAACTGAAGACTTGGTTTTAACTGTCAGACATTGAAACAGCTGAAGTCTTTGATTTTGTCTTCAGTAGTTATAAAACTACTGAGGACAATTTCGACTTCAGGTGGTGAAACAACTGAGGACATGGTGTTTGTCATCAGTAGTTGTGTAACTACTGAAGACAGTGGTTTTGTCATCAGTTGATGTAAACAGCTGAAGACGTAGCGGTAGTCTTCAGTAGTTGTAAACTACTGAAGACATAGCTGTGGCTTCAGTTGTTTAGAAACAGCAGTTGGAAAAACAACTGAAGAGGAATTGCTCATCAGCTGTTGTCGTCAATTCTTAGCTTTTCAGCTGTTTCAGTCTGACCTCTACATTAAAATGTTTCATTGGTCATCAGTACTTATCTGCATTTCTGACATCAGCAGTTGTAGTTACATCAGCTGTTGTGATTTCATCAGCTGTTATAACTACATCAGCTGTTTTAACAAATGAAGTACTTATATATGACATGGTTACCAATGATCATCAGTATTTATTACTGAGATTATCAGTAGTTGTCATTTATTCTAGCTGCAGCATACCAAGCCTTAACACCAGGTTATGGAAGGTTGAACTATCCAAAGGCTTAGTAAAAATGTCTGCAAGCTCATCAGCACTAGGAACAAATTTTGGATCAATCAGACCTTTTTCAAAACAATCTCTAATAAAGTGATGTCTGATTTCAATATGTTTAGTCCTAGAGTGCTGGACAGGATTCTTGACAATACAAAGAGCTGAAGAACTGTCCATTAACAATGGAGTCTTAGTCTCAGTTATGCCATAATCCAATAATTGGTTTTGAAGCCATAATACCTGAGATGTACAACTTGCAGCAGCTATGTACTCGGCTTCAGCAGTTGATGTAGCAACTGAAGTTTGTTTCTTACTCTGCCAAGAAATCAAACAGTTGCCTAGGAATTGGCATCCACCAGAAGTTGATTTCCTGGTCAATTTACACCCTGCATAGTCACTGTCAGAAAAAGCAACTAATTTACCAGAATGTCTAGTAGAATACCATAAACCTAGAGATGGAGTGCCTTGCAAATATCTAAAGATCCTCTTGACTGCAATCAAATGAGACTCCTTAGGTGCAGCCTGAAATCTAGCACAAACACATGTAGCAAACATAATATCTGGTCTAGAAGCTGTTAGGTACATCAAGGACCCAATCATACATCTGTAAAGTGTTTCATCAACTACTTTACCTTTCTGATCTGTATCCAGTTGTGTGGTGTTGCACATGGGAGTAGAACAGGGTTTACAATTTTGCAAATCAAATTTTTCCAAAAGATTTTTTGTATATTTGGACTGATGAATGAAAATTCCATCAGCCTTTTGTTTGATTTGCAAACCCAGAAAAAATTGTAATTCCCCCATTGCACTCATTTCAAACTTTTGTTGCATCAGCTTTGTAAAGTCATCACACAACTGTGGATCAGAGGATGCAAAAATAATATCATCTACATAAATTTGAACAAGTAGATTATGCTGCCCTGCTTTCTTAATGAATAAAATTTTATCTATGGTGCCTCTAGTAAAATTATTTTTAAGAAGAAAGTTTGATAATGTCTCATACCAGGCCCTAGGAGCTTGTTTCAACCCATAAAGAGCCTTATCAAGCTTATACACCCAATTAGGATGTTTGTTGTCCTCAAAACCTGGTGGTTGACATACATAAACCTCTTCTTTAATTTTCCCATATAAGAATGCACTTTTGACATCCATTTGAAAAACTTTAAGATTTTGATAAGCAGCATAAGCTAAAAACAATCGAATTGCTTCCAGTCTGGCTACAGGAGCAAAGGTTTCATCATAATCAATACCTTCTTCTTGTGCAAACCCCTGAACCACCAGTCTGGCCTTGTTCTTAACAATAAGCCCATTTTCATCAGTCTTATTCCTAAACACCCATTTAGTGCCTATTGCACACTTACCTGGAGGTAGAGGAACAAGTTCCCACACTTGCTGTTTCTTGAACTGAAGAAGCTCAAGCTGCATGGCATCAACCCATCCATTGTCTTTTAATGCAATGTGATAATTCTTTGGCTCTTGCTGACTGATGAAGAGAGCATAGAAGCAGAAATTTGACAATTGACTTCTTGTTGATACACCAGCAGTGATATCACCAATGATTTGAGACATAGGGTGATTCTTCAGATCTTGATACACAATGAGATCAGTGCAAGTGTTTGTAGCAGGCTCAGCAGCAACAGATGGTGATGGTGAAGAATTTCCTTGAAACCAATCAGTTGATGGTAGTTCAAAGGAAGTTGAAGTTGTAGAAATCTCATCAGCATTTGTTGTGGATTGTGCTGCTGGAGCTACAGGAACATCAGGTCTAGCTGAATCAGGCAGTTGATCAGTAAATCTGAAGAGGTGAGTACTGCTATCATCATCATCAGCACTAGCAGTACCACCAGGTGGAGAACTGTTGACATGAGCAACAGCTGGAGTTTGATGAGGAGCATATTGCAGTATGTCCAAATCAAATATCTCCACAGGATTTTGTGGAATCTTGTCCTTTGGAGATTCATTAAACTTAACATGTAGAGTCTCTTCAACTATCTTTGTTCTACAGTTGAAGACTCTGTATGCTTTGCAAGTTGATGAATAACCAACAAAATATCCTGCATCCACCTTAGAATCAAATTTCTGGAGTTGATCCCTTGTGTTGAGAATGAAACAAGGACATCCAAAAGCTCTAAAGAATGAAATTAGAGGGGCCAAATGATGAAGAACTTCATATGGAGTTTTCATCAACCTCTTATTCACTAGAGCTCTATTTTGGACATAACAAGCGGTATTGATAGCTTCAGCCCAAAAAGTCATTGGCAATCCAGAGTCAGCCAACATGGACCTTGCAGCTTCAATAAGGGTCCTGTTCTTTCTCTCCACTACTCCATTTTGTTCAGGAGTTCTTGGAATGCTAAAATGCCTCTTGATTCCCTTTGAGAGGAAGAACTCATCAAGTGTGTTGTTTCTAAACTCAGTTCCATTATCACTTCTAACACACTTGACTGAGAGGGAATACTGCTTCTCAACATACAACACAAAGTTGATAATCTTCTGAGGTGCTTCATCCTTTGAATGCAAGAAGAAAGTCCATACAAATCTAGAGTAATCATCCACAATTACTAGACAGTATTTCTTCTTAGCCATACTCATCACTCTCACAGGACCAAAGAGATCCATATGAAGAAGTTGTAAGCAGGCTGTGGACTTAGGTTCTTCTATGGAAGGAAATGAAACTTTGTGCTGTTTTCCTTTTAGACAAGCAGTGCAGTCATCTTCACATTTGAACTCCTTCATGGGCAATCCCCTTACTAAACCATGGGTAATCAGCTGATTATGTTTTTGAGATTAACATGACCCAGCCTTCTATGCCATAGTGTAGATTCTTGAGGGGAAGCCTTGGAAAATAGGCAAGGATGGCCTTTTAGATCTATTTTCTTAGAAAGATCTAAGGCATACACTCTACCAGTCCTGTTGGCCTTAAGGAGAGTGTGTTTATCCAACACCTTGTCAATCAAACTCAGAACTTTGGATGACAGAATCCGGCAGTTCTGACTTGTGAAAAGAGCAACATGGCCTTTGTCACACATTTGACTGACACTCAAGAGGTTGTACTTGAGATTTTCCACATGGTTAACATCATCAAACTTTATTTCCCCATTGGAAACAAAGCCTTTGCCGATGATGTAACCCTTTGCATCATTGCCAAAAGATACAAATCCCTTCTTTCCTTGAGAGTAGTCATTAAGAAGTGATCTGTTTCCTGTCATATGCATGGATCCTCCACTGTCTACATACCAGATGCCTCTGTGGCATGTTGAAGAACCCTGCAGAACAAAGCAAATTAGTTAGATTTTGAGACCCAAACCTTTTTGGTTTTGGGCCTATTCACATCAACAGATGGTGGACTAACAAGTTTGCTAGAAATAACAGCTTGAGAGGAAGAAGATGGTGGAAAAGAGGAATCCTTTGGCTTGGACCTCCTTTTCTGTGGATTCAACATAGGAGCATCTAATTGGTTGACTCTTCCCAATAGATGTTGAACCATCATAACCAGCTGTGTCTGATTTTGTGATAGAGCTTTCAGCTCTTCAGACACATTAGGACTGGAGTTTGATAAGTTCTTATGTTGCACCTTCTTCTTTTGAGCAACCTCAGCTGTTACCTGTTTAACCCCTTCCTTTTTGGATTTCTTTTTGGACTTGGGGATTACAGGATTTGATGTTGCTGGTACAAATGTGGCTTTAAACTCATTTTTCATTTTTACCATTTTCTCTTTAATTTCATCTTTATTTTTGAGTTTGGATCCTCTTTTGTACCAACAATCATCAGTGAGATGATTAAACAAACCACATACTTCACATGGTTTATTTTTCATCTTTTGTTGATCATCAACTAAAGAGGATGAAACTACTGAAGACTTGCTCTTCAGTACTTTGGAAGCACTATTTGCTTTCTTGGCTTCCTCTTTAGTAGTTTTCAAACTCTTTCTACTGACAGTTTTCTTCTTTTCAGTGCTGTCAGTAGTTGGAGCTTGAACTTCAGGAGTTAAATCTTGCTCTCCAGTCCTTTCAGGACTTTCTGACATAACTCCTGAGTTGACCAACTCTTTGATCATGTGAGTGTCAGCAATTGAACTATCAATATTAGCTGATAAGTTCTGAGAGGACTTATTGCTGACTTCAACTTTTGATGATGCTTTATCAAAAAGTGAATCACATGATGAGGTGGATTGGTTATTGCTTTCTCCATCAGATTTCACCTCTACTCTTGGAGCAAAATCTGTAGGAGGAGCAGTATGATTATAACCAATGCCAAACTTCACATTGGAAGCTGATTGCTTACTAAGAAGCATTTCAAAACCTTTGCATGATTTCACCCATCGATCACACTCCACTTGGGTGACCGCAAGGGTTTCTTTAAGACTTTTCTGGTCCTCCAGAATAACCTCTAGCTTAGCCTTTTCATCATTTAATTGGCATTTAAGCTTATAAATCTCATCATTTTTATTATTAAGAACAGACTCATACTCAGCTTGTCTTTTGGAAATAGTTTTCTCAAACTCAAGTTTTTCATTTATTAATGCTACATTTGCCTCTCTAATAGAGACAAAAGCAGCAATGCAAGATTCAGAACATAACTTGGCTTTGGCCTCTGAAGATACCTGAGTTACCTGTGAAGATGATGCAGTTGAGCAGGAACCCTCAGTTGATTCCAGAGCCATAAGTGCCAGATTTCCAAAAGGACTATCACCACCATGTTGATCAGTACTTGTGAACAATTGTTCATGACCAGACATGTCATCTGGCAAGCTACTCCAATCAACAACTTCTGGGGTGAAAAAGCTATGTTGTTGAGGCTGAGGGGGTTGATGAGATGGTTGAGGTTCTGGAAGTGCATGAGGTTGTGGTACCATAGGAGCTTGAACTTGACCGGCTTGTGGCATGTAATAACACGGGTAAGGATAAGGCATTTGACCCTGAGGAACAAAATATGCAGGAGATTGTAGTTGAGACTGATGACTAGAATTGACAGGATGTTGCCCTTTGTTTTGTTGACTATTACTAGGAAAAGTCACAAAAGGTGCAGAGGAATTAGATCCAGATGATCTACATTCTCTAGCAAAGTGTCCAAGCCTTTGGCATCTGTGACACCTCAACTTACTCTTGTCAAAACCAACTTTGGTTTTGCCAGAGAGTCCTGGGAACTTTCTTCCAGTTCTTTTATAGAACTTCTGAGATCTGATATTTATCAAGGCCATTTGGCTCAAAATATCCATCTCTTCTAAGTCATCATCAGCAATCCCCTTAAGATCATCCATGATGAAACATAGATTGTCATTATTACACCCAGAAAATTGACTATCAACACTCACAAATGCTGAATCAGAAATATTTGAAGAGAAATCAATATGCTCATCATACTGGCATTCAGATGAAGCATATTCTGACTCATGACTAACCAGAGCAGTATTGCCTGGTACAAAGTCCTCAGTGAGCTTACCAGATGAAGACAGTTTTCTCTTTTGTTCTATCTCTCTCTCAAATGTGAGTAGTTTCCCATGAAGTTGGGTGAGAGATAGTTTGTCCAAATTTGCACTGGAGCGTAGGACAATGGTATATGTGTCCCATCTCTCAGGCAGTGATCTGAGAAATCTGTTATTCATCTGAACATTAGTGTACTCATGTTTGACCATTTTCAATTCAGAGATCAAACAAGAGAACCGCTCAAACTGTTGAGTCAGTGTCTCACCCTTCCTATGAGAGAATGTCTCATATTGTTGGGCAAGGATCTCTCTATTATTTGCCAAGACCTCATCTGTTCCTCCAAATTGTTCTTTCAAGGCATTCCAGAGGTCATGGGCAGATTCATA
This sequence comes from Flaveria ramosissima, assembly GCA_025215565.1. Taxonomy (NCBI): domain Eukaryota; kingdom Viridiplantae; phylum Streptophyta; class Magnoliopsida; order Asterales; family Asteraceae; genus Flaveria; species Flaveria ramosissima. The sequence continues at coordinate 41,455,747 of CM046043.1, read as the reverse complement.
GTGCATTAACCCAGAATAAATTTCATTTGGTAGCGCCATGGCTAGAATTCCATGAGCTTTTGCATCTATCTCAAATAATTTCTTATCTTCATCTGAGTATTGATCCTTCCTCTTCGGAACCATTCGATTGGTTTCCGGGTTATTCACCATAGGCTTATGTGGACCATGTACCACCGATGTCCAACAACCTGAACTGTTAACAGACAGGTGATGGAGCATACGACGTTGCCATATGTTATACTCATTCCTAACCAGCATTGGAGGCTTGGTTGAGGAACCAGTATTGTGAGGATCATTGGAAGGAGTAGTCATTTTGAAACGAGAACAATTTTATTCAAGCAAAAGTTTTGACACACCACAACAAACTCAATGAAAACCGAGAATAAGTCTCAGGATGAATGATTAAAACACAGAAAATTCACTCTCTTTATCAGTTTCTTGCAAAAAGGATACTAATTCACTCAAACTTGGATCTTGAAGAGCAGTTTCAATGATCAATTATTAGATCGATCAATGATTAACCAGCTCTGATACCATTTGACAGGATCAGAGATCACAAGTTTGAGGTAAAATAGTGTAATGCAGCGGAATGAAGAGATGAATTAGTCAAGTTATAGCAAGAAAGTGTTATTTGTAACAAATGCGAGAGAATATTTTCTGTGATTTGGAATGTTTCAATAATGCTCAATATTATTGCTCAATCATTCATAATTACAATAAGGTTGGCACTCCTTATATAGAGTGCAATTACTGCTGTAATCACGGGGTGGTGATTACTAGCAGATTTAGTACAAAAATAACTGCTTCTTAACAAACCACTGAAATGTTCACAACTACTGAGAACATGTCAGAGTGTTAAGTATAAAACATGAAACTACTGAAAAAGAAAACTACTGATGCTACAACGACTGAAGAACAAACTCTTCAGTCGTTTTACAAAACTACTGAAAATAGAAAATAAAAACTACTGAAAGCAAACCGTCACAACTACTGAAGAAGTCCTCTTCAGCTGTTGTGACAACATCTTCAGACTTTGTCTTCAGCACTTGTGTCTTCAGACTTTGTCTTCAGCACTTGTGTCTTCAGACTTTGTCTTCAGCACTTGTGTCTTCAGACTTTGTCTTCAGCACTTGTGTCTTCAGACTTTGTCTTCAGATGTTGTCTTCAGCTGATGTGGACTTCAGTAGTTGTTGTGACGTCTGTGGGACTTAAAGGTTTTCTGATCCGGCTCATTGGTTCTTTTGGTCCAACATTCCAGCTCAGAGGCTTTTCAACCAGATCAAGACACCTCAATTGTAGAAGACAACAATGGTGATGGTGATAATGATCAGGAATTTCTTGATGCTAATAACCATACCATAGATGACAACATCAATGATGTCACACACTCATTGGATCAAGCTAATCTTGATAGGTGTGATAATGTGGACGGTGAATCTTCCAGACCAGATCAAAATTTCTCAAAATTGGATCTTTCTCAGCAACTTGCTGTGATCCCTCAGCTAAGGATCCACAAGTCTCACCCCACCACAAACATCATTGGAGATGTTGTCACAGGGGTAAGAACAAGAGGACAAACCCATGAAGCAAATGTTTGTCTTCACTCTTGTTTCTTATCTCAGATAGAGCCAAAGAAAGTTGATGAAGCTCTAAAGGATGGAAGTTGGGTTGAAGCTATGCAACAAGAGCTGCTTCAATTCAAAAGGCAGAAAGTTTGGAACCTTTGTCCTTTTCCTCATGGGAAGACTACCATTGGAACCAAATGGGTTTTTAGGAATAAGAAGGATGATAGAGGAATCATCATCAAGAACAAGGCAAGACTAGTTGTTCAAGAATACACACAAGAAGAAGGGATTGACTACACTGATGTCTTTGCTCCTGTAGCTAGACTAGAAGCTTTAAGGATATTCCTGGCATTTGCTGCATCCAAGAACTTCAAGGTCTTTCAACTTGATGTAAAGTGTGCTTTCTTATATGGGGTGATTGATGAAGAGGTCTATGTCAAACAGCCACCTGATTTTGTAGACCCTGATCATCCTGATTATGTCTACAAGCTTGACAAGGCTCTTTATGGGCTGCATCAGGCACCCAGGAAGTGGTATGAGACACTATCTGAGTATCTTTGTAAACATGGATACAGGAGAGGTACTATAGATAGAACTCTCTTCATCAAAGGACAGGGAAATGACTTATTGCTGGTTCAAGTATATGTAGATGACATCATCTTTGGTTCAACTAATCCAAAGCTCTGCAAAGACTTTGAGAAGCTGATGAAAGACAGATTTGAAATGAGTTCAATAGGAGAACTAAATTTCTTTCTGGGAATTCAAGTGAAGCAGGTTGAAGATGGCATCTTCATAAGTCAGTCAAAGTATGTTCAAGACATACTAGAGAGGTTCAACATGACTGATTGTAAGATTGCTAAGACACCCATAGCCAGAAACCACTCCCTTGGACCTGATCTTGAGGGGGAGTGTGTAGATGAACACTTATACAGGGCTATGATTGGGTCTCTTATGTATCTTACAGCTAGCAGGCCTGATATCATGTTTGCTACATGTATTTGTGCAAGATATCAAGCCAACCCTAAGATGTCTCACTTAATCACTGTGAAAAGGATTTTAAGATACCTCAAAGGTGCTTCAACACTTGGTCTATGGTATCCAAAGAATCCTAATTTCAATCTGTATGCCTATACAGATAGTGAATATGGTGGTTGCAATATGACTGCAAAGTCTACATCTGGGGGATGTCAATTCCTTGGTGGAAGGGTTGTCTCATGGCAATGCAAGAAACAATCCTGTGTGTCTGCATCAACTGCTGAGGCTGAATACATTGCTGCTGCAAGCTGCTGTGCTCAAGTGCTTTGGATTCAAAATCAGATGTTGGACTATGGATTTAACTTCAAAGAGACTCCTATCCACATATACAACAATAGTGCTATCTCTATTACTGAGAACCCTGTGCAGCACTCAAGGACCAAACACATCAACATCAGGTATCATTTAATAAGAGATAACTATGAAAAGGGATTAATTAAACTAGTCAAAGTTCATACAGATGAACAATATGCTGATCTGTTCACAAAAGCTTTTGATGAACAGAGATTTAAGTATCTGATATCAGCTATTGGGATGATTAACTTTGAGTAGACTTTTTCTTAAAACTAATTCTAATTATTTCTTCTTAAAATATGTGTGTCCTAAGTTGTCTAGTTCATCACTTTCATAAGCTCATGTTTTCTTTGGATGTAAAATTCTTTTTGAAGACTTTCCTTAGATTCTTGAAAATTTTCTGATACTTCGGAAGATAAAGTTTTATCTTCGGAAGAAAAACATGTCTTCAAAATAAATAACTGTCTAAGAGATTTTACCTTCGGAAGAAGTCAAAATTCATCTTCCGAAGCTTAAAATTCTTATCTCAGACACTTATTCATTTTTAAGGACTTTTTCCTTCCGAAGCAAAATTAACTTTCGGAAGCTAGGTTTATTCTTATACAAAGCATCCAAGGGTTTATTTCTCTTCCGAAGCATAAATTTTCAAGACTCTCTGGAAAATCTTCCGAAGCCATTTAAGCTTCGGAAGCTTTTTCAATTAAATCTTCCGAAGACAAATTACCTTCGGAAGCTTTTCGAATTCCAAGAAAACTACTTTTTGAGCAAAGGTAAACTACCTTTTCAGAGGTGGGACCGACTTCCGGATTTCAAAGTTTATCCTCTTTCATTAACTTTGGTTCAAATCTCTTTTCACATAAATACCCAACGGTTCCCCCTCTTTCCCACTATCTTCCTCAATTCCACTATTCCTCTAACCTAATTCTCTAACCGCCTTTGCTTTCTACCTTTCTTCACCCTTAAGGTTCTGAAATGGCCAACCTAAACCGCAGAAACAACCCAGATTTCTCCATGCAACTTAACAGGCAACATAATCAAGTTGCTCTATTAAGTTCTGAGAAAGATGCAAGTTTCTCAGAGATTTGCCAATTCTTAACTCTGTCAAACTATTTCACCTCCCTGACCATTGATCCTACTCTATATGAGGATCACTTGCTTGAATTCTGGAAGACCTGCCAAGAGGTCATTATGGATGGGGATAAGGCACTGTCTGCCACAGTACAAGGGAAGACAATCTTCATCACTCCAGCCATCATTAACCAACATTTACAGCTGGATGATGAAGAAGGTGAGTTGTCCTTCCCAAAGGAAGCTGTTAATCATTCCTTTGAGTAGATGGGCTATGAGGGAGATTTCTCTGTAAAGACCTTCAGGAAAGGGAAGGTCTCATCCCAGTGGAAATACCTGCTCCATGTGGTTATCCACAGCTTATCAAACAAGATGGTGGATGGGACCAGATTCCTGAGGATCTCTCCTTTATAGTTCATGGAATGGTTCAGGGGGTCAAGTTCAGGTATTCACAATTTGTTTATACTAATTTCCTTGCAAACATAGACTCCTTAGAGTACTACATGTTTCCTAGATATGTTCAACACATTCTCAACTGTGAACTGGGCTCACAGTTGAGGGAAACAAGTAATATTCTTAAATTGGGACAGATGAAGCCCGGCATCTTTAAAATAATGAAGAAGCCAACTGTAGGCTTCTTAGGGGTAGAAACAGCCCTAGTCCCTAAAATGTTAGAGCTCATTGCTCAAGGTGAAAACCTAGCAACACAAGCTAGTGTTGAACCCACACCACTTTTAACCTTACCTCTAAAAAGACCAGAAATCACCCTCACCTACCAAAGAAAATCCAAACGAACCCCTGCTCAAGCTATTGAGTCTGTGCAGGCCCCCATATACTCAACCTTACAGGAGGAAGTGGACACTAGAGCTCCCACTTCTCCTGAGGAGCAGACCACTCTCATTTCCTCACCTATCAGGGCTGAGGTTCATCATGCTCACCCTGATGAGCTCACAAGCCCAACAGCCATAAGCCTTCACTCTGAGTCTCAACACTCAAGTGAACAACCTTCAGCGGACAGTTACCATCCCCAGCCTTTAGATCTCAACCAACCAATTCCCAACCTATCCTTCTATACTGATGAAGACTTAGGATTCAGTGAGTACCATGAGTCTCTCTTCTCCTCCCTTACTCAAAGAGAGATGAGTACCTCTGACTCTCCTCAGTCTATCCTACATCAGTCACCTATTACTGAGGTGGACACTTCTGAACCTGTTCAGGATGTCCATATGGAAGAGGCTCTCACTTTTGAAAGTGATTACATCATTAAGACCTTAACTATGGCAACTCAGCCCACTGGCATCTCAACTGAGGCTGCCAGTGAGCAAAGGAAAACCAGCAGCCAAGAACATCAAGCTGGTGGTGAGAGAGAGGACTTTGGTCCAATTATCTCATCCCCCAATGATTCTTCTGATGAAGATGAGGGAATTTGGGACTAAAGGTGCAGAAATTGTCAAAAACATGCTCCTATTTAGTCTCTAAGGTTAGTCACTTGGAATCTCAGGTGACTACCTTACATAACAGGGTCAATGATCAGCAACTTCAGATTTCATATTTAAAGGAAAAACTAGCTGGGAGACCTTTAAGGAGAGCTCAACCAGGAACACAAGAACCTGTGGAAGTGATTGACTTATCCTCCAGCTCACCTATGCAAGTGGGTGATGCTACCAAAAAGGGGGAGAAAGTTATTACAACCACAGAAGCTGGGAGTTCAACACAGAGAATGGACATAGAGGACTCACCATCCTCACTTGATGTTGTGCATTCTCAGCAACTTCCTCAAGTTCATATTAATGTGGACTCTATAGACTCAATCATTAGGAGTCTCTTTGAGGAAGGTATACCAAGGGCTGTCTCATCTCCACCACAAGGAACTGGCAACTACATCATAAGGTGGAGGTATGATGATGACAGAAGAGCCCTTATCCTTCACAGAGTTCAAGGTCAACAAAAAGTTTTTCATTTCCAAAGCCTAAACTTCTATGAAAGATTGGATTTAGTCAACATACCACTTGTCAATCCAAGCAATTCAAGAAAAGCTGACAGGCTGGCTCAAAGAATCCAAGATAGGATCCTTGCAGAATTCTCTCTAAGAAGGAGACTTAGGCAATCAGGCAATGTCATCGGTCAACTGGATGTTGAGGTGGACCCTAAGATTAGTTTCATAGGGGAAACCTTGACTGAAGGCCCAGTGGCAGTTACTGAGACCCCTGTCTCATCATCAACAACTGCTGCAGAGGTCCAAACTCCTTCTGAGACACCTGCTGGTGAAGGTGTTTCTCAGCCTCTCTCTGGCCAGAGCATGGAAGCTACACCAAGCAATGAAGGCCAAGCCTCAACCCACCTTGAGTCACAAAGGTCTGTTGGTGACAAAGGGAAAAGGATAATGACTCCTGAGGAAATTGAGGAGGAAGAGAGAGAGAGGAAAAGGAGGCTAAGGGGAGAGAGTTCTTCTGGGTCATCTAGCTTCATGCAAGCTGCAATCAGGGCTGCCCCCAGACCAAATACTCAGGATGATGAGTTAAGGGCAGTCAGGATTACCTATTTACAGACCAGGAACTATGATATTGATGAAATCATCTCCCTCCCCTTAGAAGAGTTAAATGAACTGGCTGACATGGAAGTGTCAAGAGAGATGAAGGAGAAAGAGGATGCTAGGATACTTCTCCAATTCAAAGAGGAGAAGAGACAGAAAAGACTCTACAAGCATGCTCCCACTCTCTCTCCAGTTCAAGAAAGTTCTGCACATGAAGATGTGGCTCCACAAGAACCTCAGGTAGATAAAGAAGAAGATAGGATCAAGATGATTAACTACCTGAGTGCCACAGGCTTCTATCAGGCAGATGCACTTCTTCCCCTGTCCTATGACTTTATTGAGTTTGAGTACCTAAAGCAACTTGAGCTTGAGCTAGTCAAAGAAAGAAAGACAACCCAAAGGAAGCTAAGGGAAGAAGCTGAAAAGTCAAGAGCCATCATTCAAAAGAGTGTAAAGAAGTCTACTGACAGACAAAGAATGATGAGCTTCTTGAAGCTATATGGATTCTCCGGAAGGAGACTTAGCCCCATGTCTCTATCCACAATGGATGAGCATATAAGGGTGATCAAGCAGAAGATTAAAAGTGGAGAACTGATTGACTTGCACTCTCTTCCAAGTCAAGTCCCACCTGAAGTGGAGGTCAAGTTTGAACAACCAGAGACACCTCAACCAGAACCTCCAGCTGAGCCTCAGCAAGCTTCATCTTCTGATCCAAGGCAGGGTCAAACTCCCTCTCCTTCTGAACCTGTGAGGGAGGAACACCCAACTGAGAAAGACAATGATGATCAACATGGTGCTGCAGGCCAGTCTTCTCAGTTAAAGTCATCTAAGAGGAAGAAGAGAATGGCTTCTAAACCAAAGACAAAAAAGAAGAATCCTAAGTCATCTACCTCTACACCTCAGGCTGAATCAGATCAACCTGAGGAAGTGCATGATGAGGCAGCCCAATCAACTCCTATGCAAGTGGCTCCTCTAACAACTGAGACACCCATCTTGTCCTGGACTTACTCTACTAATCCAGAAAGATGGCATGTTATCAGAGATCAAGGTGTAGAGAATGTCTACTCCTGGCAAGACATAATCAACTTACCTCTACATGATCTCTTTGAGATGAGAAGATACTATGAGAGTCTTGATGATCCTGACCATCTAATGAAGAAAGGAATGGTTATGATTGTATTGAAGACTACCAACATCTGAAGATCTTCTAAGTGTTTTGGTAGCATCAGCCTAGGGGGAGTTTGTAAGGATTCCTTAAGTCTGATGCAACCCAAAACATTCAAAGTGTCTCTGCAACATGCACTAAGTACTGAAGTGAAGAATGCTTAGGAAGTTTTACACAATGCATTAGAAAATACTCTAAGTGTAAAATCTTCCAAAGCCAAGACCAATATCTTCCGAAGCCAAACATGAAGTCTTCCGAAGCCTCAGAGACAAAGTCTTCCAAAGCTTCACCCTATGAAGACAGATTTCTTCCGAAAACTTTTAGTACACATGCTTTATCTGATGTACTGTTCCATAAAGCACCTTTTCCGCTGCATCTCTGTAAAGTCACCAACTTACATGAGTTGGTGAAAAGGTCCATGCTTTTGGTAACTGTACATTGAGGTCTTGAGTCTGTAACTTTCCACTTTATGTACTTTATCCTTTTTGTAATGTATAAGGATGTGAGCTATGGCATGTCATAGTCACAAGGTCAAAAGGCAGATATGCCTTTTGATCGTACAATTGATTTTGTTAGTGTCTAGTCAATTGTATCCAGCTGGCTTTCAAAGTATAACCGGCTGTAGGTTGTAGTATAAGTATTCCAAGTTCTTGTATCTTTCTTTATGCTTTGTAACACTTGTAAAAGAACTTGAGAAAGCAATATACTGCCTCCTTGAAACCCATACTCTCTTGTTCTGTCTCTTTACTTTACTTGTGTTCTTTGTATCACCTTGGTTAATCCAGTTCACTGTTTGATTAAAGTTTAGTTAATCTCCTCATTGTGTTGTTGTGTTGTAATTATGTTAAAGCCCTTAAACGGTCCTGCAAAAGCTGATGAGCAACATAGCAGATCTATGGATAAGATCATTGATCAACTCTTCAGACAAGGCTTTGACACAGCCAAACTTGATTCTGAGATCAAACGGCTAGAGATTCAAGAGATTTAGAATAGATGGGCCAGTTGCAATGAAAAAGAAAGGGAAAGGTTGGAAGCTATGATTAGATTCTTGTCAAAACATTTGGGAAGACCAATCATTGAAGTGAAATCATGGTCCAGAGACATTATTATGGAGATAACCACCAAAATCTGTTCTTCTGAAGCTTTCAACAAAGGACTAATCATAGAAGCTCTTGATGAAGCCGGTGCTGGGAAAAGGTCTGATATGGCAAAGTTATCCAAAGCCTCCCTCACAACCAATATGATAGAGCAGCCTTTACAATCTCCCTCACCAAAACTACCAACCTCACAACCCTCAAAACCAACCCCTTTACCCAAGAAACCCACTCAATCAACCACCAATGATGCACCTAAGAGGAAGAGAAGGGTGTTGAGGATGGAAGAAGAAGAAGATGATGATGAGGATGATAGTCTGCCAATCTCTGCTGTGATTAAAATGAAGATGCCAGAGCCTAGGAGTCAACCAACAACAATCACTCCTGACACCCAAAAGCAAATGGTAAAAGTGAAGATTAAAGAAGAAGAACAGCAAAAACAACATGATGAGCAGCTGTTAAGGATGGTTGATAAGGAATTTCCTAAGTCTTCATCCATACAAGCTATGAAGAAACATGCTCAGAGGTTGTATGCTCTCAGAATTACATTTCAATATCAGAAAGAGAGAGTGAGAATTTGGCCTGACCCCAGAGTTAGTGACAGAATTCATAGAAAGAATGTACCAAGTCGATACAATGGCCAAGTAAAGAAGACTGTAGATGCTGTGATAATGCTGGCCATTGTAGTGTCACCCTGGGAAATCCTTGATGACTTCAAGCGAGCTTACAAGACTAAGATGACTCCACAAACTTTACTAGAAAATAAAATGGTGAAGAAGGGGTTGATTTATAAGAAGCTTGAAGAAATAAGAAGAAATGAGCTCCAGTTGTTACTTGAAGGTACTCATCCTGATGTGTTTGCATATAGAGAAATAACTACTGTGGAGCTGAAGAATGGAAAGAATGTCAGATACTTATCAGAATATTATGGGCCTGAGTTCTTCTTTGAAAGTGAAGCTGAAGAACTCACAATGGAAGAAAAAGTTGTTCTTCTTGAGGCCTATGTTAGAGAGTCTTACAGACTCATCATTGGGAAGTAGGTTTCATGATTGGGGTAACAGCTCTGTGTCCAATTCCCCAATACAGAGTTCCCATTCATCCTTTGGCAATCAAATTTTTGAAACCTCTTCTTTGGCCTGAGCTTATTTTGGAAATTTCTGAGCTGATCCAGAAAATATGTCTGCCAATAAGTGGGACTTCAATAATCTTAAAGGTTTTGGCTGCATTGGTTCAGGGGGAGTTTGTTGGACCAAAAGAACCAATGAGCCAGATCAGAAAAACCTTTAAGTCCCACAGACATCATAACAACTGAAGTGATCTACATCTGCTAAAGACAAAGTCTAAAGACAAAGTCTAAAGAAAACGTCTGAAGACAAAGTCTGAAGACAATATGCTGAAGACAAAGTCTGAAGACCAAGTTCTTAGAAGTTGTCACAACAGTTGAAGTAGTTCTTTTCAGTAGTTGTGATGGTTTACTTTTCAGTAGTTTGTTTTCAGTAGTTTTATTATTGTAAAACATCTGAAGTTCTTACACTTCAGATGTTATAACTTCAGTAGTTGTAATTGTAGTTTATACTTAGCTTTTTGTGAAGGTGTCCTCAGCTGTTCTGGACATGTTCAGTAGATTAGTTTACTTTCAGTTGTTTGTATAAATCAGTTAGATGTCACTATCAAGTGACATCAGCTGACGTCACATTCCTTTATAAAAGGAATGTTGACCTAATAGTTTTGTAACCGAAGCATTTGCGTGAATGAAAATCTTCCATTTGCAGAAAATCCTCTCTCTATAATCGTCATTGTGTGATTGAATATTCATAATATTCTTGCTTAAATTTGATCTAATTTGTGTTATATTCCGCTGCAAATTCTAATCTAATTGATCAAACTAGATTCGATCCTATCAAGTGGCACCATCATTTCCATCATCATCATCATCATTGTTATCATCATCATCTTCTTCTGATGAGCTCTCAGTAACATCATCCTCACTTTCTTCATCATATTCTACATCCTCAATGAGATCATTTTGATCTATTGGTTCTTTTTCAGATAGATGAAAGTATTGCTGATTAATATCTACTTCGTTCATTGATACATTCCTGATATACTCAAATACTGGAATGTTTTGAGCACCAGTGATCATTGCCAGTCTTTTATAAACAACATCTGACATGTGCTCTAACTGTAGCTTTTCTCCAGTAACTCCTTCAGCATACAGATCTGGATTTGCTTCATTAATAAGCAATTGGAGGAATCTTGGGTACATCAAGTATTTATTCCTCACTCCTCTTTTCAAGATTGAAAATGAAGCCATTCATTATCCACTTAGCCATATTGAATCTTCTATTTGTGGCTAAGGCAATAATGGGAGATGCAATATCTATAGGGAATGAACCCAACCAATCGTTTAGACATGCAATGTTGAAAAATGTAGCATAAAAGCTTCCAATGCTTATACACTCGAGCTCTGAAAAATTGCTTTTTAGGGAAATGATCTGGATGACCATTTGTAGAAAAACCTCTCTACATTCATTGAAGGTATATTCTGATAAGTCTTCAGGGTCATTGTCATCAAGTCTTAGAGCTATTCTTATTGCTTCTTCAGAAACTTCAAGCATTCTTTCAACTTGTGCAGTTCTCCAGAATCTCTTAATCATTCTTCCATTGATCATTGGTCTTGCACACATAGCATATACATATTTTTTTCTGAGCAGAAATCTAATAATTTCTTAATATCCAATGGCTTCTCTGTTTTCATCATTTAAGTAAGCAGCCATATTATGCTTTGGCTCAAACTTCAATTATGCCATCTGCAAAATATAAAGAGAGTATTATGAGAACATTGAATATTGATTAATGAAATTCATTTCTACATATGACTTGGCAATTTTAACATATAACTTTTTCATTCAATTTTGACTTATTATTTTGACTTTTGATTTTGACTTTTGAATTTGACTTTTGATTTTGAAATTTTAATTTCGTGAAACATTAAACTTTATTCATTTTGAATTCATTATCTAACATGGAATTTTGATTTATTTATTATTTTTTTTTTAAATTTTATTTTATTTTTAATTTTTATTCAAACTTTAATCTGTCTGTTTATCTTCTTCTTCTTCTATCGAAGAATCGACTGATTGAACTATCATCAAATCATTTTCACTTTCAGATTAAGAACTTTACATCAACCTACTCGCAATCAGATTCTTATCAATAATCCAGAGTCAATTTTAGATATGATTCACATTTGATTAGTTAAACTTTGAATTATATAGGGTTCGACGCATAAATAGCATTCAAACGCCTATACCTATAATTTGATTTAACCAAAAAATTTACAGATTTGAATCACAAACTTACGTTTATAGATCCATATACTATCTACAATCAACATGATTTGATGAAATCGCAGATGAAATGAGAGTATGATGATAAGTGATAGTCGAAAGTTCAGGGGTTTTGATTGTGAAAATTTGAGTGTGAATGAGGAAATAAGTGTAAGTGTTCAATTTATATTAAGTGAAATTTTAGGCGCATGAGCCCTGTTTGAGCGTATGAAACCCTAAAATTCACCAACTTTTTAGACGCATGAGCACTGTTTGTGCGTTTTGACTCAGACGCATGGGAATTGTTCAGACGCATAAGCACTATTTAGACGCTTTTACACTGTTCAGTTTCATGGACTTTTTGAAACGTCTAACACTTGTAATTTTGAAACTTTTCAACTATGTAGACGCATGAGACATGTTAAACGTCTAACACTTGGTCAAAGTCAAACTCAGTCACTGTTTAGGCGCATGGGATTATCACAAACGCCCAACACTTGATTAAAATCATAGACTTATAACAACTATTTAGGCGCATGGGAATGTGAAAAACGCCCAACACTTGTATAATTCCATGGACTTATTACAACTGTTTAGAAGCATAAGAATGTGTCAAACGTCCAAACACTTGTATAATTCTTGAAAATTTCATCATGCTCCTATTTAGACGTATGTGCACTATTTAGGTGCATGAGTTGACTTTCAGTTGACTTTGACTTTGAGTTGACTTTCATGATTTTAAAACTTGTGATTTCCAATTTCTTCACCTGCACACTGTTTAAAAATATTAGTAATATTTCATACTAATTTTTAAACATTTGAAGCATAATTTTGAAGTTTTTCAAACTTTTTACCTTTTAGTCCCTCAATTTTGAACTTTTTGCATTATGCACTTTTAATTCACAAAATTTTATTTTCTTTTTTATTTTTAAATTTATTTTGTCCCTTTATTTTCTCAACATAAAATCAATTATCATCTAATTTTCAACTTATGACAGAAGCATTTTCATTTACAAATTTATGTAGGTTCATATTATATTTTTCAAAAATTACATTTTCAAATTACACAAATACTTTGAACATATAGCATCATCCTTTCAATTCAATATTTTAATTTTGATTTTGATTATTTTATGAGAACAACTCTTTCATTTATTACTCCCCCTAAACTTTTAAGTTTGAAAAACTTATAAGTTTCTTAAGAAAGATAATAAGATCACACATCACATTGTGACATTGCCTTCACACACAAAAAACATGCATAAAAGCAAAATGAAAGTAGAATCAAAATCTAATATAAACAAAAGAATTAATGTCTGCATTGAGATCATATTAATGAAGATCAGCACATTAAAATAAAATAAAAATGTGAATAGTCATAGATAATGAAAAAGTCCTGAACAAGTGTGTTCCAGGTCAGTGATATCACAGCAAAGGAGACACAAGATCTACGGACAAACAATGAGTGTTTTTTGGCAAATTATCAACACACTTGCTTTTTCAATTATTGGATTGATTAGGGTAGATTTAGATATGACATGATGTAAATCATAAAGAGACTAAGAGAGCTCAACCATCATCATGACATGCAAGAAAGAACACATACTCTACTTATTACCTGAAATATATGTATCACCAGAGTTCATGTTACTTAAATTAATAGAGAATGATCATGGATAACCATTTGATCAACTCTGACTATTCATTTGAATAGTTTGTGCACATTGGCATCTTTTGCATCAAAGAGAGAATCCAGGTCTGTAATCACTTAAAACAAAGGATATATCAACACTTCAGGTCTATGATGACTCATAACAGAGAAGTAAGATGATGCTTTGTAACAGATCTCATGATTAAATAAAGTATCAACAGGTGTGAGTGGTGTAACTTAACAAGCATTCAATCTGATAAGCCAAAACAACTCAAAAGTACTCAGATGAATACACACAAGCATTAATATTTAGTTTGATCACAAGAATTTACTTTTTCAGCATAATAGTTAGATATTGTCTACATATCATATCTGATCATATCAGACTTTATTAATGAGTGAAGTATGCAACTAATCTCACTAATGTACTATCATTTCTCACATGTTGCATAACATATTCCTTTCTAAAAGAATCTATTTTTCTAAAAATTAGAAAAAGACTCTATTTTTGTAGTTTTGATTTATATTTTTGTATTTGATTTTTCTAAGGAAAACAAGAATTACACACACACAAAATATAAACAGGCAATTAACAATGAGTGGATCACTTATTATGATCTTTTGATTTAGGGAGTTCACATATGATTTATAAGACCAATTGATTCTACTAAATACTCAAACTGTCCTGGTAGGAAGGCTTTAGTAAATAGATCTGCCAACTGTTTTTCTGTTGCACTTTGAATCAATATGATTAATCCTTTTTCAGAGTTATCTCTAAGAAAATGATATCGAATTTCGATATGTTTTGTTTTTGAGTGTTGAACAGGATTAGCTGTTATGAACAAAACAGCTGAGTTATCAATGTAAATTGGTGTGTTAAGAAAATTGAACCCATAATCCAGTAGTTGATTTTGCATTCAAAGGATTTGAGAACATCCTGCTGATGCAGCAATGTACTCAGCTTCTGCAGTTGAAACAGATACATTTGTTTGTTTCTTACATTCCCACGAGACTAATCGGGGACCAAGAAATTGACACCCACCCGAAGTAGATTTTATATCTTGACAGCTTCCACCGTAATCACTATCTATATATCCATATAGTTCAAAGTTACCCTCGTAAGGATACCAAAGCCCTAAGGCTGGTTTACCTTTGAGATACCTGAATATCCTTTTGACAGCAATTAAGTGAGATTCTTTCGGGTCTGATTGATACCTGGCACAAACACAAAAAACATACATAATTTCTGGTCTAGTTGCAGTGAGATACATCAAAGAGCCAATCATTGATCTGTATAAAGTTTGGTCAATAGATTTTCCTTTTGGATTAGGTTCAATCTTGGTGTTAACACTTGCTGGAGTTCGTATGGACTGACAGTCTTGCAACTTAAATTTCTTCAAGAGCTTGTCAACAAACTTCTCTTGATTGATGAAGATTCCATCTTCAGTTTGCTTGACTTGAAGTCCAAGAAAGAAGTTAATCTTTCCCATAGAACTCATTTGGAACCGAGATTTCATGATTTCCTCAAATTCATTGCACAATTTTGGATTGGTAGAACCAAATATGATGTCATCAACGTACACTTGTACACATAAAAGATCATTATTATCCTTCTTTATGAATAAAGTTGGATCAATTTTCCCTCTTGTGTATCCATGTTGGATTAAGTGTTGTAATAACGTCTCATACCAAATTCTAGGGGCTTGATGAAGTCCATATAAAGCTTTACTCAGCTTATATACTCGATGTTGAAATTGTGCATCCTCAAAGCCTGGAGGTTGCTTCACAAACACATCATCAGTGATAGGACCATATAGAAATGCACCCTTTACGTCCATTTGATACACCTTGAATTTCATGAATGAAGCATAAGCCAGAAAAACTCAAATGGATTCAAGTCTTGCAACTGGTGCAAACACTTCATCATAATCTATTCCTTCTTCATGTGTGCATCCTTGTACAACAAGTCTCGCTTTGTTCCTTATTACAATACCACGATCATCAGTCTTATTTCTAAATAGCCATTTCGTGCCTATTGCATTTTCTCCTTCAGGTAGATCCACCAAATTCCACACTTCTTGTTTGCGAAATTGAAGTAATTCTTCTTGCATGGCTTCTATCCAACCATTGTCCTTTAATGCTTCTGTAACATTTTTAGAAACAATTCGAGAAAGAAAACAAGAGTATAAGCACACGTTTGCTTGTTCTGATTTACTCCTTGTTGTTCTCTCATTCAATGGACCAATAATCTGAGATATTGGATAATTCTTGTGAATACGAGATGTTGAAATCTCATCACATTGAACATTAACATCCAGATTTGTTTGGTTCAACTTGGAAAGCTCATGTATCAAAGTAGAAAAATATGGATTGAAGTTTGGAACTTGAGTCGGTGAGTTGATAAAGTAATCAAAGTTACCAGTATCAACTACATCAACAGAGATGGATGATGTTCCAAACTCAGGTATCACAAACTCATTACCATCACTAGGAATATTTTGAGATCCTTCCTGATCAATTGAAGTTGAATGATCTGAAACTGTATTATCATGATTTTGTATTGTTGAATCCTTGACGAATGATAAAAATGGGTAGTCAGAGCTAGAATCATCTGGGTCATCAGAATCTGAATCCTCACTGAAAGATCCAAGATCTCCTATTGAGTTCTTTTTACCTGTAGAATCAAGACAATTTGGTTGATTAAACAATTTAGATTGAAGAGAGTTTGATAATGAATCTAAGTCAAATAACCATGCAGGACCATTTGAAACTGATGCAAAAGAATTTTCCAGAAATTTAACGTTGAATGTTTCAAGAATTATATTTGTCCTAGAGTTGTAAACTCGATAGGCTTTTGAAACAGATGAGTATCCAACGAAAAATCCATTATCAGATTTTGCTTCAAATTTTCCTAATTGATCACTTGAATTAAGAATCATAACAGGACAACCAAATGATTTTAAAAAGTTTATGTTCGTTTTCCTGCCAAACATTAACTCATATGGAGTTTTCATTTTATCTTTCACAATTAAGATTTGATTCTGAACGAAACACGCAGTTGATATAGCTTCATCCCAAAAAGTGATAGGAATTTTTGCATTAGCTAACATAGAACGAGCAGATTCAATCAGTGTTCTATTCTTCCTTTCAGCAACTCTATTTGGTTGAGGAGTTCTGGGAGCACTGAACTGATGAGCTATCCCTTTCTGTGCACAAAACATTTCAATGTTAGCATTTTTGAATTCCCTTCCATTATCACTTCTTATTATTTTCACTTTATTTTCTAATTGATTTTCAACTTTAATGATAAATTCTTTTAGTAAATCAGCCGTTTCAGATTTGGCATATAGAAAGAAAACCCATGAAAATCTTGTATAGTCATCAATGATAACTAAACAATATGATTTTCGTCCAATACTCTTGACATTTTTTGGTCCAAAAAGGTCCATATGTAACATCTGAAGAGGTTTGGATGTTGAGTTTATAGGCTTGGACTTATAAGACGCTCTATGTTGCTTTCCCTTCAAACATGCTGAGCAGTGATCATTTGTTGCAAACTTCTTAGATGGAAGTCCAATGACATGTTTCCTTGCTTCAAGCTTGTTCATATTCTTGAAATTTGAATGTCCGAGACGTCGATGCCATAGCTGGCTTTCATCATGTGATTGTTTCAGTTGAAGGATCAACTTGAGACATATCCAACTTGTATACATCTCTATCTCTTTCAGCTGTAACAATCACCCAATCTTTGCTTATCTTGAAACCTGGCTTAAAAACGTAACAGAATGAATCATCAAATAGAACAGAATATGATTTGTCACATATTTGAGATACGCTTAAAAGATTAAAGTTCAACTGTGAACAAAAGTTGACTTTATCAAAGCTTATTATCCTATTTGATATTGTTCCTTCTCCGGTTATTTTTCCTCCAGCATCACCACCAAAGGCGACGTGAGTTCCATCTTTTAACTTAAAGTCTTGTAACAAGGCAGGATTGCCTATCATATACCGGATACACCCACTATCCACGTACCATGTATTGAGTGGTCTTTTTGGGCGTACCTGCACAACAAAAAAAATTAAGTTGAGATATCTACCCAAGCCGAGATGGTCTTGGGTTTTCCAAATTTATCAACAATTGTAAATTGTTTGTAATGGAGATTATTCAAATCAGGTTTATTCTTGATGAATTTACCAGTTTTATTTTGGAAATTGTTTGATTTATTTTTGAGAACATTCATATCATTTGATTGATCAACTTTTGAAATGTATTGATGACAAACATTTTTAGTAGTCATCCTTACAGATCTTGATATGAACTGTTCTTACATGTTTTGTTTTGATCTCACATAATTGTTCTTTTGAAAAGATCTCAAACCTAAAGAAGGTTGATTAGTGACTTTTTGAAATCCATTAGTTTGATTTCTCAGATATTGTGGATTAACAAAGCCTTTGCTCATGTTTGATTTTGCAAAGTTTCTAGTAAGAGATCTATTTCTAAAGTAACAATTTGCAGTATTGTTGTTGATACATGTATGTCCCTAGATCATGATTTGTAATGTAATAGATCTTGTCTGTCTGATTATGATGTAATATGAATTGATTAATGAAATGATATGGATTGTTTGTGATTTGTAATGTCTAATATCTCATTAATGAGTCGTTATTGAGTTGATTAATTGGGTTTATGATTGTTTGAATGGTTACACATCAAGTTATATTAATTAAAACATTCAAACTTAACTTAATGAAGTTCTCATGCGAATGGCCCATGCGAATGGACCATACGCATGAATAACTTCATACGATTGACTCAATCGCATGACTGAACCAGGAGACTGGATCAGTCGTATGATTGACACATAAGATTGGCTCAGTCGCACGACTGAACACTCAGTCGTGCGGATGAATCAACCGCATGGTTCAATCGCACGACTGAACCATACTTATGGTCCAGTCGCACGATTGAACAATACTAACCTATAAATAGACCCAATTCGTGGAAAAACGTAAGCATTCATACCATTACGACTCCAGACGTACCCTAGCCGTCCAGAAGCCTCCCAAATTGTTCTCCAAGTTCACAGAACACATTAGATCGATTCCTAATCGACTTCTAACGTTAGATTCAATTCTTGATTGATTCTTCGTGTGTTCTCACTGATTGGATCGCCAATCAAATAGGATTCCACACTATTTGATCTGGTTTACACGCTAATCACTAGGTATTTCGTTCAAATACCAGGTTCTAACAAGTGGTATCAGAGCTTTGGCTCTTGATTACGTGTGATTCAATCAAGATTGCATAAAAGTTTGTGTTTTTGCACTAAAAACGCAATCTTTGGTGTCAAAAGTGATCTTGGACGTTCCCTACTCATCAAAGTTTGGTTTCCACGGACTTAGACGATTAGAACTTGCGAAATTTCGAATTTTTACGGCTGAAACACGTCAAACCTAGAAAATTTCGCAAAACAGCAGCTTCAGTCGCACGAGTGACTCATTCGCACGACTGGACTCCATTCGCGTGACCCATTCGTACGATTGGACCTAGTCGCACCTTCATTCGGCCGACTGAACCGTTCGTTCGCATAGCTCATACGCACCAGATTCATTCGCACGACTGAACCAATCGCCCAGTTCAGCCGCACGATTGAACCAGTCGCAGAGTTCATACGCACGACTAGACCATTCGCATCCTTCAGTCGCATAAGTGAAAGTTTGTTTGATTAGACTTAAAGTTATTCGACATGGAAGATCAGATGTCAGCCTTTACTGCTGGGAAGGATTCTAGGATACAGAACCTGCTGTTGCTTGAGAGTGAGGTGGGTAATCATAATAAACCGCCAAAGCTCTTGACTTTAGATGAGTTTCCCCACTGGAAACAATGTTTTGAGATCTACCTCAATGGAGTGGATCCGAATCTGTGGGAAGCCATCTAGATTGGATATAGTACACCGGTGGGAGCTGATGGAGTTAAGCTAATGTTAGGTGGGATGACGGATGCGCAGAAAGTTAAGTACAATGCAGAGAAAAGAGTTTATGCATTGATTACACAGTCTATCCCCAAAGACATATTCCACCAGTACTCAGAGAATAAGCAGTCCAAGAAACTGTAGGATGAGCTAGAGAAGAGGTATGATGGGAATGCTTCGTTGAAGGCAATCAAGGCCAAGGAGTTAAAGAAGGAATTCGATAACTTCTCATCGATTGGTAACGAGAGTTTAGACGACGTCATCGATAGATTCTACCATTTGATGAGCGAACTGCATACACATGGGGTGGAAACGACCATGGAAGAGAAAGTTAGTAACTTTGCAGACGGATTGCCTGAAAAGTGGGCTTCATTCGTGTCTAACCTGAGACAGAATGGAATGCTTGCAAAGCTGGATATTAATGACTTCATTCTTAAGTTGCGAGAAGAAGCACTTAGGATGAAGTACAGAGCTCAGAAGTCTACGTACACCCAAAATACAGCTTTGTACAACGCCACGCCGCAAGCTAGGACATCGGGAGCACCTCTCCAGACTGCATTTGTGTCTAGCTCGTCGGGTCCTTCACATACATCTCCTTCAGGATCAGACACGTCAGGGTCTTCTTGTACCCACTATATTGGATCTGAAGCAAGTGCTACTAAACTGAAGACCGAGAACCTTGATAATGTGACTGTGGAAGTAGCTCGAGAGCATATGGATCTTTTGGCTGCAGTGGTTCATTCATATGATGGACTTGTTGCCGGGAAGATTGGAAACTGCCATCTGGCAGACGAGGACTACGAGCAAGTGGACGAAATGGAGCTTGAGAGGATGGACATAATGTGGGCCTTAGCTAGTGCTGTCCGGAGGGCGAAGAAGTTAGTTAAAAAGACCGGACAGAACTTGGTAGCTACTAAGGATACCACATTTGGCTTTGAAAAGAGCAAAGTGACCTGCTTCAACTGTGGAGAGAAGGGGCACTTCAAGAGAGAATGTGTCAAGCCAAAGAAGACGGGTAATGGGAACCCGTTCTCGTCTTTCACTCGCCAAGACAAGCAAGCTTCCAGTTCTACTTCATCAAGCAAGGATCCAAAAGCCTTGACTGCTCATGATGATGAAGGACAGGATTGGAGCTTTAGGTTTGTCTCACCAGGGGAATCAAACATTGCAAGTGTAGAGGATATTGATGATGATTCTGCGAGTGAAGGTGATCTAGCAGTTGAAATAGCGATGTCACACAGTGAAGAAGCAACTGCAGCCGAGGTCAGTTACAAGCCTAAAGAAGAGACTTCCACGTCAGAGACGGAAAAGACAGAATCACCAGAACCAGAGACATCTGATGCTGCGTTGATGGCTAGCTCTTCTGAACCAACTCAGGTAAGTATTACTGACCAAATGTTTAATAATCATGCTTGTTCTGATTGTGATACCTTTAGAAATAGCATAGATGAAAATTTTGCTAGGTTATTAGATCATAATGATAACTTAGTAAAAGACTTGCAACTGTGCACTGAGGCTAATAGAGTATTAAAACAAAATGAGCATAGTTATAAAGAAAAGATAGACCTATTGACTAAACAGCTTAGGGAAACCGAAGTAGTTGCCTTTAACCAAGCAAATGACATTAGGTACTATCTAAACTCCCTAGAAGACACTAAGAAGCAAAAGGCAGTTCTAGAAGTAGAAGTAAACTCATTAAAACAGAAACTGCATAGTTGGACTAGTTCTTCACACATAGTTCAACACTTAGTGAGAGAAAGGAATAACGGGGAGGGATTGGGTTACAAAGTGGTTCCACCACCACCTGAGACCTTGATGAACACTAAGACTAGACCAGTAAATAATAACCCCATCAAGGATCACGTGGTGTCTACTCCTCTTGTTAGTGATCCAGATACCTCATGTTCATCTATTGAATCTGGACAAACAAAAGGAGGTCACTTCAAAGGCAAAGGGTAAATTGCCTTGTGTTAATCTGGAAAAGGAATATGAAAAAATTAACTTAAAGTAAAGGTCAAACAGAGTCAAATCAGAACCTAAAAAGACTTCTAATGTTAATTTTTCACATGCTGCAAGTCAAAAACCAGTTAACCACAAAGAGAAAGATGTTAAACAGGTTAAAACAGTTAACTTTGTTAAACAAGAGAAAACATCAAAAGAACCAGAGTTAAAACCTAAAGTGATTGATGTTACTAGAGTGTCACACACTTCTCCACAGAGATAGTTTCATCATAAAGTTGATAGCAGGTCGTGCTACAACTGTGGAGAATGTGGACACATTGCTTCCTATTGTCCTTTCTATCAGACACCTAGGAAAAAGATTGAACTTCAGGACTCTAAGCCTAGGTCTTCTAAGAGGAGCTCTCTGACTCCACCTAGAAGAACTAGTGAACCTAAAGTTCAACCTGTAAGCCAGTCGACTGTTTATCATAAACAGGCATTGCACAAATCTGGCTTATGGAAAGAGAAGGCATCCTATGTGTCTGATACTGATGACAAGAAGGAACCTGAGCTACCCTCACCCTCTAAGGGTCAATGGGTGGAGTTTATGATGTGTGATGCCTCTAGGAAACCCAAGCCAGTAAAGGCTTGGGTTCCTAACCTAAACTAATTATTTACTTTGTATGTGCAGGGTGTTCGATACAGTGCTGAAACTAACACGTGGATTGTAGACAGTGGAGCATCTAGGCACATGACAGGAAATATGGCCCTTTTATCAAACGTCAAGCAAATAAAAGGAGGGCATGTTTCATTTGCTGGAAACAAGGGAGACTATATCACAGCTCAGGGAGAAGTGGGAAATCAGAAAGTTAAGTTTGATAAGGTGAACTATGTTCAACAACTTCAAAATAACTTACTTTCTATTTCCCAAATCTGTGATAAAGGATTTAAGGTCATCTTCGACAACAAGAAGTGTTACGTGCTGAAGAAAGACTACGTGATCCCAGAGGACCAAGTTCTGATGACTGCTTCAAGATATAAAGACCTTTATGTCTTGGATCTGTAACAGCTGCTACAACGGATCATGAGGTTCAGTGCTTCTATCTAAAGCTACTGAGAAGGATTCCATCTCCTGGCATAGGAGAATGGGACACATTAGTCAAAGGAAGATGAATCATTTGATTCAGAAGGATTTGGTGAGAGGAGTTAATGTCAAGAACTTCCAGCTTCCTGACTTTTGTGTAGCTTGCAAGAAAGGCAAACAGCGAAGAAGTCTCATAAGGAAAAGAAAGTTCATTCAATAGAACTTCCTCTTGAACTTCTTCACATGGATCTGTTTGGTCCAGTCAGTACAAAGAGCATTGCAGGCGACTTGTACTGTTTTGTGGTCACTGATGACTACTCAAGGTTCACTTGGGTAATGTTCTGAAATCCAAATCAGAAACATTTGAGTCATTCAAGGAGTTAGTAACCACACTGGAATCTCTCTACAAGCTGAAGGTTAGACAAGTACGCTCAGACAACGGGACAGAATTCAAGAACCAGTGGATGGAGGCATACTGCAAGGAAAAGGGAATTGTGCATCAATTCACTTCTTCCTACACGCCTCAGATGAATGGCGTTGCTGAGAGAAAGAACAGAAGCTTGATAGAGACAGCACGGACTATGCTGGCAGACTCGAAACTGCCTATCCAATTCTGGAATGAGGCAGTGGCGAATGCATGTTACACACTCAATCGAGTCCTGATAGTCAAGCGCCACGGAAAGACATGTTACGAGCTACTACAAAGACGCAAACCGAATTTGGAGTATCTTGAACCTTTTGGCACGCCGTGCACACTTTTGAAGAAGACACAGGAAGGCAAATTCAGCGAGAAGGCGGATGAAGGAATCTTTCTAGGATACAACATACCGAACAAGAGAGTTTACAACAACTCAATGGGTCTTGTAGAAGTGTGGTGTAATGTTGACGTTCAACGATATACCACACCACCTACTGGCAAAGGACCCGCCTACTTCTTCGACTATGATGGATTCTTCAAGTCCTTCAACATCCCTCTCTCTCTCCCTCGGATGATGAGTTAGCTACTAGGATGATGTATGATATTTTGAATACACCATCTAGCTCATAGGGAGAATCATCTACTCAGTCAGGGGGAGTAGTCAATGACAGTGACTCCTCCTCTGAAGATGAAGCTGAAGCAGATGACCAGAACAGTCAGGAGGAACAGGTTCCAGTTCCTAAAAGTCCACAGGCATCTACTAGTGATGTACCTTCGACTTCGGAACCTCAAACTCCAACTACCTCAGATGAAGAACCAAATGTTCATAATCTTGGCTCTGAGGTAGCTGTTCCCACTACTTCAGGATCACGACTACACGTCTATCATCCCCTTGACAATGTCATTGGGGATGTCAGATCAGGAGTACAAACCCGAAATCAGCTATACTCAGCTGATTACGCCTCGGTTATGGAGAAAGGTTATATTCATGATGGTGCTTATCGGTGTTTTGTCTCGCAGTTTGAGCCAAAATATGTCAGTGATGCACTAAATGATGAGGCGTGGGTGAGTGCCATGCAAGAACTTCTGCAGTTCAAGAAGTTAGGTGTATGGACTCTGGTTGATAGACCTAAAGGTGCTAAAGTCATTGGCACCAAATGGGTACTGAAATGCAAGAAGGATGACCAAGGGGTCATTATCAGGAACAAAGCTCGATTGGTGGTTCAGGGCTTTCGCCAAGTCAAGGGGATTGACTACAATGAGGTGTTTGCACCCGTGGCGAGGATGGAAGCCATTCGTATCTTCCTTGCCTATGCATCGTACATGAAGTTTAAAGTCTACCAATTAGATGTGAAGAGTGCATTCCTTCATGGGGAAATCAGAGAAACAGTCTATGTCAGTCAACCCGAGGGATTCAAAGATCCTTATCATCGGGATAGAGTTTACAAGCTCGACAAGGCTTTATACGGGCTTCATCAAGCTCCAAGAGCTTGGTATGAGAAACTCTCGACTCATCTTGTGAAACACGGCTTTCGCAGGGGAGTCATTGACTGCACGCTGTTCATTAAAGAAAAAGATGGCGACCTACTGCTTGTAAAGATCTATGTTGATGACATAATCTTTGGTTCAAAGAACGAAGAGTTATGCAAAGAATTTGAAGCAGTTATGAAGAAAGAGTTTGATATGAGTGCTATGGGGGAGATGAAGTTCTTTCTCGGGTTAAAGGTGGATCAGACTCCAAATGGGATCTATCTACATCAGACCAAGTATGTAGGAGACATTCTCAGTCGCTTTGACATGGAGAATGCTTCTGCTGCTGGGACTCCACTTGCTACGAATCACGATATAGCACCTGATGAAAATGGAGATCTTGTAAATGCCACGATGTACCGAGGAATGATTGGATCTCTCATGTATCTCACTGCCTCAAGACCTGATATCATGTATGCTACATGTTTATGTTCTAAATATCAGGCTAAACCTAAGGTCAACCATCTGATTGGGGTCAAGAGGATTTTTCGTTATCTGAAGGGTACACCCACACTTGGGTTGTGGTATCCTCATGATGATGACTTTGAGCTTACCGCGTATAGTGACTCGGATTACGGGGGTTGCAAGATGAACTACAAGTCTACATCAGCAGGGTGTCAATTCTTTGGGAGAAGATTAGTTACCTGGCAGTGTATGAAGCAGACATCGGTTGCATTGTCAACCTGTGAAGCTGAGTATGTTGCTGCTGCAAGTTGCTGTTCACAAATCATCTGGATTCAACAGCAAATGCGGGATTACGGTTTAAAGTTCTCTTTTACTCCTATTTTTGTTGATAACTCTGCTGCAATTACATTAACTAAAAATCCGGTCCAACATCCAAAGACCAAACACATCGGTATTAAATACCATTTCATAAGAGATTGTTTTGAAAAGAACTTAATTGATGTGGTAAAAATTAATACTGATTTTCAACGCGCTGACCTCTATACTAAAGCCTTTGATAAACCACGTTTTCAATATTTGCTAGAGGTCAACAGCGTTAAAAAGAAAAGTGAGGTTATTCCTGATGATGATCATGTGTAGTCCGATGTAGTTTAGTTATAGTTTTCTTTTTTAAATTATTTTCTTTGTTTATTTTAGTCTGTTTAATTTAAACTCATGTTATTTTGCTGTGTATTAAAATCCTAAAATAATTAAACCAGTAATGATTTTAGTATTTTAGGGGGAGAATATGTCAGCAAGTTAACATTAAAAAAAACGAGGGAGAAGGAGTGGATAGCTGATATAAGGTAGATCGTATCTGTGATACCGAGTCAAAACCTTTGGAAAATGATAGTACACAGGAACAAATCAAGAGGGACTTTAAAATTTGATTTAGAAAAGATGCAAAAATTCAAAGTATAAGTCTGTGTAGTCTAGGCAATATAAAAGGGAAGATGATAGAAAACTGGTAACTCCTAAGGTAACACAAAGAAAGTAGACCTAGAGGTTGCTAGACCACAAATGATATGTCGGTAGATTCAACACAATAGATGATTAGACCTGACTGGTGATCTCAAGATCAAACTAAGTTGTTCAACTGACTGTGGGCTTCCATCTTATCACTGGTTAACACAATCAACAATATTCCAACAAGGGGTAATGAGCATGTAAACGCCACAAATGTGTGCGGATGACCATAATTAGAGCAAAGCAAAGAAAAATGAAAGACAAATGCTATAAAACTAATGACTTGTGTTGTTGGTGCATTTTGTGCAAAATAAAATAAGGTGCTCTAACAAGGAGATAGGTTGTGTGCCTCTCTGCTGTGCGATGGCACTGACCTGAGGATAAGCATAACCTAGATATTCTAGAATTCATTGTTGTTTGCCGCCTCTCTGCTGTGCGATGGCACTGACCTGAGGACTGGCTTCTCTTTGAAAGCTCTAAGAATAGTCTCTTCTTGTAATAATACCCGTAGACCGCTCAAAAGCT
The DNA here is from genome assembly GCA_025215565.1 of Flaveria ramosissima. NCBI lineage: Eukaryota > Viridiplantae > Streptophyta > Magnoliopsida > Asterales > Asteraceae > Flaveria > Flaveria ramosissima. Next base: position 41,429,133 of record CM046043.1, on the reverse strand, counting down.
CCTGAGGAATGTTGATTACCATATAAGTGTGGGATCCACAAATGTTAGTTGAAATAATCAAAACTAAAACAATCACCAGTCTGAGTCAAAAGTCTGTGTATGGATTTAAGTGGACAAACATATTGACAATCATTGTGGCTGCAATTCTTGAAAGTTCAAATCAATGTGAAAAACTAAGAGTTTCGGTATGATTCCCTAAAGTTGCTAACGACTCCAGATGAACACCAAGATTTGAGCATCAAAAGATTTTGATAATCAGTCCAAAATGATTTGACTTGCCTGTATGATTCCAAAATTGAATTGGTCCAGATGTGGTCAATACAAGTTGAAGCTGTCTATTCCAGAACCAAATCCTGTAGATGTCCATCTTAGGATTTATCTCTCACAAAAATCCAAAAACAAGTATTGTTTTGAGTACTTAGTTTAAATTTTCTAAGTTAGTTAGTAGTTGTAAGTTTGTTAGTTTGTCGGACAACATCAGTAAAATCAGTACGGAATCAACTCACTAAAAAGGGTCATGTCTGAGATGACCACATGTGTTTTAAAAGTTTAAAACAGTCACGTCTGAGGTGACAAAGTGTTTAAAAGGGTCACGTCTGAGGTGACTAAATTTTTTATAAAGGATCACGTCTGAGGTGATCATAAAGTCTTCAAGTTAAAATGATCATGTCTGAGATGATCAAAAGCTCATAACGTTAATTTCAAAAGTTAAAAGGGTTTTAAATGTAAATTGGTAAAAATGGCAGAAAATTAACTAAGTGTGACCCATTCGCACGATTGGACCATGAGAATGGACCAACCATGCGAATGGCTCCCACTCGTACGAATGGACCATGAGTATGGACCATCCAACCGAATGGCCCATACGAATGGCCCAGTCGGAGGCTTAATGGCGAACGAGTGAGTCAGTCGCACGACTGAGATCCAGTCGGACGACTGAAGAAGGGCGACTGACCCAATCGCACGACTGAGTCCTACTCGCACGACTGAAAGGTGCGTATGAGCTCAGTCGCACGATTGAATCTAGGGTTAGTATAAATAGAGGGGGAGTCGGTCGCAGAGACTCACCACCCTCAAAGTAACCCTAAATCGCACGACTTAACTCCACTCTGCCAAAATTTCATTTGATTTCTAAAAACCCCCGTTTCTTGATTACTGATCATATACATCGACTATACAGGTAATTTGCGGTGAAGAGAAACCAAAATAACGTTCAATTTGATTCCAGATCTGCAAAATCAGACCCGAAAGCAAACCGAGACTTAAACGGCCTAATAACCTAACTTAACGACTCAAACAGATGAAATTAAATATGTTAGGTGTTATAAGAACGTATTGCGAGTCAAATGAACCAGATAACGATGTCTAAAACTCAAAAATGGTGAAAAAGTGAATTTGAATTGAACAGTCAGTACATCATGCGATTAGACAGGCTGATGAACTTCAGTCGCACGACTGAAGGGTGCGATTTGCCTAACCGCACGACTGAACCATGCGTATGAAGTTTAGTAGCACAACTGGTGTAACCGCATGCGGTTACATGCGCATGAGTCCAGTCGCACACTCAGTCGTACGCATGAGATCATTCGCACGTCTGAATCTCAATCGCACTGTTCAGTCGCACGACTGATCTCAGTCGCACAACCTCAATCGCATGACAGAAAGATTTTCTTCAAGTTTAAGTGTTTCATGATGTTCTGAGCCAAAGGTACTAATGTTTACTTTGATTTGTGTTACAGATGGCGAGTCGATGGACTATGAGCACGAAGCATAACATATGTGCTCATCTGGATTTGACATCCAGAAACGCTGCTGATTTCTCAGGCATCATCATATTTCTGCTGAGATCGAGGATTGCACATGCCATCTCTACTCCTTGTACTCCTTATAGATCAGTTCAGCAGGCCTTCTGGGAAGGCGCTACCGTTGATAGATCCTCTGAGCCTCACTGCATCAGGAGTACGATCTTTGGTGAGGCTATTACCATCTTAGAGGAGGATCTAAGGATCGTTCTACAGTTAGGGGATGACGCTGATTGTCCTACTCGTTTACACCCCCTCACAGTCAGAGGATGTTTTCTGAGAGCCAAGTACTCTGGGGACATCAACGCTGGGGTACTCAACAAGAGTAACCTCTGTCCCTAGTTCAAGTATCTTGCGCATGTTCTACTCAAGTGCATAGCTTCCAGGAAGGGAGGCTTTGATGAGCTATCTGATCAGATACAGAACGCGTATGTTGCGTTGGTGCTGAACCACCCGTTCAGCTTCTCCAAAATGATCTTCACCTATCTGGTGGAGAACATTGAGGGGAAAGGGAAGGAGGGCTTCTGCATGTATTCGAGGTTTATGCAGATGATTATAGATCAGAAGCTTCCCTTCCTGCCGAAGGAGAAGGAGGATGCGGTAGTCCTCGAGGTTATGGATGAACTACGTTGGGGAGGATGAAGGTGTACAGGGGGAAGCAAGTGAAACCCCCTGTCAGGAGGTTGTTTGGGCATCTGGCCCGGGAAGACTACGTGGTGCCAGCCAAGAGAAAGTGACGCCACGATGATAGTGATTCCGATGTGGAGCATATTGCTCTACCAGCTCATGACTCGGATGATGATGATAGTGGAGACGCTGGGGACGATATGCCTGCTCCTCCGAGAGGCACTGTGTCAGATGTTATACCCCCAGTGTCTGTCCCAGCCGGAGATGTTGCTGAGACAGCCGGATTTCATCAGGAGTTTGTTCTTGGTGCTGAAGAGGAGGAGGAGTCTGATGAGGAGCCCCTCACGCGAACTGTGGGAAGCAAGGTTGTTCCCACAGAACATGGGCTACGGGTGGTTGGTGAACACCCGAGAGACTCCAGAGAGACTGAGACTGACCCGAGTTATGCACCGGGTTCAACAGACAGGGTTGTAGGGGGAGCATCCACCTCCACAGGGACGAGGAGGAAGAGGATGGCTCAGCCCCATGGTCTGAAGAAGAAGAAGCGTCGGTTGACCTTCGTTACTACCGTAGCCTCTGCATCCACCACCACAGCCACCACTACCACCTCCACAGCTATACCATCCACCACCACATCTACCACAGCCACCACATCCACCACAGTTACCACAGCCACCACCATACCTACCACCACAGTACATATCCCATTCACCACCATACAATTTACACCCACATCACTTCCACCATTTTACCGACCCATCTTCACTACAGCCACCACCACCACCACCTCACACCATGCAGGACCGTCAGCCCAGTCCTCACATTCTTATGGATCACCTCTACCTCCAATCGGGGTAGAGGAACAGCTGTCAGCGCTAAACCGGATGGTGATGCGCTTACTAGCTGCCGATGAGGAGAAAGCTGCACAGATACGCCAGCTTACCGACCTGACTACTGCCAAATCTCACCAGATGGCAGAGCAGGCTCGTGTTATAGAGCAGCAGGCTCAGCTGATGGATGCACAGCGTGTAGAGATGTCCCAACTCCAGGAGCAGCATGCCCAATCAGCCAAACGGATAGAGAAGTTGGAGACCACAAACAAGACCATCATGCTGCGGCTTAAGGGATCAAAGGATGAGCCCTTAAAGATCAAGGAAGGGGATGGAGATGATGGAGATGATGGTGATGATGATGATGAAGATGATGATGAGGATGAGGAGGATACAGAGGATGAGGAGGAAACAGACGGAGAGAGGACAGAGGGGAAGGACGACGATGATGAAGCAGAAGGAGGGGATGCGGCTGCATCGGCCTCTGCTTCAGGTCAAGAGAGGAGGTCGAAGAACAGACAGGACCAGTCAGCTACCACCTCTGCTCCTCCGAGTGATGAGACTTTGATTCAAGATAAAAGTAAAGACTAGATGTTCTATGTATTTATTTACTTTTGTGTTTGAATCATGTACTGAAAACAAATGTATTGAATGTTTATATATTAAGTTAAGGTATTTCTGTTTGATTACGTACTAATGAATTATGTGTTGAATGTTTAAATCAAACAGATCCAAATTATCAAAGAGATGAGTTTGATGTTGCTCCCCTTCAACAGGTCAAGACTCAACTAACCATGATTCTTGGTCTGCAAGGGATCGTAAGAAGGTCTGTGAGTTATACCCCTGAAGAAGGGGAAATAATTCATGACCTATCTAACGAGCAACTCGTAGAGATCTTCAATCTCAATCCGGATGAAATAGTTAAAGACGCTCCAACAGTTGATTCGACTAGTGATGAAGAGCTCAACGATGTTGATGAAGTCGAGGTCGAAGATATCACCGCAGAGGAGTACCCTCAGTACGTTGACAATGAGGGTAATGTGGTCCCCAACATGGGTGAGTCCCACGTCAGTGATACTTTTGAGGTGTTGAACAAGATGGAGCAGGAAACTGAGAAGGCAGAAGGAACAGCCCAAGCCTCAAATGATGATGTTGTAGGATTCTATGTGCCCAAGACACTTAGAATATTGATGTGGTTAGTACGTTATGATCCAAGTCGGGTTATACCCAATAACAAGCTTAGCAAACACCAATTAATATTTAATTGATGATATGATCATACAATTAAATATTTACACCAATTTAGAAAATAGGTTTTCTAAATAAGTTGCATATGAGAGGGAACAACTTATTAGGATATTTTGTTCAATAATATTATTTGATGTGTTATTTAAATTGGTTAGATGACACCAAATAATAATAAGAGATTATAACTTATAAGTTAAAAGGTTAATTGTATAAGTTATATAACTTGTACATAGAATTAAATGGTTAATTGTATGTCTAGTTACAAGACCATTTAACACATATGTGTGTGTTCAATTAAAAAAAAGGGGGGAAACCCTTTTTGAATATGCATTTTCGGCCCCCCCCCCTTCATATTCATTGGACCTTTTGTCTTGTAACTAGAATACTCATTAACTAGTCTTGGAGACCAAAAACCTCTCTCATCCAATCTCAACACATGCAAACACAAGAAAAACTCTCTCCTTTTCTCTCTTGAACCCACGAATTCAGCAGCAAAAATAGGAGAGTTTGAGTTGTACTTGGTGGTGTATCTTCCTAACAAGAAGGTGTTTTGCAAGGAGGCTTGGGGTATACAAGCTTGAGGACTCCTTCCTTGGAGTTTTGGCCGAAATTTTCAGCATCCTCATCTCCTTCTTGGTCTTTTTCTTGCTGCTGGAAGAGGTAGTAATCACAGCTCATAGTGGCTATGATTTTATGTACATTTCATTATGTTCATAGCTTGTTCATTCACATAAATGATCCTTTTTGATTTGGGTTTGTTTTCATCTTAAAACATAACTAAGAACATGAAATTTTCAGCTTTAAAAATCGGTTTTAAAAGCTTCATATCCGGTGCGTTTTCTGAAAGTTTAAATGGTTAAACATGGATTTTGTGTTCTAGCAAACCCTTCAGATGTTGACATTCGAAAGGCTGAGTGGGCTGCATGTTTTGAAGAAGTTAGAGCCCAACGTGCTGCACCGAAGAAAGATGCCTACACCAAGCTCTACAGAGTCAAGAAACACCACATGGTGTCTGGCAGGATTATAGCATGGGCGTATTTTGATGATTTTAATGCTTATGCAGTTAAGAGAGAACAGGGCATAGAGTACTTCAGATTCCCACATGATCTGAAGACTCTACCAGGTTTTGAGCTCAACCAGCTGGCTAAGCTAAAGCTTTTGTATGCTGACCTGAGGAAGATGTCAGGCTGGTTCGAGGCTGCCCTTAAGAAGGAGTACCACACCAGATGGGTTAACTTCAGACCCCAACAGCCTACTAGGTACATAAGAAGGTTTGAGGTTGATGCCATTACTGGCAAACCCAAGATAGTGTTGAAGTGGAGTCCTCCGCGCACAATGTCGAGAATCCCACTCAGGGAAATGCCACAGGACTTCACTCCACACTTTAAGTGGTGGTACTATGATTGGAGAACAGCTGAAGCGGTCATAGTCCTAAGCAAAGAGGGACAAATGGATACGATCAGGGTATTCGACCCGATGTGGCTTACTAACTTGTCGGCTAATGATGTCTATACATTATACAAGTGGCCACTGTTCTATGACACGCAAGATATTGTACAAGCCCTCCAGTTCCAAAACGTTATACGACTCTGTTTCGCGTTTGAAATTCACGCGGGAGTCACAAAAGAGGAGAAGTACAAGAAGTACAAGGAGGTTATACAGAAGACAAGAGATTAGAGAGATCTAGGTCCAAGGGGGAGTTTGTTGATACATGTATGTCCCTAGATCATGATTTGTAATGTAATAGATCTTGTCTGTCTGATTATGATGTAATATGAATTGATTAATGAAATGATATGGATTGTTTGTGATTTGTAATGTCTAATATCTCATTAATGAGTCGTTATTGAGTTGATTAATTGGGTTTATGATTGTTTGAATGGTTACACATCAAGTTATATTAATTAAAACATTCAAACATAACTTAATGAAGTTCTCATGCGAATGGCCCATGCGAATGGACCATACGCATGAATAACTTCATACGATTGACTCAATCGCATGACTGAACCAGGAGACTGGATCAGTCGTATGATTGACACATAAGATTGGCTCAGTCGCATGACTGAACACTCAGTCGTGCGGATGAATCAACCGCATGGTTCAATCGCACGACTGAACCATACTTATGGTCCAGTCGCACGATTGAACAATACTAACCTATAAATAGACCCAATTCGTGGAAAAACGTAAGCATTCATACCATTACGACTCCAGACGTACCCTAGCCGTCCAGAAGCCTCCCAAATCGTTCTCCAAGTTCACAGAACACATTAGATCGATTCCTAATTGACTTCTAACGTTAGATTCAATTCTTGATTGATTCTTCGTGTGTTCTCACTGATTGTATCGCCAATCAAATAGGATTCCGCACTATTTGATCTGGTTTACACACTAATCACTAGGTATTTCGTTCAAATACCAGGTTCTAACAATTGTGAGTCTTTTCATCACAATAAGTACAATATTTGTTAAAATAACAATCTGCTGTCGAATGATTTCTCATGTTACATATGTGACAGTACTTGTTGAAGTAGCACTCACCAGTATTGTGATTTTTCATATCACAAATTTCACAGTACTTTTGTGGAGTTAAAAACAATTTTTTGTTAACTTTTGACATTGACACAATGTTTGATTTTGGTGTCACATAGTTAATCTTTTGTCTTTCATTTTTCACAGTTTGATTTTGTGTCAAATTATTATACATTTGTTTAACATGAACTTCCTTCTTGAATGTATTAGGAACAAATATTTTTGCTACAGCGGAAGTCTTTGAATCCGAACTTGATTTCAGATCAGAGTGTAATTTGTTCATAATATTTGCTTTGTTGTTTTGAAGAGAATTCATATTTAACAAACCAGCTGACACAAATTTTATCGGTTTAAGTTTTGTTGTTTGATTTGTTGCTTTGCTCAAATTTTCTGAACTTTTGTTTTGTTCAGATATTGTTTTTGATGATTTCTTTCTTCTTCTTTGATTTAGAAGAACTTGGTTTACTTTCATATTGAACATCGTCAGAAGAAGATTCCTTTTCTGATTGAACTTGTTTCAGGTTTATGGTGTTTGAATCTTCTGATGTTCCTATCCGTTGTTTATCTTTGCTTTGATCTTTCACTTCTTCTAATACAACATGAATTTGATCAAAAGTGGTTTGTTTTGTTTGTTTTGGTTCATAAGATTTTATCTTGATTGGCTGACCATTTTTGATCTTTTCTTGATCATTTTCAACAAACACTTGAACATTTTCCTTTTCTTCTTTTGAATTCTTGTTTTTGATCTGGAAAGCTTTAAGTTTAGCTTTATTCTCAGGAGAATGATCATGAGTATTGAAGTTCTCTAGTAGTGTGTTTGTAATAGATTCAGGCATAGGTTCATGAGTGAAACCTAACCCTGCTTTTTGTTTATCTTTTCTTTCACTTACCAGTTTTTCTACCATCATTTTTGAACTTTTTACTTTTGCCAGATCCATTTGAGTAGCAGCATGTGTTATTTTCTCCTATTCAAGATTCTTGGTCATCTCTTCCAATTGTTTAGAAACAATTTCTAAATCTTTTATTGTTTTGTTCCATGAAGTTTGAAGAGAGATAATCTTTTGATCTGCTGTTTTATGATGACATTTAAGTTTGCTATGCATAGATTCTTCTTGTTTTAACATCTCACATATTTTGAATGAGTAGTTTCTGTAGTATTCAACATGTTCATAGCATGATTTAGTGCAAAGTTTTTCTCTCACTTCAGATGTGATTTCAGGAAATTTTGGAGCTGTGGTTTCAGATTTTGAAGTTGAAGAGTCAATTTTTGGTTGATCAGACTGTGCCATTAGAGCTACTTTATCTGTATCCTCCTTAGGATCATACTTGTCACTCCAATCATAGTCATCTTCTTCTTCATCACTTTCCACCTTTGGATCATTGTTTTCTGAGCAATCTTCTCCTTGAATTTCTGTAATAAGAGATAAACTTGATGTTAAATCATTTGTAAACTGATCTGCATATGCACTCCAATCATAAGCATCTTTTATGCTGACTACTAGAGCTTTCTTTGTTTCATCAGATGATTTAGTTTCATCTTTAAGCACAGGCATATGAAGACTTTGATAAGGCTTTTGAAAAGTCTTCGCCGCTTGTTGAAACCTTTGATTACTTGAACTTGATTGAGCATTTCCTCCATTATTCCTTGGAGCTTTGCATTCTCTGGAGAAGTGTCCATGACTGTTACAGTTAAAACATCGAGATTTTGACTTCTCAAATCCAACAGTCTTGTTAGCACTTGGCTTGTATTTCTTGTTGGTATAAGAATGTTTTTGAGTCCTGTAGGCAATCATCACCATCTGCCAGTTGAAGTCCATCTCTTCAACATCTTCAGGATCCATCTCAAATAAATCCTGCAAAACAAAATCTAGTTGAGTTAAATGGCTACCTTGATATGCTTGAAAACTAGCCATAAATGCAGTGAATGCAGTTTTAGACTTTTCATCCTCTAATAGGATGTTAATCACATCTTTAACTTTGCTAGATTTAGCAGAGTTAGATGAAGAAGTCTCTGTTTGAACATTTGATGTTTGGCACTGAGATTTAGGAGGAGATTGAGAATGAGACTGAGTTGTATAAGCAGGTGCACTGGTAAATGATGAGTCAGTGAAAAATCCTGCTCCAACAAACAGATCTCCCTCTTCTTCTGTACTTTTCTCACTCTTTGCCATGAATGCATTTTCTATAGTGGTTGCAGGAGAAGCAACAAACTGATACTGAGACATTGATGCTGCTCTATCATTGTTCCTTGAGCTTTCATCAATCTCTACTGATTCTATCTTTGCAATAAGAAGATCTAGATCCATAGGGAACTTCTCAATATGCTTTAGTAGGGTTACAGTTTGTTTCCATGATGATGGTAAAGCATTGAGTAGTCTGAGATTAAGATCTTCAAGATCAGGCTTAATACCAGTTGTTGACATCTCAGTTGTAAGTTGAACAAATCTGTTCATCATTTGATTTATTGTTTCTCCAGACAAATGTTGAAATAATTCTAATTGTCTTTTCAACTTTTGTTTCTTGAGATCTTGAATCTCCTTGCCTCCTTCACATATGATCTTTAAGGCTTTATATAGAGTGTATTCAGTTTGATATGCATCAAGCCTTGCAAGAACTTCCAAAGGTAGTCCTTTACACATCAATGAATATGCTTTAATATCATTCTTAACTCTTTTCAGTTCATCTCCTTGAAGACCATCTTCTAGATAAGGTTCTGGAGAATCTTTAGTATACACAAACCCTCTGTCAGGCCCATCAGTGATTATAGGAATGTATGGTCCTTTTTCTATAGATTTCCATAGATCAGTGTCAATGGAATTAAAATATTGTTTTAGCTTAAGAGACCAATTTTTGAAATCAGCTCTATTTTTAAGTTTTGGAACTCTATTTTCAGAATCTTTTGATTTCACCATTCTTATATTTTTGTTGTTTTAGATTTTGAATTAAGAAAATAAATGCAAAAGTTTTTGAAAAATTTTCTTTTTTTAACAAAATTCTAAGAGTCAAGGTAATACGCCTGAACAGTGGTTATACTCCCAAGCAGTTGATGCGCCTGAGTTGAGCAACGTCTAAGGGAATGCCTTAGAAAATTTTCCAAAACGCCCAAGGTTGATGCATCCAAACAGTTATAAAACGCCTGAACAGTTGTCAAGCGCCTAAATAGTTGTCAAGCGCCAAAACAGTTTTCAAGCGCCTAAACAGTTATAAAACGCCTAAACACTTGTAATCTTTCTTAACAAAGATGATACGTCTGGGATTTTTCTCTTCAACAGTAGTCAAACGTCTGAACTAAAAAACATCCACACAGTGTTAATGTGCCTACACAGTGTTAATGCGCCTAACACTTAGACAAAATTTTCAGTCAATCTCAGCTCATGCGCCACATTAATCATGTTCATATGAATGTAACTAACTCAAAACTTCTGAATTCTTCAAATGTTGATAAATTCGATTGAAACATTCCAATTAAGTGAGTTTTATGCCCATAATCATTCTTCTAACATCAATTTCTTTCAATTTCAACAACAAATCACTCAATTTTGAGATTTTCAGTCCGAAAACTTCAAACCTTTATCGAACACAAATATAACAAATTGACTTGAATTTGATGAATTGAACTGCTAATTGCGATTCAAATCATGTTTCTGATGATGAAACACAACTAAAATTCATACATTTTCAATTGAATTGTATATCAATCACAGATTCAATGAGATTTTTGAGTTTTTAAAGTTCGATAAACTTCAAAAATCAATCACTAACTGCTTACCAACAGCTCTGATACCATTTGATAGGATCAAATGTACCAATCTGTGATGATTTATGAACACAATTCAATGAAATACACACAAACTAATCAAATCAACACAAGATATCAACAAAATTCAAGGTCATTAATATCAAGCTAAGACAATTACAAAGTATGAAAAGCAGGTTCGAATACAATTGTTAGTTACTACTACCTGTAAGTCTAAGCTATTTATAATGAAACAAAAAGTAAATGAACTAACTAATTACAAAACTAGTCCCTATACTATACAAAATATTAAAAGACAACTAAAGACAACATGTTAATCTTTCTTAGAGCACTAACAGGATGTTTTGGCTGCATCAGACTTATAGGAATCCTTACAAGAGTATTCTTAGCTTTTGCTGCATCCAATGATTTCAAGGTCTACTAACTTGATGTAAAGCATGCTTTTCTTTATGGGGTAATTGATGAACAAGTGTATGTCAAACAACCACCTGGGTTTGCAGATCCTGATCATCCTGATTATGTCTGCAAGCTTGATAAAGCTCTTTATGGGCCGTACCAAGCACCTAGGAAGTGGTACGAGACTCTATCTCAGTATCTCTGTCAACATAGATACAAAAGAGATACTATAAATGGAACTCTCTTCATCAAAGGAACAGGGAATTACTTAATGCTAGTACAAGTTGTTGTTGATGACATTATTTTTGGGTCAACCAATCCAAAGCTCTGCAAAGACTTTGAGAAGCTGATGAAGAATAGATTTGAAATGAGTGCAATGTGAGAACTCAATTTCTTTCTATGAATTCAAGTGAAGCAGGTTGACAGTGGCATCTTCATAGGTCAGTCAAAGTATGTGCAAGACGTACTTACAAGATTCAACATGACTGACTGTAAGGTTGCTAAGACACCCATAGCAAGAAACCACTCCCTTGGACCTGATCTTGAGGGGGAGTGTGTGGATGAACACCTCTACAAGGCTATGATCGGGTCTCTTACGAACCTCACAGCTAGCAGGCCTGATATCATGTTTGCCACATGTATTTGTGCAAGATATCAAGCCAACCCCAAAATGTCACATCTGGTCACTGTCAAGAGGATTTTAAGATATCTCAAAGGTGCCTCAACACTTGGCCTTTGGTATCCAAAAAAATCTGAATTCAATCATTATGCATATACATATAGTGACTATGGTGGCTGCAATATGACTGCAAAATCTATATCAGGGGGATGTCAGTTCCTTGGTGGAAGGATAGTCTTATGGCAATGCAAGAAACAATCGTGTGTATCTGCATCAACTGTTGAAGCTGAATACATTGCTACTACTAGCTGTTGTGCTCAAGTGCTTTGGATTCAGAATCAGATGCTGGACTATGGATTCAACTTCAAAAAGACTCCCATCCACATAGACAATAACGTGCTATCTCCATTACAAAGAAACCTGTGCAACACTCAAGGACAAAACACATCAATATCAGGTATCATTTGATTAGAGATAACTTAGAAAAAGGCTTAATCAAACTAGTCGAAGTTAACACAAATGAACAATATGCTGATGTTTTCACCAAAGCTTTTGATAAGCAGAGATTTAAGTATTTTATATTAGCTATTTGGATGATTAACTTTGAGTAGCTTTTCTTAAAACTAACTCATATTATTTCTAAAATTTGGTGTCCTAAGTTGTCTATTTCATCACCTTCATAAGCCCTTGTTTACTCAAGAAGAAAAAAATCTTTTAAATGATATTCCTTAGAATTTTGAATCTTGATCTTTTTATTCTTCAGAAGATATGCATTTACCTTCGGAAGAAATTTATGTCTTCAATACAAGCAACTACTTAAGTAAATTTACATTCGAAAGAAATTCTCAAAATATCTTCCAAAGCATAAAACTACTCTTGAGTACTTGTATGTTTTAAAGAACAAATTTCTTCCAAAAGCAATTAAGTCTAGCAATTTGTATTCTTCTTAGAATAAAATTTCTAAGTGTTAATCTCTTACGAAGGAAAATTTTCTAAACTCTGTGGAATATCTTCCGAAGTCATTTTGGCTTCGGAAGCATTTTATCAAAACTTCCGAAGTATAATTACATTCGGAAGATTATAGACTTCCAAGAAAACTACTTTTCGGGCAAAAGAAAACTACTTTTTTAGAGGTGGGACCGACATCCGGATTTCAAAGTTTATCCTCTTTCATTAACTTTTTCTGAGATCCATTTCATATATATATCCAACGGTTCCCCCCTCTTTCACTCTCTTCTTCCTCTACACTTTTCCAAAACCTAAATTCACCCACAAACCACCTTTGTTCTTCACTTTCTTCACCTTTAAGCTTTCTAAATGGCCAACCTAAACCCCAAAAACGACCCTGATTCTCCATGCAACTTCACATGCAGCACAATCAGGTTGCCCTGTTGAACTTTGATAAAGATTATAGTTTCTCAGAGGTTTGTCAATTTCTAGCTCTATCCAACTACTTCACCTCACTAACAATTGATCCTCCACTCTATGAGGATCATCTGCTTGAATTCTGGAGGACCTGTCAAGAGGTCATTATGGATGGGGAGAAGACACTGTTTGCTACAGTGCAGGGGAGGACAATCTTCATTATTCTATGTATCATCAACACTCATCTTCAGCTGGATGATGAGGAAGGTGAATTGTCCTTTCCCAAGGAAGCTATAAACCACTCTTTTCAGCAGATGGGCTATGAAGTCGACTTCTCTGTAAAGACCTTCTAGAAAGGGAAGGTCTCATCCCAGTGGAAGTACCTACTCCATATGGTCATCCATAGCTTGTCCAACCAGCATGGGGGATGGGACCAGATTCCTAAGGATCTTTCTTTCATTGTTCATGGAATGGTTCAAAGTGTCAAGTTCAGGTACTCTCAATTTGTATACACAAATTTACTTGCAAATTAGGACTCCTTAGAATATTATATGTTTTCTAGATATGTTCAATACATTCTCAAATGTGAACTGGGCTTATAATTAAGAGAAACAGGTAATATTCTTAAATTGGGACAGATGAAGCCCGACATCTTTAAAATTATGAAGAACCAACTGTTGGCTTCTCTAGGTTAGAAATATCCCTTGTCCCCAAAATGTTAGAGCTCATTGTTCAAGGTGACAACCTAGCAACACAAGCTAGTGTTGAACCCACACCTTCTACTTCTCAACTACCCACACAGCCTAAACCACTCCTCACCTACCAAAGAAAACCCAAACGAACCCCTGCATTAGCTATTCAGCTTGTGTAGGCCCCCATATCATAACCCATACAGGAGTAAGTGGACACAAGAGCTCCCACTCCTCCTGAGGAGCAGACCACTCCCATCTCATCAAGAATCAGTGCCGAGGTTCCTCATGCTCAGCCTGATGACCTCATTAGCCCATCAGCCTTAAGCCTTCACTCTGAGTCTCAACACTCAAGTGAACAACCTTCAGGGGAAAGTTACCATCCCAAGCCTCTAGATCTCAATCAACCCATTCCCAACCTTGAATTCTATGATGATGAAGAGATGGGATTCAGTGAGTACCATGAGTCTCTCTACTCCTCCCCTACTCAAAGTGGGATGAGTGCTCCTACCTCTCCCTTGTCTAGCCCACATCATTCACCCATCACTGAGGTGGATCTCTCTGAAAATGTCCAGGAGGTCCGTATGGAAGAGGCTCTCACTTCTGCAAATGATTACATCATGAAGATCTAAATTAGGTTGGACTCACCTTAGATTAGTGTTTATATTATGTTTAATTGTAATAGGACATATGTTAAATTAATTTTTTTTGTATTTTATGTTTTGAGTATTTTGATGCCCTGCGAAACTATGAGCGAAACTATTATTTCGCTCATAGTCAGCAAGCCTAGTTCACCCGGCGAAACTGCCCTTGGGCCTGACAGTTTCGCTATCCAGCGAAACTGCTAATGAAACTAGGTTTACTATATATTGATTTGTTTCTATCATTGTAGGTTAATCTAGCAAAACCCTAATACAAAATATCTTTGTTGCAACTGTGTATTTGTGGCTGGAATCCAATATAAATCATATTGAGCCTTTGTTCTTTGTTTGTGTTTGCTTTGTTTTGATCATTATTGAACACATTTGATTCTGTACAATCATTGTGTGATTATGATGAATGTTTGTTAGTGGTTTTTGATCATTTCGTCAATCAGTTGTAGTGTTATTCGATCATTTGGACCAACACATCATTAAGACCTCAACCATGGCAACCCAGTCCATTGACACTTCTCTTGAAACTGTTAGTGAGCAGGGGAAATCCAACAGCCAAGAATATGATATTGGTGATTAGAGTGAAGACTTTGGTCCAGTTCTCTCATCCCCCAATGATTCTTCTGATGAAGATGAGGGGAACATGAGACTAAAGGTGCAAAAACTATCACAAACTTGCTCCTATTTAGTCTCAAAGGTTAGTCATCTGGAATCTCAGGTGACTACCTTACAAAATAGGGTCAATGATCAGCAACTTGAGATATCTTATCTTAAGGAACAACTAGCTGGGAGACCTTTAAGAAGAGCTTATCCATGAACACAAGAACCTGTGGATGTGATTGACCTAACTCCTAGCTCACCTATGCAAGAGGGTGATGCTACCAAAAAAGGGAAGAAAGTCATAGCAATCACAGAACCTGGGAGTTCTTCACAAAGTATGGACATTGAGGACTCACCATCCTCATTTGTAATTGTCCATACTCAGCAACTTTCTCAAGTTCATATTGATGTGGACTCACTAGACTCTTTCATTTAGAGTCTCTTTAAGGAAGGTATTCCAAGGGCTATGTCATACCCACCCCAAGGAACTTCAAACTACATTATTGGGTGGAGGTATGATGGCGATAGAAGAGCCCTCATACTTCAAAGAGTTCAAGGGCAGCAAGAAGTTTTCAACTTTCAGACCTTGAACTACTATGAAGGTCTTGACCTAGTCAACATGCCACTTGCTAATCCAAGCCAATCTAGGAAAGCTGACAGGCCGACTCAAAGGATCCAAGACAGGATTATTGAAGAGTTCAGCTCAAGAAGAAGACAAAGGTAATCATGTAATGTCATTGGTCAACTGGATGTTGAGCCAAACCTTGAGTTAGCTTCAAAGGGAAAACCTTGACTGAAGGCCAAGTGATAGAGCCTGAGAGCCTTTTCACAACTACAACTACTTCAACAATCCATTCCGTTAGTGAAACATCTACTGGTGAAGGTGTATCACAACCTCTCCCTTGCCATAGCATGGAAGCTACTCCAAGCAATGAAGGCCAAAGCTCTCTCCACCCCGAGTCATAAAGGTTTGCTGGTGACAAAGGGAAAAGGATATTGACTCCTGAGGTGATTGTGGAGTAAGAGAGAAAGAGGAAGAGGAAGCTAAGGGGGAAAGTTTCATGATGCATTCATGATGTACAAGTGTTTTAGGTAGTTAAATACATGCTTTTACTATATAATTACCATCGAATGCAATTACGTTGTATGATTTTGGATTGCAGGTGTAGAGTATGAAAGAACGGAGAAAAAATAATATATGTCCAAGAGAGGACGTAAGTTATGTCCATATGGACGTAGCTTACGTCAGTCCCCAAAGACAGGTTCATCAGGACGTAGGAAAGAAGGCTAGGACGTATGAATGAAGAGAGGACTTAAGTTACGTCCATATGGACGTAGCTTACGTCGTATTGCTAGGTTGACTAATTTTCTCCGGGTTTTGACCTTATTTTAGGAGGGGTATCAATTCTGAAAATCCTAATTCGCATTGGGAGCAAAAAGTGACGAACTTTGGCGATTCTTGAGGTTTCTTTCAATTCTCCAACTCATTCCAATCCATCAAATCATGTTCCAATCCGATTTTTATGCCGAATTCATGACGATGCAAGGCTAAACTCCGCGTGATCTACCTCGGGTACTAGGTTTCGTGTTACGAGGTTTTGGTTTGTGTTCAATTGGTGTTGGGATTAAACTTTAGAACCGTTAAGTTTTTTATTGAGTTTAACTTGTGTTTTGATTGTTTAAACAATTGTTTTAGTAAATCTTGATTTGAATTTCATATAATTTTGCGCGAGTTGTATGATTGCAAAGTTTTGGTTGTTAATTCAATTGGCACGATGTACTAAGACCCGTTAAGTCTTGGTTATCTCTGTAACTTAATCATTACACGTATAGAATCCTCGTTAAGGTTTATCCACTCAGTTGAACTAAACAATTACCAAAAACCGAACCTGAATCCCGGGGTGGATTACCCTTTTTCATAATCGTCTTCTAATCAATTTTCATTACTTGCAAGTTATTTTCTTCGTTAATTTGTTAAGCTTTCTAAAATTCACTTGTTTCATAGCCAAGAGGCAATAGTTTAATAATTCATTAGTTTAATAAATTTCTTACAAATCAAAGTACGACATACCGACCACTAATTCCACGAGGTTTGACAACCATACTTACCCTGACTAGTTAAGGTGAATAGGAACACACTTTTGACATCTTATATGATTGAGACTTCGACATCGATCAAATTTTGACGCTGTTGTCGGAGAATCGGTGCGCTTGGTGTTTTGCTATTTGATTTTTTTTAGTTTTTGTTATTTGTTTTTCTTTATTTCTTTATTTCCTTGTTACGTTTGGTGTTTTTCAGTGTGTAGGTGACAAATTGCATGCATACTCGTTATTCGGGTAGGAAATCACCATTAGTATTCGATCCAGAGATAGAGAAATCAGCGAGGTATAATCGTGTTCTGCATCGATCAGGGTTACCGGTTACATCAATTTCACGAGATATTGATCAAGCAGCTAACAGTTCATCTGATTTAACCCAAATAGAAAATCCAAATAACCAACTACCTCAAATACCAAACCCCCCACCAAATAACAACCACAATAACAACCTGAATCAACCACCACCCAACGATAATATGAATCAAAATAAACTCAATCAAGGAGATGACTTTGATCATGTGAGCATGCATAGTGTCCATACGGGTGATGAAGATTATGAAGATGAATGGAATAACAATGAAGAACCCCACAGTTGTGCAAATTATGATGCTTGGGATGGAACATTCAGTGGAGGTGATGGATATAATGGAAATAACAATTGGGGGAATGATCAGCATGGGTGGAATGAACCACCTATCAATCAACAACGGGGTAGGGTTAACAATAATGTCAATCAGCCAAGAAGACCTCAAAGAGCTCAAGTACGAGGTGTGGATAGCCATTTCAGACCGGCTATTTATGAAAATCCAAATCACATCGCACCTCCAAATCGACGAGGAAGAGCTTTTGATGTGCCCCCTCATTATCTCACCATTCTTCCTGCATTTAGAGGCACTGCAACAGAAGAACCATATGTGCATCTTGTTGAATTTGATGCCATATGCAACACTATTGGTGGAAATCACTTCACATAAGATGAAGTGACGTTGCGATTGTTTCAATTTACCTTGAAAGATAGAGCGGAGCAATGGTTCCTCACATTGCCTGACATAGTATTCACACATGGCAAGCTAAGCAACAAACCTTTTTGGATGAATATATTCTATGGGTAAAACCAGTGACGCAAGAGATGCTATTCGATCATTTCAACAACAAGCATGAGAAAAGTTTCAAGAAGCATTCACAAGGTTCAAAGAACTGATCCATATGTGCCCCCATCATGGAATTGAACGTTAGGAGTTAATAAAGGCTTTTTTGGATGGATTGACCAATGAGGAGAGAAAGTACTTATATTCTACAAGCAATGGCACATTCCATTCTAATCATGAGGATGCAGATTGGGAGTTTTTAGAGAGGATGTGCATGAACTCAAAAGCACAAGCTTCAGTTAGTAGGCGATCAAAATCTAATTTGACAAGCTCGACGACGGTTGATTATGAAACCAAAGAGAGAATTGCATCGTTAGAGAAGCAATTGGAAAAGCTAGGAAGAGTAGGTGCGAAGGAGGTTGTAAAAGTGGGATATGATGTATGTGAAGAATGTGGTGAATTGGGTCATAATGGTAAGTCTTGTCCCTTGGTAATAGGAAGAAGTGAGGAAGTCAATCAAGTTTATAGAGATAGAAACGATTCAATATGAGCTCCAATACTTATCATCCTGGATTGAGGAATCATCCCAACTTTAAATATGGTAATGCTTAAAATCAGATGAACCCTAACTTTTAAGGCAATAATCAAGGCGGTCAAACACATCAAAATCAAACACAAGGGAATTACAATCCAAGTGGTTATTAAAGAAATTTATATTCTCAAGGACTCAATAAAGGGAGCTACAATCATGGGAGTCAACACGAAGTTATTAAGGAAATCCTCCATCGGGACAAGTTGGTAGTGAAGACTCTACAAATGCAAAGTTAGATGCTTTAATGAACATGATGAAAGGGAATATGCAAGAGAATAAGAGGGAAAATAAAATCAGAGATAAAGCTTATGAAGCCTTAAACAAGCATGTGGGACAATTAGCTGAGGACGTGGCTCAAGTTAAGCGGAACCCGAGAAAGTTACCAAGTGATACCACAATCAATCCTCAACATCAAGGAGCTACCACTAAAAATGTCAGGAATGTGCAAATCAACCAGGTAAGTACTCTTTGTAGCGGTAAAATTTATGACAATAAGTTGCCCCTCCACCACCATTTGTAGAGGGGTAGTGGAGGATGTTGATAGTGATAGTGAAAATGAACAAGAACTTGTTTTACCTAAATCAACATAAAAAGGTAACTTTTTAAGAGATAAGTAAACCAACTTTAAAAGACAATACACAAAAAGGTAAGGATAAGGTAATGGAGAGCAATACTATTCCTTATCCTTCAGCTTTGATTGAACCAAAGAAAGTGATAAACAAAAGAGGCCCATAACAAGAAGAAATGTGGGAGGTTTTTAAACAAGTTAAAGTTAATTTACCTCTATTCGATGCAATAAAACAAGTTCCTGCTAATGCCAAATATTTGAAAGATATGTGCACTCAAAAACGAACTCACAAGTTTCCTAAGTAGCTTGATGTTCCAGCCAATGTGAGTGCTATCTTGTCAGGTGCTCTTCCACCTAAGCTTAGAGATCCAGGAGCGCCCATCATTTCTATTCAAGTTGGTGAATTTAAAGTTGCACGACGTTACTCGATCTTGGAGCTAGTGTTAGTATTCTACCTGGGAGTTTATATGATCAATATGACTTTGGTCCTTTATAGAAAGCCAATACCACGGTTGTGTTGGCCGATCTCACGTTAAAACTCCCTTGTGGAATAGTAACATATGTCATTGTTAAGGTGGATGATTTTTACTATCCATTTGATTTCTTAGTTCTTGATTATGCTTCAATTGACAAAACCAAACAATCTAATGTCATACTTGGTAGACCATTTCTAGCAACTGCTAATGCACAAATCAATTGTTGAGACAGAACCGTTGACATGACTTTTGGTAATCGTAAATTAAGTGTTAATGTGTATGACAAAGTAACTAACTCCTTTGTTGATAATGAATGCTTTATGGCGGACATTATGGACGAGTGTAAGCCTTATGACAATAAGGAAAATATCGAGGAGCCATGTGTTTTTTGTGTCAGGTTGGATGTTGAGCATGCATATGACCTGAGCGAAGAAGAAAGAAACTTGAAGTGTTAGTTGTGCATGAAGGAATACCACCATGGACATATCAGGTGGAACTTTACCAGACCACATCAATTCTTAGTTGAAACCATCATTGGTGACTCCACCAAAGGTGGAATTGAAAGAGCTCCCGAGTCACTTAATATTTTTAGGGGAGACTCAAACACTTCAGTCATCATTGCAGCATATTTGGAAAACGACCAAGAAGCGTTGTTACTAAAAGTCTTAAAGGAGCATAAAGCCTCTATTGGATGGACAATTGAAGATCTTAATGGCATTAGTCCATCTATTATAATGCACAAGATCATCACTGATGCAGAGGCAAACCCGGTGAGAGACACCCAGAGAAGACTCAATTCCAATATGCGAGAAGTGCTAAAGAAGGAAGTTCTGAAATGGTTGGATGCTGGAATTGTATATCCAATCTTTGATAGTACATGGGTAAGTCCCATATAAACTGTGCCTAAGAAATTAGGGATTCAGATTGTGAGAGGTGAGGATGGTGAACATGTAGCTACCTGACCTGTTACCGGGTGGCGAGTGTGTATTGATTACAGGAAGTTGAACGCTGCTACCTAACCATTTTCCACGTCCTTTCATCAACCAAATCATTGAGAAATTATCAGGTCAGAAGTTTTATTGTTTTTTAGATAGGTATTCAGGATATAATCAGATTGCAATTCACCCTGACGATCAACAAAAGACGACCTTTACTTGCCCATATGGTACGTTTGCATTTAGGCGAATGCCATTTGGACATTGTAATACCCAGCCACCTTTTAAAGGTGCATGATGAGTATCTTTTAAGATATGATTGGGGAGTCTATGGAAATTTTTATGGATGATTTTTTAATTTTTGGTCCATCTTTTGAAAGTTGTTTAATTCAATTAACCTAAAGTTTTAAAAAGATGTGTTGAAACAAATCTGGTTTTAAGTTGGGAGAAAAGCCACTTTATGGTGAAAGAAGGAATTGTGTTGGGTCATGTGGTGTCACAACGTGGGATTGAGGTCGATCATGCTAAAATTAAAGTTATTTCAACACTACCTTTACCCACAAATATGAAGGGCATTAGATCATTCTTAGGACATGCTGGTTTTTATATGAGATTTATAAAAGGGTTTAGTACAATTACAAAACCACTTGTAATCTGCTTTTGAAAGACGTGTCAATTATGTTTGATGAAGAGTGTCTTAAAGCATTTACCATGTTGAAACAAAAATTGGTTGAAGCCCTAATATTGCAAGCACCAGACTGGTCACTACCTTTTGAAATAATGTGTGATGCTAGTGACTTTGCAATTTGGGTTGTTTTAATACAACGGGTAGATAAGAAACCAGTAGCAATTTATTATGCTAGTAAAACTTTGGATGGTGCTCAATTTGATTATACTACTACTGAGAAAGAATTACTTGCAACTATTTATGCTCTTGATAAGTTCAGGTCTTACATCTAGGGAAGCAAAGTCATTATTTACTTGGATCATAGTGCAGTGTGGTATTTAATAGAGAATAAAGATGGAAAACCAAGGTTGATCAGATGGATTTTATTGTTGCAAGTGTTTAACCTAGAGATTCAGGACAAGAAGGGTAGTGAAAACGTGGTTGCTGATCATTTATCCAGCATAGTCAGCACCAACATGGATAGAACTTTGGAAATTAATGAGACATTTCT
This sequence comes from Flaveria ramosissima, assembly GCA_025215565.1. Lineage (NCBI taxonomy): Eukaryota > Viridiplantae > Streptophyta > Magnoliopsida > Asterales > Asteraceae > Flaveria > Flaveria ramosissima. The sequence goes on along the minus strand of CM046043.1, from coordinate 41,407,075 downwards.
GGATGAGTACTTATTTGCTATTTTCGAGTTTGCTTGGTTTGCTGACATTGTTAATTATTATGCTGCAGGTGCTATTCCAAAACATTGGAAAAAATGGAAACGACAAAAGTTTATGGCACAAGTTAAGCAATATATCTGGGATGACCCAGATGTTTTCAAGGTGGGACCTGATCTAGTTATCAGGCGGTGTATCCCGGACTCTAAAATCAAAGATGTGTTGGGACTTGTACATTCATCTGCATGTGGAGGTCACTTTAGTGGCCACAAAACAGGACACAAAGTTTTATATGCTGGGTTATTTTGGCCAACTATCTTTCGGGATGCTTATGAGTTTGCTAAGAATTGTGTAAATTGCCAAAAGATGGGTAGTATTTCAAAGAGAAATGAGATGCCCATGTAGCCAATTCTGGTTGTTGACATCTTTGATGTCTGGGGAATTGACTTCATGGGCCCATTTCCAAATTCATTTGGTAATTTATACATCTTAGTGGTAGTCGATTTTGTGTCTAAATGGGTAGAAGTGATTGCCACTAAAACAAATGACCATAGTGTTGTTTGTAAGTTTGTTCAAAGCAACATATTCTCAAGATTTGGTATCCCCTTTGTGATCATAAGTGATGGGGGATCACATTTCAAAAACTTTAATTTTCAAAAACTTCTTAAACAATATGGTGTAGACCACCAGATTGCGACACCATATCATCCACAAACAAGTGGACAGGTTGGAGTATCAAATAGGCAAATCAAAGAAATTTTACAAAAAATAATACGAACCAACCGCAAAGATTGTGTGAATCCTAGGATCGCAATAAGGAATTATCAGTGTTAGATTGGAATCGAGTTAATGATTGCGAAATGATTATTAATTGTTTTTTAATTGATTAATTGTTTAAAAAAATCAATGACAATGAATATTAACGATAAAGAACTCAATGATATCAAAACATAAATAAATGAACAAGATTTGATTCAAAAGTATTTCAATAAAACTTGTTAATGATTACAGATTAATAAATAATGAATGCTATAAACAATAATTGCTTCGAACGTGTTGAGGTTTATGATTTATTGATGTGAAGGCTGCTAGGGTTTTGTGTTTGATTGTGTGAATTGATGTGATGGTTGTTAGGTTGTCGTCTATTGCTTGTGTTCGTCGCTACTTGATGTGAAACCTAGGGCTCTTAATTATAGGCGCACATGTTTCTCTTAACGAAACAACGAATCTCTTGGAATGCGAGGTTTAACTTGTTGACTTGTTTACTTGAAATACATGCATCATTTGAGTACAAGTCTTTTGTCTTTAGCAGCAAATTTGTCTTCCGCAGGAGTTTGCTTTCCGTAGGAGTCTTCACTTGATATCTTCATTGTACAAGTTGTTCATCCATTGGGTCTTTGATCTCTCAGCTCCCTTAGACTTGTCTGCATTGGTGTTCTTCCGTAGGAAATCCTCGGATGCATTTCATATCTACGGAAGAACAAATTTGTTCATCCGCAGATCTTTCGTACACTTAGTCAATTTCAGAAATTGACTAAGTCTAATGTTTGATCCTACAATCATACATACAAATCAACATATATATATATATATATATATATATATATATATATATATATATATATATATATATATATATATATATATATATATATATATATATATATATATATATATATATATATATATATATATATATATATATATATATATATATATATGGGTTAACCTATATACATAATGCATACATCATAATAATGAATTACAAATATTCATTACAATTATTGATCAAGTTCTAAGCCTATACAAGATGATCTAGATCTATTTTTCCTAGATCTAACAATACCCTCGCATAGGCTTAGACACTTGTAATAAGTTCTTCAAAACTGAAAGCTCTTTCATCCTTGACACCATTTTCTTGTTGAAGTATGATACTGCATCCTTTTGATCATCATACTTGTACTTGATCTACATTCTGCATATCTTTTGAAGTGTCTCAAAACTCAATCCCAATACATCTTCTTTAGAAGTAAGTGTTTCCACTACACTTTGATTGTGCATTATTTCAAGCTCATCTTCTTCTGAGATTCTTAGTTCTGAAACTTCCTCAATGGTAGATCCTTTCAGCAGGCCAGCTTCATATGTTCTTCTCTTGTATGCCTTTGCATGCAGTTTGTCAATTACTTGAATCACATGCACATATAGACATAGATCATTCTGTGCTCTTTCATCAGCCAGCTTTGGGAAGAATTTGTCATGTAGATATGATCTATAGCTTGGGTGAAGCAACTTGATCTCTACTGGATCAAAGATTCTTATCTTATCAGCTTCCTTTCCTTCAGCATTCCTCAATAGCACCAACTTGGTTTTCTCAACATATCCCCATTCTATTATGGGATATGTATATTGCAGAACCTGTGAAGGGTGGTCACTTACAACACAACAACACAAAGAGGAGATTAAACAAACTTAATCAAACAGTAAACTGGATTAACCACAAGTATGATACTAAGAACACAAGTAATAAGTAAGAGACAGAACAAGAGAACACAAGTGATTGGTTTTCAAGGATGCAGTATATTGCTTTCTCAAGTTCTATTACAAGTGTTAAAAAGCATAAAAGAAAGATACAATAACATGAAATACTTATACTACACCCTACAGCCGGCCATTCTATGAAAGCCAACTGGATACAATTGAGTAGACAACTACAAAATCAATTGTAGAGTCAAAAGGCATATTTGTCTTTTGACAAGTGACTATGACATGCCATAGCTCACATCCTAATATATTACAAAAAGGATAAAAGTACATAAAGTAGAAAGCATGGACTCAAGACCTCAATGTACAGTTTACCAAAAGCATGGACCTTCACCAACTCATGTAAGTTGGTGACTTTACACAGTTGCAGCGGAAAGGTGGTCCAGCTTTATGGTAAAGTACATCAGATAAAGGCATATCTCTAAAAGTCTTCGGAAGAAATCTGTCTTCACTCTTTGGCTTCGGAAGACTTTGTCTTTGAAGCTTCGGAAGACTTCACTTTTGGCTTTGGAAGATATTGGTCTTGGCTTCGGAAGATTTTACACTTAGAATATTTCTAGTGCATGGTGTAAAACTTCCGAAGCATTTCTACTTCAGTTATTTAGTGCATGCTTGCAGAGAGACTTTGGATGTTTTGGTTGCATCAGACTTAGAGGAATCCTTACAAACTCCCCCTAGGCTGATGCTATCAAAACATTTAGAAGATCTTCAGATGTTTGTAGTCTTCAGCATAATGATGACCATACCCTTCTTCATTAGATGATCAGGATCATTCAGACTCTCATAATATCTTCTCATCTCAAAGAGATCATGCAGAGGTAAGTTGATTTATCTTGCCATGTATAGACATTCTCAACACCTTGATCTCTAATCACATGTCGTCTCTCTGGATTAGTAGTGAAGGTCTAGGATAAGATGGGTGTCTCAGCTGCAAGAGGAGCCACGTGAATTGGAGTTGATTGGGCTGCCTCTTTATACACTTCCTCAGGTTGATCTGACTCAGCCTGAGGGGTAGAGGTGGATGATTCACACTTCTTATTCTTAGACTTTGGTTTAGAAGCCATCATCTTCTTCCTCTTAAAAGACTTTAACTGAGAAGACTGGTCTGCAGCACCTTGTTGATCATCATTGTCTTTCTCAATTGGGTGTTCCTCCCTCACAGGCTCAGAAGGAGAGGGAGTTTGACCCTTTTGTGGATCAGAAGATGAGGCTTGCTGAAACTCAGCAGGAGGTCTAGGTTGTGTTGTCTTAGGTTGTTCAACCTTAACCTCCACTTCAGGTGGGATTTGACTTGGAGGAGAGTATAAGTCAATCAGCTCTCCACTCTAGATCTTCTGCTTGATTACCCTGATATGCTCATCCATTGTGGATAGAGACATAGGGCCAAGTCTCCTTCCGGAGAATCCATACAGCTTCATGAAGATCATCATCCTTTGTCTGTCAGCAGACTTTTTCATACTCTTTTGGATGATAGCTCTTGACTTTGTAGCATCTTCCCTCATCACTTGAAGTTCAAGCTGTTTGAGATACTCAAATTCAATGTACTCAAAGGACAAGGGAAGAAGTGCAGATGTCTGGTAGAGACCTCTGGCACTTAGGTAGTTTATCATGTTTTGCCTATCTGTTTCCTTGTCTACCTGAGGTTCTTGTGTAGCAGCCACATCCTCTTGCACAGGACTTTCCTGAACTGGGGAGAGAATTGGAGCATGCTTGTATAATCTTTTCTATCTCTTCTCTTCTTTGAATTGGAGAAGTAATCTTGCATCCTCTTTTTCCTTCATCTCTCTTGACATTTCCATGTCAGCCAGTTCATTTAATTCCTCTAAGGGGAGAGATATAATCTCATCTATGTCTTAGTTCCTGGTCTGCAGGTAAGTAATCCTGACCTCCCTCAACTCATCTTCTTGAGTGTTTGGTCTGGGGGCAGCCCTGATTGCAGCTTGCATAAATCCTGAAGACCCAAAGGAACTTTCTCCCCTTAGCTTCCTCTTCCTCTCTCTCTCCTCCTCCTCAATCTCCCCAGGAGTCAAGATCCTTTTCCCTTTATCACCCACTGACCTTTGTGACTCAGGGTGGATAGAGGTTTGGCCTTCATTGCTTGGTGTAACATCCAAGCTCTGGCTAGAGAGAGGTTATGAGACACCTTCACCAGCAGGTGTTTCACTGAGAGAATGAATTTCTAAAGCAGTTGTTGGTATGACAGGGCTCTCAGGCTCTATCACTGGGCCTTCAGCCAAGTTTTTCCCTTTGAAGGTAATGCCTGAGCATCCAGTTGACCAATGACATTACCTGATTGCCTTTGTCTCCTTCTAAGGCTGAACTCTTTATTAATTTTGTCTTGAATCCCGAGTGCTAACCTGTCAGCTTGTCTTGATTTGCTTGGGTTGACAAGTGGCATGCTGATCATGTCAAGACTTTCATAGTAGTCCAAAGTCTGAAAATTGAACACTTCTTGCTGCCCTTGAACTCTATGAAGAATGAGGGCTCTTCTATCATCAACATACCTCCACCCAATAATGTAGTTTGAAGTTACTTGAGGTGGAGATGACACAACCCTTGGAATGCCTTCCTCAAAGAGACTCCTAATGACAGAGTCAATTATGTCCACATTAATGTGAACTTGAGGAAGTTGTAGAGTATGCACAGTTGCAAGTGAGGATGGTGAATCCTCAATGTCCATACTCTCTGAAGAACTCCTAGGTTGTGTGACTGTAATGACTTTCTCCCCCTTTTTGGTAGCAGCACCCTCTTGCATAGGTGAGCTAAAGGTTAGGTCAACCACATTCACAGGTTCTTGTGTTCTTGGTTGAGCTCTTCTTAAAGGTCTCCCAGCTAGTTTTTCCCTGAGATAAGATATCTCAAGTTGCTGATCATTGACCCTATTTTGAAGGGTAGTCACCTGAGATTCAAGGTGACTAACCTTAGAGACTAAATAGGAGCATCTTTTTGAAAGTTTTTGCACCTTTAGTCTCAGATTCCCCTCTTCTTCATCAGAAGAATCATTGGGGGATGAGATGATTGGACCAAAGTCCTCTCTTTCACCACCAGCTTCAGGTTCTTCGCTGCTGGATTTCCTCTGCACATTGACATCCTCAGTTAAGGTGTCAATGGGCTAAGTTGCCATGGCTGAGGTCTTAAAGATGTAATCACTTGCAAAAGTGAGAGCCTCTTCCATATAGATATCCTGAACAGGTTCAAAAGTATCCACCTCAGTGATAGGTGACTTATGTGTGCTAGACTGAGGAGACTCAGGAGTATCATCTCTCTTTGAGTATAGGAAGAGTAGAGAGACTCATGGTACTCACTGAAACCTAAGTCTTCATCGGTATAGATTGAGAGGTTGGGAATGGGTTGATTTAGATCTAAAGGCTGGGGATGGTAACTGTCCCCTGAAGGTTGTTCACTTGAGTGTTGAGACTCAGAGTGAAGGCTTAAGGCAGTTGGGCTTGTGAGCTCATCAGGGTGAGCATGAGGAACCTCAGCCCTGATTGTTGAAGAGATGGGAGTGGTTTGCTCCTCCGGGGAAGTGGGAGCTGTAGTGTCCACTTCCTCCTATATTGGTGAGTATATGGGGACCTGCACAGACTCAATAGCTTGAGCAGGGGTTCGTTTGGATTTTCTTTGGTAGGTGAGGGTTACTTGTGGCCTTTTTGGTAATTGAGAGGTAGAAGGTGTGGGTTCAACACTAGCTTGTGTTGCTCTAACATTTTTGGGACAAGGGCTCTATCCCTGAGAAGCCTATAATTGGCTTCTTCATGATTTTAAAGATGCCGGGCTTCATCTGTCCCAATTTAAGAATATTATCTGTTTCCCTCAACTGTGAGCCCAGTTCACAATTGAGAATGTGTTGAATATATCTAGGAAACATATAATACTCTAAGGAGTCCAAGTTAGCAAGCAAATTTGTATAGACAAATTGAGAGTACCTGAACTTGACCCCTTGAACCATTCCATGTACTATGAAGGAGAGATCCTTAGGAATCTGGTCCCACCCTCCATGCTTGTTTCACAAGCTGTGGATAACTACATGAAGCAGATATTTCCACTGGGAAGAGACCTTCCCTTTCCTGAAGGTCTTTACAGAGAAATCTCCCTCATAGCCTATCAGCTCAAAGGAATGATTGACAGCTTCCTTTGGGAAGGACAACTCACCTTCTTCATCATCCAGTTGCAAGTGAGTGTTGATGATGGCTGGAGTGATGAAGATTGTCCTCCCTTGCACTGTGGCAGACAGTGCCTTCTCCCCATCCATGATGACCTCTTGGCAGGTCTTCCAAAATTCAAGCAGATGATCCTCATAGAGAGTAGGATCAATGGTTAGAGAGGTGAAGTAGTTTGATAAAGCTTAGAAACGGCGAATCTCAGAGAAACTATCATCTTTCTCAGAGCTTAACAGAGCAACCTGGTTGTGTTGCCTGTGAAGTTGCATGCAGAAACCTGGGTTGTTTCTGCGGTTAAGTTTGGCCATTTTAGAAGCTTAAGGATGAGGAAAGATGAAAAGCAAAGGCGGTTTGGGAGAAATTAGGTTTGAGGAATAGTAGAATTGAAGAAAATAGTGAGGGAGAGGGGGAACCGTTGGGTATTTATGTGAAAAGGATTTGAACTAAAGTTAATGAAAGAGGGTAAACTTTGAAATCCGAATGTCGGTCCCACCTCTGAAAAAGTAGTTTAATTTTGCTCAAAAAGTAGTTTTCTTGGAAGTCGAAAAGCTTAAGGTAAATTATCTTCGGAAGTTTTAATGAAAAAGCTTCCGAAGCTAAAATGACTTCGGAAGAATTTCCTGAGAGTTTTGAAAATTTTGTTTCGGAAGAGAAATAAAAACTTGAATGCTTTGTATATAAAACAACAAAGCTTCCGAGAGTTAATTTAGCTTCGGAAGAAAATAGTCCTTGAAAACAAATAAGTGCCTGAGACAAGTATTTAAGCTTCGGAAGATAGATTGAAACCTCTTCCGAAGGTAAAATTTCTTAGACAGTTATTTATTTTGAAGACATGATTTGCTTGTGAAGATAAAAATATATCTTCCGAAAGATCAAAAAATTTTCAAGAATCTAAGGAAAATCTTCAAAAAAGATTTTTTATCCAAAGAAAACATGAGCTTATGAAAGTGATGAACTAGACAACTTAGGACACACATATTTTAAGAAATAATTAGAATTACTTTTAAGAAAATCTACTCAAAGTTAATCATCCCAATAGCTAATATTAGATATTTAAATCTCTGTTCATCAAAAGCTTTTGTAAACAGATCAACATATTGTTCATCTGTGTGATCTTTGACTAGTTTAATTAATCCCTTTTCGTAGTTATCTCTTATTAAATGATACCTGATATTGATGTGTTTGGTCCTTAAGTGCTGCACATGATTCTCTGTGATAGAGATAGCACTATTGTTGTCTATGTGAATGGGAGTCTTCTTGAAGTTTAACCCATAGTCTAGCATTTGATTCTGAATCCAAATCACTTGAGCACAGCAGCTTGCAGCAGCAATGTATTCAACTTCAGCAGTTGATGCAGAGACACAAGATTGTTTCTTGCATTGCCATGAGACAACCCTTCCACCAAGGAACTGACATCCCCCACATGTAGACTTTGCAGTCATGTTGCAACCACCATAATCACTATCTGTATAAGCATACAGATTGAAGTCAGGATTCTTTGGATACCATAAACCAAGTGTTGAAGCACCTTTGACGTATCTTAGAATCCTCTTGACAGTGATGAGGTGAGACATCTTAGGGTTGGCTTGATATCTTGCACAAATACATGTAGCAAACATGATATCAGGCTTGCTAGCAGTAAGATACATAAGAGACCCAATCATAGCCCTGTATAAGTGTTCATCTACACACCCCCCTCTAGATCAGGTCCAAGGGAGTGGTTTCTGGCTATGGGTGTCTTAGCATTCTTACAATCAGTCATGTTGAACCTCTTGAGTATGTCCTGAACATACTTTGACTGACTTATGAAGATACCATCTTCAACTTGCTTCACTTGAATTCCCAGAAAGAAACTAGGTTCTCCCATTGCACTCATTTCAAATTTGTCTTTCATCAGCTTCTCAAAGTCTTTGCAGAGCTTTGGATTAGTTAAACCAAAGATGATGTCATCCACATACACTTGAACTAGCAATATGTCATTTCCCTGGCCTTTGATGAAGAGAGTTCCATTTATAGTATGTATCCATGTTTGTAAAGATACTCAGACAATGTCTCATACCACTTCCTGGGTGCCTGATGCAGCCCATAAAGAGCTTTGTCAAGCTTGCAGACATAATCAAGATGATCAGGGTCTACAAAACTGGGTGGCTGTTTGTCATACACCACTTCATCAATCCCTCCATACAGAAAAGCACACTTTATATCAAGTTGAAAGACCTTGAAGTTCTTGGATGCAGCAAATGCCAGGAATATCCTAACAGCTTGTAGTCTTGCTACTGGAGCAAAAACATCAGTGTAGTCAATCCCTTCTTCTTGTGTGTATCCTTGAACAACTAGTCTAGCCTTGTTCTTGATGATAATGCCTCTATCATCCTTCTTATTCCTAAACACCCATTTAGTTCCAATGGTAGTCTTCCCATGAGGAAGAGGACAAAGGTTCCAAACTTTTGGCCTTTTGAATTGAAGCAACTCCTGTTGCATAGCTTCAACCCAAATTTCATACTTTAGAGCCTCATCAACTTTCTTTTTCTCTATCTGGGATAAGAAACAAGAGTGAAGACAAACATTTGCTTCATGGGTTTGTCCTCTTGTTATTACCCCTGTGACAAAGTCTCCAATGATGTTTGTGGTGGGGTGAGACTTGTGGATCCTAACCTGAGGGATCACAGAAAGTTGCTGAGAAAGATCTAAATTTGAGAAATTTAGATCTGGCATAGATGTTTCACCCTCCACATCACCACACTTATCAAGATTGACTTGATCCAATGAGCGTGTGACATCATTGATGTTGTCATCTATGGTGTGGTTATTAGCATCAAGGAATTCTTGATCACTGTCACCACCACCATTGTTGTCTTCCACAATTAAGGTATCCTTATCTGGTTGTGGAGCCTCTGAGCTGGAATTTGAAGGCACCCCAGATGTATCAGCTGAGTTTGTCATTAAAGTACTATTAGAAACCTCATTTGCAGAAGTAGTTCCAACTGGAGCTGAAGATGTATGAGTTGAAGGTCTTCTTAGCTCAAATCTTGGGTCAGGATCACCTGTATTTAAATTTTCTGCAGATCCTGAAACATTCTCACAAGATTTGTTAAAACAGTTGGTAATTAAATCAAGATCAAATAGCCAATCAGGGCAAGAACCAGCCACACAAGGTGTGTGTTCATTGAAAGTCACATTGGCTGACTCCTCAACAATTCTAGTTCTGAGATTGTATACTCTATAAGCCTTAGCTTGAGAAGAGTATCCAATGAAATGTCCATCATCTGATTTCTCAGCAAATTTGGCAATTTGATCTTTGGTATTCAAGATGGTGCAAGGACATCCAAATGACATGAAAAAGCCAATGAAAGGTTTTCTCTTGTGCCAAAGTTCATAAGGAGTCTTACCATGTGTCTTAACTACTAAAACTCTTTTTTGCACATAGCAAGCAGTGTTTACTGCCTCTGCCCAGAAGGTGATGAGCAGTTTAGAGTCAAACAACATAGTTCTTGCAGCTTCAATTAGTGTCCTGTTTCTCCTCTCAGCAATACCATTTTGCTGAGGAGTCCTGGGAGCACTATATTGTCTTGTAATACCTTTTTCATCACAAAATGTATCAAGGGTTTGATTCTTGAATTCAATCCCTTGATTACATCTTATGGTTTTGACCTTGTGATCACATTGTGTAAGGATTCCTTAAGTCCTGATGCAACCCAAAACATCCAAAGTGTCTCAGCAACATGCACTAAGTACTGAAGTGAAGAATGCTTCGGAAGTTTTACACAATGCATTAGAAAATACTCTAAGTGTAAAATCTTCCGAAGCCAAGACCAATAACTTCCGAAGCCAAACATGAAGTCTTCCGAAGGTTCAGAGACAAAGTCTTCCGAAGCTTCAGCCTATGAAGACAGATTTCTTCCGAAGACTTTTAGTACACATGCTTTATCTAATGTACTGTTCCATAAAGCACCTTTTCCGCTGCATCTCTGTAAAGTCACCAACTTACATGAGTTGGTGAAAAGGTCCATGCTTTTGGTAACTGTACATTAAGGTCTTGAGTCTGTAACTTTCCACTTTATGTACTTTATCCTTTTTGTAATGTATAAAGATGTGAGCTATGGCATGTCATAGTCACAAGGTCAAAAGGCAGATATGCCTTTTGATCCTACAATTGATTTTGTTAGTGTCTAGTCAATTGTATCCAGCTGGTTTTCAAAGTATAGCCGGCTGTAGGTTGTAGTATAAGTATTTCAAGTTCTTGTATCTTTCTTTATGTTTTGTAACACTTGTAAAAGAACTTGAGAAAGCAATATACTGCCTCCTTGAAACCCATACTCTCTTGTTCTGTCTCTTGCTTTACTTGTGTTCTTGTATCACTTTGGTTAACCCAGTTCACTGTTTGATTAAAGTTTAGTTAATCTCCTCTTTGTGTTGTTGTGTTGTAATTGTGTTAAAGCCCTTAAACTGTCCTGCAATTGGTATCAGAGCATTCCAGGCTCTTGATATAAGATCTAACCATCTTAAGATCCCTCACACACACAAAAACTAAACTCTTCAAATGGCTTCCATCTCAAAGACTGATATGGAGACTGGAACCATGTACAAATCCCCACTGATCACTCTTGATGATTTTGACACCTGGTGCATGAGGATGGACCTTTCATACCCAGCACCCCCTCTGCTACTAGTGCTGGTATGATTCCAAAAGATGTGGCAAACTACTCAGATGAAGATAGAAAAAGAGTAGAGATTGATAGGAAGGCCATGACTGCTCTTCAGACTGCTCTCCCAAACTCTGTATACAGAGGTATTAGGAAGTGCAAAACAGCTAAACAGCTGTGGGATGCACTGAAGCTGATGTATGAAGGCTCCTCTGAAGCCAAGGAGAACAAGAAAGATCTTCTGAAGCAGCAGTTTGAAAATTTCACCTTCAAAGCAGGTGAGACCATGACCCAACAATACTTCAGGTATGTTGAGATTTTGGATACCCTAGTGGATGGAGGAGTTCCTCTTGAGAACAGGGACATTGTAAGGAAGTTCATGTCCTCACTTCCTAGGCAATGGACATACTATTGTATGGTGATCAAGAGGACTGAGAACCTTAAAACTCTTACTCTTACAGAGTTGTATGGGATTCTCAGTGGATACCAGATGGAGATGAACATGCAAGGTTCATCTGGCAACTCCAACAATCAAATGGGTTCAGCCCTTCATGTGGTTGAAAGGGACAGCATAGAACCCCAACATCATCTCATATGCTACCCTGACAACTCACAAAAGGGTCCTTTCATCACCTTCCCGGAGACACCAAGGGAGAACTTTACTCAAGGAAGCCCATTCCAAGAGACAAGTTCTTCTCAAGCCTTTGTGTCTACTAATGAAAGCTGTGGGAATTATCTTTTCACTCTTGAAGACCTGGACTGTATCCATCCAGATGACCTGGAATACATGGAGATAGTTCAGCAGATGGCTCTCCTCACTCACAGAGCCAAGAAGTTCTACAAGAGGACAGGAAGAAGATTTCCAAGCAATGCTACCAGTGGTAAGTTTGGGCTGGACAAAAGCAAAGTTAAGTGTTACAACTGTAACCTTATGGGTCACTTTACTAGGGAGTGTAAGGCACATAAAGCAAATGGGGGCCAAACACAACCCAGACCAAACTACACTGACAAAGCCCCTCAGGCTGAGAAGACAAAGCAACATGCTGCTGTTGCTGTTGAAGAGGGAGGCTTTGACTGGAGCTTTCAGGTGGAAGATGCTTCTCCAAACCAAGCACTGATGGCTGATCATGATGAAGCCAAGGTATTGGAACATCTCTGTACTCCTGAATGCATTGCTAAAGTAAATAGATACAGGTCCTACAACTTAGAGATGAGATCTGATCTTGAGTCATTAAACATATTAAAATCTGATTTTAGAAAGTCTGAAAATGATTACAAGTTCAAGATAGAGGACTAGGAGAAAACCATTTCAGTACTAAAACATGAACATACAGATTTTAGAACTCAGATCCAAGATCTCATAACTAAGTTGACTGACTGCCAGGCTGAGCTTGTGATCAGCAAAGCCAAGGCAGAGAAGAGTGTTCTTGAAGAAGAGACCTTCAAGAACATGATATCCTCATCCCTGCACAACAAAGTCTGTTATCAAAATAGACAGGGACTGGGATCAAATGAGATAGCTCCTCCACACACAATCTTGTCTGTAAGATCTCCTAGGTGTGGAACTTGTGAAGATGAGCTTCCTCTCATAGTTCCTATAAGTGAGGATGATGAAGAAGTGATAGTGAAGAATTCCTCTGAGAAGAGTGAAGAAGAGGATTCTTCCGAGGGCCACTATCCTTCTGAGTAGAAGAAATCAACTGTGATGACCAAGTCCAAGAGAAAGAACTTGATCAGGAAGAGCAAAAGGAAAGCAAAGAGGGCTCAAGAAATCAAGGCTACTTTTGATGCTAAGTAGAAACAAGTTTTTATCTCTGCAGGTTTCAAAGTAGTAAGGACTGAAGACATCAACCAAGACTCCTCAGCTAAGAGTCCTGGTTCATGTTCAAATCATCTCAGTACAAAGAAGAAGACTGAGCTGCTGTGTACCACTGCTGCACAGCCTGGCCCATCAAACTCCAAGAACAGTTCACAGCCTAAAAGAATTGTCTTAGCATCTACCAAGATGAAGGTGGAGAAGGGATGTGACCAAAGCCAGTCTTGCTCTCAAAAGGAGACTTGTTTGAAGAAGAAAATGTTATGTGTCATGTGTGAAAGTACTTCTCACATTGCTAAGGATTGCCCATACAATCCTAAAAGCACTGTCCACATGACCAATACAAAGACTTCAAAGAGTCTCAAGAAGTCTCAAGCTTCGGAAGGAAAGTCTGTTTCCTTCGGAAGCTCCAAATCAAAGAGGAAGGTAAATGGAAAATTACCTTCGAAAGAAAAGTTGGTCGCGGAAGAAAGGAGTTCTTCCGGAGCACTGAAGTCTGCTGCAGTGACTGTAGACTCTTCCGAAGGTTCAGTCATCAAAACTTGTGAAGTTCCAAAAGCTTCTAAGGTTTTGAAGGTCAAGTTCAAGACTCCAAAGGTGGCGTGGAAGTCTAAGAAAGACCAAATGACTGAGGTTTCTCCATCAACAACAGCCGAAGATCCCCATAGTACAACCATAGGATCTATTACTGTTGCATTACCTTCTATTATACTTAATGAGCCCAAGACAAGTAAGGCTTGGGTTTCCAAATGTAACTAATCATTTTCTTTGTGCTGGAACAGCTCAAGACAAACAGGAATGTCTGGATAATTGATAGTGGCTGTTCCAGGCACATGACAGGCAATAGGTCTCTACTCCTTAATTTTGAGAGAATTGATGGAGGACTAGTTGCTTTTGGAGGAGATGAAGGTGGTTACATTTCTGGAAGGGCAAGGTCACAAATGGTAAGCTCAGCATTGAGAAGGTAAACTTTGTTAAAGAGCTTGGGTACAATCTTCTGAGTGTATCCCAATTTTGTGATCAGAGTCATAACATGCTCTTTATTGAGCATGAGTGCATTGTTCTCAAGCATGGAGTGGTCATTCCTCATGAGCATATCCTGCTCAGAGCCCCCAGGAAAGGGAACATGTACAAGATGGATTTGCAAGAAACATCTCCCTCTGGAGAAGTTTCATGCTTTCTATCTAAAGCAAATAGTGACGAGTCTTTCCTATGGCATAAAAGAATGTGCCATGTAAACTTGAAGAACATGAATAAATTAATTAAACATGATCTGGTAACTGGAATGCCAAAGAAAGAGTTTACAAGTGATGATCATTGTGTTGCATGCCTGAAAGGGAAGCAACACAAGGTATCTCACAAGCCTAAGGAAAAGAACTCCATCACTACTCCCCTACACTTGTTACATATGGATCTCTTTGGCCCCACTAGTGTAATGAGTTTAGGAAGGACCTCTTACTGTTTGGTGATCACAGATGATTTTACAAGATTCACTTGGGTCTTATTCCTTAGAACTAAGGATGAAACCCCTGAGATTCTGAAGAATTTCATCTTAAAAGTTGAGAATCAATGTGATCACAAGTTCAAAACCATAAGATGTGATCAAGGAACTGAATTCAAGAACCAAATCCTTGATATATTTTGTGATGAAAAAGGTATTACAAGACAATATAGTGCTCCCAGGACTCCTCAGCAAAACGGAGTTGCTGAGAGGAGAAACAGGACACTTGTAAGGATTCCTTAAGTCTGATGCAACCCAAAACTTCCTAAGTGTCTCAGCAACATGCACTAAGTACTCAAGTGAAGAATGCTTCGGAAGTTTTACACAATGCATTAGAAAATACTCTAAGTGTAAAATCTTCCGAAGCCAAGACCAATATCTTCCGAAGCCAAACATGAAGTCTTCCGAAGCTTCAGAGACAAAGTCTTCCAAAGCTTCAACCTATGAAGACAGATTTCTTCCGAAGACTTTTAGTACACATGCTTTATCTGATGTACTGTTCCATAAAGCACCTTTTCCGCTGCATCTCTGTAAAGTCACCAACTTACATGAGCTGGTGAAAAAGTCCATGCTTTTGGTAACTGTACATTGAGGTCTTGAGTCTGTAACTTTCCACTTTATGTACTTTATCCTTTTTGTAATGTATAAGGATGTGAGCTATGGCATGTCATAGTCACAAGGTCAAAAGGCAGATATGCCTTTTGATCCTACAATTGATTTTGTTAGTGTCTAGTCAATTGTATCCAGCTGGCTTTCAAAGTATAGCCGGCTGTAGGTTGTAGTATAAGTATTTCAAGTTCTTGTATCTTTCTTTATGCTTTGTAACACTTGTAAAAGAACTTGAGAAAGCAATATACTGCCTCCTTGAAACCCATACTCTCTTGTTCAGTCTCTTGCTTTACTTGTGTTCTTTGTATCACTTTGGTTAACCCAGTTCACTGTTTGATTAAAGTTTAGTTAATCTCCTCATTGTGTTGTTGTGTTGTAATTGTGTTAAACCCCTTAAACGGTCCTGCAATAGGTATCAGAGCATTCCAGGCTCTTGATATAAGATCTAACAATCTTAAGATCCCTCACACACACAAAACTAAACTCTTCAAATGGCTTCCATATCAAAGACTGATATGGAGACTGGAACCATGAACAAATCCCCACTGATCACTCTTGATGATTTTGACACCTGGTGCATGAGGATGGAAGGCTTCATCAGGTCTCTTGATTCAAGAATGTGGGAATCTGTTGAGAATGGACCTTTCATACCCAGCACCCCCTCTGCTACTGGTGCTGGTATGATTCCTAAAGATCTGGCCAACTACTCAGATGAAGATAGAAAAAGAGTAGAGATTGACAGGAAGGCCATGACTGCTCTTCAGACTGCTCTCCCAAACTCTGTATACAGAGGTTTTAAGAAGTGCAAGACAGCTAAACAGTTGTGGGATGCACTGAAGCTAATGTATGAAGGCTCCTCTGAAGCCAAGGGGAACAAGAAAGATCTTCTGAAGCAGCAGTTTGAGAATTTCACCTTCAAAGCAGGTGAAACCATGACCCAACAATACTTCAGGTATGTTGAGATTGTGGATACCCTAGTGGATGGAGGAGTTCCTCTTGAGAACAGGGACATTGTAAGGAAGTTCATGTCCTCACTTCCTAGGCAATGGACACACTGTTGTGTGGTGATCAAGAGGACTGAGAACCTTAAAGCTCTTACTCTTACAGAGTTGTATGGGATTCTCAGTGGATACCAGATGGAGATGAACATGCAAGGTTCATCTGGCAACTCCAACAATCAAATGGGTTCAACCCTTCATGTGGTTGAAAGGGACAGCATAGAACCCCAACATCATCTCATATGCTACCCTAACAACTCACAAAAAGGTCCTTTCATCACCTTCCCGGAGACACCAAGGGAGAACTTTACTCAAGGAAGCCCATTCCAAAAGACAAGTTCTTCTCAAGACTTTGTGTCTGCTGATGAAAGCTGTGGGAATTATCTTTTCACTCTTGAAGACCTGGACTGTATCCATCCAGATGACCTGGAATACATGGAGATAGTTCAGCAGATGGCTCTTCTCACTCACAGAGCCAAGAAGTTCTACAAGAGGACAGGAAGAAGATTTCCAAGCAATGCTACCAGTGGTAAGTTTGGGCTGGATAAAAGCAAAGTAAAGTGTTACAACTGTAACCTTATGGGTCACTTTGCTAGGGAGTGTAAGGCACCTAAAGCAAATGGGGGCCAAACACAACCCAGACCAAACTACACTGACAAAGCCCCTCAGGCTGAGAAGACAAAGCAACATGTTGCTGTTGCTGTTGAAGAGGGAGGCTTTGACTGGAGCTTTCAGGTGGAAGATGCTTCTCCAAACCAAGCACTGATGGCTGATCATGATGAAGCCAAGGTATTGGAACATCTCTGCTCTCCTGAATGCATTGCTAAAGTAAATAGATACAGGTCCTACAACTTAGAGATGAGATCTGATCTTGAGTCATTAAACATATTAAAATTTGATTTTAGAAAGTCTGAAAATGATTACAAGTTAAAGATAGAGGACTTGGAGAAAACCATTTCAGTACTAAAACATGAACATACAGATTTTAGAACTCAGATCCAAGATCTCATCATTAAGTTGACTGAGTGCCAGGCTGAGCTTGTGATCAGCAAAGCCAAGGCAGAGAAGAGTGTTCTTGAAGAAGAGACCTTTAAGAACATGATATCCTCATCCCTGCACAACAAAGTTTGTTATCAAAATAGACAGGGACTGGGATCAAATGAGATAGCTCCTCCACACACAATCTTGTTTGTAAGATCTCCTAGGTGTGGAACTTGTGAAGATGAGCTTCCTCTCATAGATCCTATAAGTGAGGATGATGAAGAAGTGATAGTGAAGAATTCCTCTGAGAAGAATGAAGAAGAGGATTCTTCCAAGGGCCACTATCCTTCTGAGGAGAAGAAATCAACTGTGATGACCAAGTCCAAGAGAAAGAACTTGATCAGGAAGAGCAAAAGGAAAGCAAAGAAGGCTCAAGAAATCAAGGCTACTTTTGATGCTAAGCAAAAACAAGTTTTTATCTCTGCAGGTTTCAAAGTAGTAAGGACTGAAGACATCAACCAAGACTCCTCAGCTAAGAGTCTGGTTCATGTTCAAATCATCTCAGTGCAAAGAAGAAGACTGAGCTGCTGTGTACCACTGCTGCACAGCCTGGACCATCAAACTCCAAGAACAGTTCAAAGCCCAAAAGAACTGTCTCAGCATCTACCAAGATGAAGGTGGAGAAGGGATGTGACCAAAGCCAGTCTTGCTCTCAAAAGGAGACTTGTTTGAAGAAGAAAATGTTGTGTCTCATGTGTGAAAGTACTTCTCACATTGCTAAGGATTGCCCATACAATCCTAAAAGTACTGTCCACATGACCAATACAAAGACTTCAAAGAGTCTCAAGAAGTCTCAAGCTTCGGAAGGAAAGTCTGTTTCCTTCGGAAGCTCCAAATCAAAGAAGAAGGTAAATGGAAAATTACCTTCGGAAGCAAAGTTGGTCTCGGAAGAAAGGAGTTCTTCCGAAGCACTGAAGTCTGCTGCAGTGACTGTAGATTCTTCCGAAGGTTCAGTCATCAAAACTTGTGAAGTTCCAAAAGCTTCTAAGGTTTTGAAGGTCAAGTCCAAGACTCCAAAGGTGGTATGGAAGTCTAAGAAAGACCAAATGACTGAAGTTTCTACATCAACAACAGCTGAAGATCCCCATAGTACAACCATAGGATCTATTACTGTTGCACTACCTTCTATTATACGTAATGAGCCCAAGACAAGTAAGGCTTGGTTTTCCAAATGTAACTAATCATTTTCTTTGTGCAGGAACAGCTCAAGACAAACAGGAATGTCTGGATTATTGACAGTGGCTGTTCCAGGCACATGACAGGCAATAGGTCTCTACTCCATAATTTGAGAGAATTGATGGAGGACCAGTTGCTTTTGGAGGAGATGAGGTGGTTACATTTCTGGAAGGGGCAAGGTCACAAATGGTAAGCTCAGCATTGAAAAGGTAAACTTTGTTAAAGAGCTTGGGTACAATCTTCTGAGTGTATCCCAATTTTGTGATCAGAGTCATAACATGCTCTTTACTGAGCATGAGTGCATTGTTCTCAAGCCTGGAGTGGTCATTCCTCATGAGCATATCCTGCTCAGAGCCCCCAGGAAAGGGAACATGTACAAGATGGATTTGCAAGAAACATCTCCCTCTAGAGAAGTTTCATGCTTTCTATCTAAAGCAAATAGTGATGAGTCTTTCCTATGGCATAAAAGAATGTGCCATGTAAACTTTAAGAACATGAAAATTAATTAAACATGATCTGGTAACTGGAATGCCAAAGAAAGAGTTTACAAGTTATGATCATTGTGTTGCATGCCTGAAAGGGAAGCAACACAAGGTATCTCACAAGCCTAAGGAAAAGAACTCCATCACTACTCCCCTACACTTGTTACATATGGATCTCTTTGGCCCCACCAGTGTAATGAGTTTAGGAAGGACCTCTTACTGTCTGGTGATCACAGATGATTTTACAAGATTCACTTGGGTCTTCTTCCTTAGAACTAAGGATGAAACCCCTGAGATTCTGAAGAATTTCATCTTAAAAACTGAGAATCATGTGATCACAAGGTCAAAACCATAAGATGTGATCAAGGAACTGAATTCAAGAACCAAATCCTTGATACATTTTGTGATGAAAAAGGTATTACATGACAATATAGTGCTCCCAGGACTCCTCAGCAAAATGGAGTTGCTGAGAGGAGAAAAAGGACACTTATTGAAGCTGCAAGAACTATGTTGTCTGACTCTAAACTGCCTATCACCTTCTGGGCAGAGGCAGTTAATACTGCTTGCTATGTGCAAAACAGAGTTTTAGTTAAGACACATGGTAAGACTCCTTATGAACTTTTGCACAAGAGGAAACCTTTCATTGGTTTTCTCAGGTCATTTGGATGTCCCTGCACCATCTTGAATACCAAAGATCAAATTGCCAAGTTTGTTGAGAAATCAGATGATGGACACTTCATTGGATACTCTTCTCAAGCTAAAGCTTATAGAGTATACAATCTCAGAACTAGAATTGTTGAGGAGTCAGCCAATGTGACTTTCAATGAGCATACACCCTGTGTGGCTGGTTCTGGTCTGGATTGGCTGTTTGATCTTGATTTAGTTACCAACTGTTTTAACAAATCTTGTGAGCATGTTTCAGGATCTGCAGGAAATTTAAATACAGGTGATCCTGATCTAAGATTTGAGCTAGGAAGTCCTTCAACTCATACATCTTCAGCTTCAGTCGGAACTACTTCAGCAAATGAGGTTTCTATCAGCACAACAATGACAAATTCAGCTGATACATCTGGCATGCCTTCAAACTCCAGCTCAGAGGCCTCTCAACAGATAAAGACACCTCACTTGTAGAAGACAACAATGGTGATGGTGATAGTGATCAGGAATTTCTTGATGCTAATAACCATACCATAGATGACAACATCAATGATGTCACACACTAATTGGATCAAGTTAATCTTGATAAGTGTGATAATGTGGAGGGTGAATCTTTCAGACCAGATCTAAATTTCTCAAATTTGGATCTTTCTCAGCAACTTGCTGTGATCCCTCAGCTGAGGATCCACAAGTCTCACCCCACCACAAACATCATTGGAGATGTTGTCACAGGGGTAAGAACAAGAGGACAAACCCATGAAGCAAATGTTTTCTTCACTCTTGTTTCTTATCTCAGATAGAGCCCAAGAAAGTTGATGAAGCTCTAAAGGATGGAAGTTGGGTTGAAGCTATGCAACAAGAGCTGCTTCAATTCAAAAGGCAGAAAGTTTGGAACCTTTGTCCTCTTCCTCATGGGAAGACTACCATTGGAACCAAATGGGTTTTTAGGAATAAGAAGGATGATAGAGGAATCATCATCAAGATTAAGGCAAGACTAGTTGTTCAAGGATACACACAAGAAGAAGGGATTGACTACACTGATGTCTTTGCTCCTGTAGCAAGACTAGAAGCTGTTAGGATATTCCTGGCATTTGCTGCATCCAAGAACTTCAAGGTCTACCAACTTGATGTAAAGTGTGCTTTCTTATATGGAGTGATTGATGAGGAGGTTTATGTCAAACAGCCACCTGGTTTTGTAGACCCTGATCATCCTGATTATGTCTGCAAGCTTGACAAAGCTCTTTATGGGCTGCATCAGGCACCCAAGAAGTGGTATGAGACACTATCTGAGTATCTTTGTAAACATGGATACAGGAGAGGTACTATAGATGGACTCTCTTCATCAAAGGACAGGGAAATGACCTATTGATGGTTCAAGTATATGTAGATGACATCATCTTTGGTTCAACTAACAAAGCTCTGCAAAGACTTTGAGAAGAGGATGAAAGAGATGATTTGAAATGAGAGATTTGAGATGAGTTCAATGGAGAATCAACTTCTTTCTGGGAATTCAAGTGAAGCAGGTTGAAGATGGCATCTTCATAAGTCAGTCAAAGTATGTTCAAGACATACTCAAGAGGTTCAACATGACTGATTGTAAGATTGCTAAGACACCCATAGCCAGAAACCACTCCCTTGGTCCAGATTTGAGGGGGAGTGTGTAGATGAACACTTATACAGGGCTATGATTGGGTCTCTTATGTATTACAGCTAGCAGGCCTGATATCATGTTTGCTACATGTATTTGTGCAAGATATCAAGCCAACCCTAAGATGTCTCACTTAATCACTGTGAAAAGGATTTTAAGATACCTCAAGGTGCTTCAACACTTGGTCTATGGTATCCAAAGAATCCTAATTTCAATCTGTATTCCTATACAGATAGTGATTATGGTGGTTGCAATATGACTGCAAAGTCTACATCTGGGGGATGTCAATTCCTTGGTGGAAGGGTTGTCTCATGGCAATGCAAGAAACAATCCTGTGTGTCTGCATCAACTGCTGAGGCTGAATACATTGCTGCTGCAAGCTGCTGTGCTCAAGTGCTTTGGATTCAAAATCAAATGCTGGACTATGGATTTAACTTCAAAGAGACTCCTATCCACATAGACAACAATAGTGCTATCTCTATCACTGAGAACCCTGTGCAGCACTCAAGGACCAAAAAGATACATAGTATCATTTAATACGAGATAACTATGAAAAGGGATTAATTAAACTAGTCAAAGTTCATACAGATGAACAATATGCTGATCTGTTCACAAAAGCTTTGATGAAAGAGATTTAAGTATCTGATATCAGCTATTGGGATGATTAACTTGAGTAGACTTTCTTTAAAACTAATTCTAATTATTCTTCTTAAAATATGTGTGTCCTAAGTTGTCTAGTTCATCACTTTCAAGCTCATGTTTCTTTGGATAAAAAAAAAATTCTTTTTGAAGACTTTCCTTAGATTCTTGAAAAATTTTCTGATACCTCGGAAGATAAAGTTTATCTTCGGAAGAAAAAAAACATGTCTTCAAAATAAATAACTGTCTAAGAGATTTACTTCGGAAGAAGTCAAAATTCATATTCCGAAGCTTAAAATTTCCAATCTCAGACACTTATTCATTTTTAAGGACTTTTTCCTTCCGAAGCAAAATTAACCTTCGGAAGCTTTGTTTATTTCTATACAAAGCATCCAAGGGTTTATTTCTCTTCCGAAGCATAAATTTTCAAGACTCTCAAGAAAACTACTTTTTGAGCAAAAGTAAACATTCAGAGTTGGGAGTACTCAAACTTATTTTCCTATAGAATTCACGTAAGGTTAAATCTCTGCTTTTTCAGTAACGGGACCGACTTCCGGATTTCAAAGTTTATCTCTTTCATTAACTTTGGTTCAAATCCCTTTCACATAAATACCAAACGGTTCCCCCTCTTTCCCACTGTATCTCTTATTAAATCTACTATTCCTCTAACCTAATTCTCTAAACCGCCTTTGCTTTCTAC
The DNA here is from genome assembly GCA_025215565.1 of Flaveria ramosissima. Lineage (NCBI taxonomy): Eukaryota > Viridiplantae > Streptophyta > Magnoliopsida > Asterales > Asteraceae > Flaveria > Flaveria ramosissima. The sequence goes on along the minus strand of CM046043.1, from coordinate 41,384,469 downwards.
CTTTCTTCACCCTTAAGCTTCTGAAATGGCACCCCCTTAACCGCAGAAACAACCCAGATTTCTCCATGCAACTTCACAGGCAACATAATCAAGTTGCTCTGTTAAGCTCTGAGAAGATGCAAGTTTCTCAGAGATTTGCCAATTCTTGACTCTGTCAAACTATTTCACCTCCCTAACCATTGATCCTACTCTATATGAGGATCACTTGCTTGAATTCTGGGAGACCTGCCAAGAGGTCATTATGGATGGGGAGAAGGCACTGTCTGCCACAGTGCAAGGGAGGACAATCTTCATCACTACGGCCATCATAACCAACATTTGCAGCTGGATGATGAAGAAGGTGAGGTGTCCTTCCCAAAGAAGCTGTTAATCATTCTTTTGAGCAGATGGGCTATGAGGGAGATTTCTCTGTAAAGACCTACAGGAAGGGAAGGTCTAATCCCAATGGAAATTCCTGCTCCATGTGGTTATCCACAGCTTATCAAACAAGCATGGTGGATGGGACCAGATTCCTGAGGATCTCTCCTTTATAGTTCATGGAATGGTTCAGGGGGTCAAGTTCAGGTATTCACAATTGTTTATACTAATTTACTTGCAAACTTAGACTCCTTAGAGTATTACATGTTTCCTAGATATGTTCAACACATTCTCAACTGTGAACTGGGCTCACAGTTGAGGGAACAAGTAATATTCTTAAATTGGACAGATGAAGCCCGGCATCTTTAAAATAATGAAGAAGCCAACTGTAGGCTTCTCAGGGGTAAGAAACAGCCCTAGTCCCAAAAATGTTAGAGCTCATTGCTCAAGGTGACAACACCTAGCAACACAAGCTAGTGTGAACCCACACCTCTTTTATCCTTACCCCTAAAAAGGACCAGAAATCACCCTCACCTACCAAAGAAAATCCAAACGAACCCCTGCTCAGGTATTGAGTCTGTGCAGGCCCCCAATACTCAACCTTACAGGAAGAAGTGGACACTAGAGCTCCCACTTCTCCTGAGGAGCAAACCACTCCCATTACTTCACCTATCAGGGCTGAGGTTCCTCAAGCTCACCCTGATGAGCTCACTAGCCCAACACCTTAAGCCTTCACTCTGAGTCTCAACACTCAAGTGAACAACCTTCAGGGGACAGCTACCATCCCCAGCCTTTGGATCTCAACCAACCAATTCCCAACCTATCCTTTATACTGATGAAGACTTAGGATTCAGTGAGTACCATGAGCTCTCTTCTCTCCTCCCCTACTCAAAGAGAGATGAGTACCTCTGACTCTCCTCAGTCTATCCCACATCAGTCACCTACTACTGAGGTGGACACTTCTGAACCTGTTCAGGATGTCCATATGGAAGAGGCTCTCACTTTTGAAAGTGATTACATCATTAAGACCTCAACCATGGCAACTCAGCCCACTGGCATCTCAACTGAGGCTGCCAGTGAGCAGAGGAAAAAACAGCAGCAAGCAAGAAACTCAAGCTGGTGGTGAGAGAGAGGACTTTGGTCCAATCATCTCATCCCCAATGATTCTTCTGATGAAGATGAGGGGAATTTGAGACTAAAGGTGCAGAAATTGTCAAAAACATGCACCTATTTAGTCTCTAAGGTTAGTCACTTGGAATCTCAGGTGACTACCTGCAAAACAGGGTCAATGATCAGCAACTCCAGATTTCATATCTGCAGGAAAAACTAGCTGGGAGACCTTTAAGGAGAGCTCAACCAGGAACACAAGAAGAACCTGTGGAAGTGATTGACTTATCCTCCAGCTCACCTATGCAAGTGGGTGATGCTACAAAAAGGGAGAGAAAGTTATTACAACCACAGAACCTGGGAGTTCTTCAGAGAGAATGGACATAGAGGACTCACCATCCTCACTTGCTGTTGTGCATTCTCAGCAACTTCCTCAAGTTCACATTAATGTGGACTCTATAGACTCTCTATCAGGAGTCTCTTTGAGGAAGGTATACCAAGGGCTGTCTCATCTCCACCACAAGGAACTGGCATTACATATAAGGTGGAGGTATGATGATGACAGAAGAGCCCTTATACTTCACAGAGTTCAAGGCCAACAAGAAGTTTTTCAATTCCAAAGCCTGAGCTTCTATGAAAGACTGGATTTAGTCAACTTGCCACTTGTCAATCCAAGCAATTCAAGACAAGCTGACAGGTGGCTCAAAGAATCCAAGACAGGATCCTTGCAGAGTTCACTCTAAGAAGGAGACTTAGGGCAATCAGGCAATGTCATCGGTCAACTGGATGTTGAGGTGGACCCTAAGATTAGTTTCATAGGGGAAACCTTGACTGAAGGCCCAGTGGCAGAACCTGAGACCCCTGTCTCATCATCAACAACTGCTGCAGAGGTCCAAACTCCATCTGAGACACCTGCTGGTGAAGGTGTTTCTCAGCCTCTCTCTGGCCAGAGCATGGAAGCTACACCAAGCAATGAAGGCCAAGCCTCAATCCACCCTGAGTCACAAAGGTCTGTTGGTGACAAAGGGAAAAGGATAATGACTCCTGAGGAAATTGAGGAGGAAGAGAGAGAGAGGAAAAGGAGACTAAGGGGAGAAAGTTCTACTGGGTCATCTAGCTTCATGCAAGCTGCAATCAGGGCTGCTCCCAGACCAAATACAAGAAGATGATGAGTTAAGGGCAGTCAGGATTACCTATTACAGACCAGGAACTATGACATTGATGAAATCATCTCCCTCCCCTTAGAAGAGTTAAATGAACTGGCTGACATGGAAGTGTCAAGAGAGATGAAGGAGAAAGAGGATGCAAGGTACTTCTCCAATTCAAAGAGGAGAAGAGACAGAAAAGACTTTACAAGCATGCTCCCACTCTCTCACCAGTTCAAGAAAGTCCTGCACAGGAAGATGTGGCTCCACAAGAACCTCAGGTAGATAAAGAAGAAGATAGGATCAAGATGATCAACTACCTGAGTGCCACAGGCTTCTATCAGGCAGATGCACTTCTTCCCTTGTCCTATGACTTCATTGAGTTCGAGTACCTAAAGCAACTTGAGCTTGAGCTAGTCAAGAAAGAAAGACAACTAAAAGGAAGCTAAGGGAAGAAGCTGCAAAGTCAAGAGCCATCATTCAAAAGAATGCAAAGAAGTCTGCTGACAGACAAAGAATGGTGAGCTTCTTGAAGCTATATGGATTCTCTGGAAGGAGACTTGGCCCCATGTCTCTATCCACTATGGATGAGAGCATATTAGGGTGATCAAGCAGAAGATTAAAAGTGGAGAACTCATTGACTTGCACTCTCTTCCAAGTCAAGTCCCACCTGAAGTGGAGGTCAAGTTTGAACAACCAGAGACACCTCAACCAGCACCTCCAGCTGAGCCTCAGCAAGCTTCATCTTCTGATCCTAGGCAGGGTCAAACTCCCTCTCCTTCTGAACCTGTGAGGGGAGGAACACCCAACTGAGAAAGACACTGATGATCAACATGGTGCTGCAGACCAGTCTTCTCAGTTAAAGACATCCAAGAGGAAGAAGAGGATGGCTTCTAAACCAAAGACTAAAAAGAAGAAGCCAAAGTCATCTACCTCTGCACCTCAGGCTGAATCAGATCAACCTGAGGAAGTGCATGATGAGGCAGCCCAATCAACTCCTATTCAAGTGGCTCCTCTAACTACTGAGACACCCATCTTGTCCTGGACTTACTCTACCAATCCAGAAAGATGGAATGTTATTAGAGATCAAGGTGTTAAGAATGTCTACTCATGGCAAGACATAATCAACTTACCTCTGCATGATCTCTTTGAGATGAGAAGATACTATGAGAGTCTTGATGATCCTAACCATCTAATGAAGAAAGGAATGGTCTTGATTGTACAGAAGACTACCAACATCTGAAGATCTTCTAAGTGTTTTGGTAGCATCAGCCTATGGGGAGTTTGTAAGGATTCCTTAAGTCTGATGCAACCCAAAACATCCTAAGTGTCTCAGCAACATGCACTAAGTACTGAAGTGAAGAATGCTTCGGAAGTTTTACACAATGCATTAGAAAATACTCTAAGTGTAAAATCTTCCGAAGCCAAGACCAATATCTTCCGAAGCCAAACATGAAGTCTTCCGAAGCTTCAGAGACAAAGTCTTCCGAAGCTTCAACCTATGAAGACAGATTTCTTCCGAAGACTTTTAGTACACATGCTTTATCTGATGTACTGTTCCATAAAGCACCTCTTCCGCTGCATCTCTGTAAAGTCACCAACTTACATGAGTTGGTGAAAAAGTCCAAGCTTTTGGTAACTGTACATTGAGGTCTTGAGTCTGTAACTTTCCACTTTATGTACTTTATCCTTTTTGTAATGTATAAGGATGTGAGCTATGGCATGTCATAGTCACAAGGTCAAAAGGCATATATGCCTTTTGATCCTACATTGATTTTGTTAGTGTCTAGTCAATTGTATCCAGCTGGCTTTCAAAGTATAGCCGGCTGTAGGTTGTAGTATAAGTATTTCAAGATCTTGTATCTTTCTTTTTGCTTTGTAACACTTGTAAAAGAACTTGAGAAAGCAATATACTGCCTCCTTGAAACCCATACTCTCTTGTTCTGTCTCTTGCTTTACTTGTGTTCTTTTATCACTTTGTTAACCCAGTTCAATGTTTGATTAAAGTTTAGTTAATCTCCTCATTGTGTAGTTGTGTTGTAATTGTGTTAAACCCCTTAAACGGTCCTGCAACACTTATTGAAGCTGCAAGAACTATGTTGTCTGACTCTAAACTGCCTATCACATTCTGGGCAGAGGCAGTTAATACTGCTTGCTATGTGCAAACAGAGTTTTAGTAGTTAAGACACATGGTAAGACTCCTTATGAACTTTGCACAAGAGGAAACCTTCATTGGTTTTCTCAGGTCATTTGGATGTCCCTCCCCACCATCTTGAATACCAAAGATCAAATTGCCAGTTTGCTGAGAAATCAGATGATGGACACTTCATTGGATACTCTTCTCAAGCTAAAGCTTATAGAGTATACAATCTCAGAACTAGAATTGTTGAGGAGTCAGCCAATGTGACTTTCAATGAGCACACACCCTGTGTGGCTGGTTTTGGTCCGGATTGGCTGTTTGATCTTGATTTAGTTACCAACTGTTTTAACAAATCTTGTGAGCATGTTTCAGGATCTGCAGAAAATTTAAATACAGGTGATCCTGATCCAAGATTTGAGCTAGGAAGACCTTCAACTCATACATCTTCAGCTCCAGTTGGAACTACTTCAGCAAATGAGGTTTCTATCAGCACAACAATGACAAATTCAGCTGATACATCTGGTATGCCTTCAAATTCCAGCTCAGAGGCTTCTCAACCAGATAAAGACACCTCAATTGTAGAAGACAACAATGGTGATGGTGATAGTGATCAGGAATTTCTTGATGCTAATACCATACCATAGATGACAACATCAATGATGTCACACACTCATTGGATCAAGTTAATCTTGATAAGTGTGATAATGTGGAGGGTGAATCTTCCAGACCAGATCTAAATTTCTCAAATTTGGATCTTTCTCAGCAACTTGCTGTGATCCCTCAGCTAAGGATCCACAAGTCTCACCCACCACAAACATCATTGGAGATGTTGTCACAGGGGTAAGAACAAGAGGACAAACCCATGAAGCAAATGTTTGTCTTCACTCTTGTTTCTTATCTCAGATAGAGCCCAAGAAAGTTGATGAAGCTCTAAAGGATGGAAGTTGGGTTGAAGCTATGCAACAAGAGCTGCTTCAATTCAAAAGGCAGAAAGTTTGGAACCTTTGTCCTCTTCCTCATGGAAGACTACCATTGGAACCAAATGGGTTTTTAGGAATAAGAAGGATGATAGAGGAATCATCATCAAGAACAAGGCAAGACTAGTTGTTCAAGGATACACACAAAAGAAGGGATTGACTACACTGATGTCTTTGCTCCTGTAGCAAGACTAGAAGCTGTTAGGATATTCCTGGCATTTGCTGCATCCAAGAACTTCAAGGTCTACCAACTTGATGTAAAGTGTGCTTTCTTATATGGAGTGATTGATGAGGAGGTTTATGTCAAACACCACCTGGTTTTGTAGACCCTGATCATCCTGATTATGTCTGCAAGCTTGACAAAGCTCTTTATGGGCTGCATCAGGCACCCAGGAAGTGGTATGAGACACTATCTGAGTATCTTTGTAAACATGGATACAGGAGAGGTACTATAGATGGAACTCTCTTCATCAAAGGACAGGGAAATGACTTATTGCTGGTTCAAGTATATGTAGATGACATCATCTTTGGTTCAACTAATCCAAAGCTCTGCAAAGACTTTGAGAAGCTGATGAAAGACAGATTTGAAATGAGTTCAATGGGAGAACTCAACTTCTTTCTGGGAATTCAAGTGAAGCAGGTTGAAGATGGCATCTTCATAAGTCAGTCAAAGTATGTTCAAGACATACTCAAGAGGTTCAACATGACTGATTGTAAGATTGCTAAGACACCCATAGCCAGAAACCACTCCCTTGGTCCAGATCTTGAGGGGGAGTGTGTAGATGAACACTTATACAGGGCTATGATTGGGTCTCTTATGTATCTTACAGCTAGCAGGCCTGATATCATGTTTGCTACATGTATTTGTGCAAGATATCAAGCCAACCCTAAGATGTCTCACTTAATCACTGTGAAAAGTGATTTTAAGATTAAGATCCTCAAAGGTGCTTCAACACTTGGTCTATGGTATCCAAAGAATCCTAATTTCAATCTGTATGCCTATACAGATAGTGATTATGGTGGTTGCAACATGACTGCAAAGTCTACATCTGGGGGATGTCAATTCCTTGGTGGAAGGGTTGTCTCATGGCAATGCAAGAAACAATCCTGTGTGTCTGCATCAACTGCTGAGGCTGAATACATTGCTGCTGCAAGCTGCTGTGCTCAAGTGCTTTGGATTCAAAATCAATGCTGGACTATGGATTTAACTTCAAAGAGACTCCTATCCACATAGACAACAATAGTGCTATCTCTATCACTGAGAACCCTGTGCAGCACTCAAGGACCAAACACATCAACATCAGGTATCATTTAATAAGAGATAACTATGAAAAGGATTAATTAAACTAGTCAAAGTTCATACAGATAACAATATGCTGATCTGTTCACAAAGCTTTTGATGAACAGAGATTTAAGTATCTGATATCAGCTATTGGGATGATTAACTTTGAGTAGACTTTTTCTTAAAACTAATTCTAATTATTTCTTCTTAAATATGTGTGTCCTAAGTTGTCTAGTTCATCACTTTCATAAGCTCATGTTTTCTTTGGATGTAAAATTCTTTTTGAAGACTTTCCTTAGATTCTTGAAAATTTTCTGATACTTCGGAAGATAAATTTTATCTTCGGAAGAAAAACATGTCTTCAAAATAAATAACTGTCTAAGAGATTTTACCTTCGGAAGAAGTCAAAATTCATCTTCCGAAGCTTAAAATTCTTATCTCAGACACTTATTTATTTTTAAGGACCTTTTCCTTCCGAAGCAAAATTAACCTTCGGAAGCTTTGTTATTCTTTATACAAAGCATCCAAGGGTTTATTTCTCTTCCGAAGCATAAATCTTCAAGACTCTCAGGAAAATCTTCCGAAGCCATTTTAGCTTCGGAAGCTTTTTCAATCAAAACTTCCGAAGACAAATTACCTTCGGAAGCTTTTCGAATTCCAAGAAAACTACTTTTTGAGCAAAAGTAAACTACCTTTTCAGAGGTGGGACCGACTTCGGATTTCAAAGTTTATCCTCTTTCATTAACTTTGGTTCAAATCCCTTTTCACATAAATACCCAACGGTTCCCCCTCTTTCCCACTATCTTCCTCAATTCTACTATTCCTCTAACCTAATTCTCTAAACCGCCTTTGCTTTCTACCTTTCTTCACCCTTAAGCTTCTGAAATGGCCAACCTTAACCGCAGAAACAACCCAGATTTCTCCATGCAACTTCACAGGCAACATAATCAAGTTGCTCTGTTAAGCTCTGAGAAAGATGCAAGTTTCTCAGAGATTTGCCAATTCTTGACTCTGTCAAACTATTTCACCTCCCTGACCATTGATCCTACTCTATATGAGGATCACTTGCTTGAATTCTGGAAGACCTGCCAAGAGGTCATTATGGATGGGGAGAAGGCACTGTCTGCCACAGTGCAAGGGAGGACAATCTTCATCACTCCGGCCATCATTAACCAACATTTGCAGCTGGATGATGAAGAAGGTGAGGTGTCCTTCCCAAAGGAAGCTGTTAATCATTCCTTTGAGCAGATGGGCTATGAGGGAGATTTCTCTGTAAAGACCTTCAGGAAAGGGAAGGTCTCATCCCAGTGGAAATACCTGCTCCATGTGGTTATCCACAGCTTATCAAACAAGCATGGTGGATGGGACCAGATTCCTGAGGATCTCTCCTTTATAGTTCATGGAATGGTTCAGGGGGTCAAGTTCAGGTATTCACAATTTGTTTATACTAATTTACTTGCAAACTTAGACTCCTTAGAGTATTACATGTTTCCTAGATATGTTCAACACATTCTCAACTGTGAACTGGGCTCACAGTTGAGGGAAACAAGTAATATTCTTAAATTGGGACAGATGAAGCCCGGCATCTTTAAAATAATGAAGAAGCCAACTGTAGGCTTCTCAGGGGTAGAAACAGCCCTAGTCCCAAAAATGTTAGAGCTCATTGCTCAAGGTGACAACCTAGCAACACAAGCTAGTGTTGAACCCACACCTCTTTTATCCTTACCCCTAAAAAGACCAGAAATCACCCTCACCTACCAAAGAAAATCCAAACGAACCCCTGCTCAGGCTATTGAGTCTGTGCAGGCCCCCATATACTCAACCTTACAGGAAGAAGTGGATACTAGAGCTCCCACTTCTCCTGAGGAGCAAACCACTCCCATTATTTCACCTATCAGGGCTGAGGTTCCTCATGCTCACCCTGATGAGCTCACTAGCCCAACAGCCTTAAGCCTTCACTCTGAGTCTCAACACTCAAGTGAACAACCTTCAGGGGACAGCTACCATCCCCAGCCTTTGGATCTCAACCAACCAATTCCCAACCTATCCTTCTATACTGATGAAGACTTAGGATTCAGTGAGTACCATGAGTCTCTCTTCTCCTCCCCTACTCAAAGAGAGATGAGTACCTCTGACTCTCCTCAGTCTATCCCACATCAGTCACCTACTACTGAGGTGGACACTTCTGAACCTGTTCAGGATGTCCATATGGAAGAGGCTCTCACTTTTGAAAGTGATTACATCATTAAGACCTCAACCATGGCAACTCGGCCCACTGGCATCTCAATTGAGGCTGCCAGTGAGCAGAGGAAAACCAGCAGCCAAGAACCTCAAGCTGGTGGTGAGAGAGAGGACTTTGGTCCAATCATCTCATCCCCCAATGATTCTTCTGATGAAGATGAGGGGAATTTGAGACTAAAGGTGCAGAAATTGTCAAAAACATGCACCTATTTAGTCTCTAAGGTTAGTCACTTGGAATCTCAGGTGACTACCTTACAAAACAAGGTCAATGATCAGCAACTTCAGATTTCATATCTGCAGGAAAAACTAGCTGGGAGACCTTTAAGGAGAGCTCAACCAGGAACACAAGAACCTGTGGAAGTAATTGACTTATCCTCCAGCTCACCTATGCAAGTGGGTGATGCTACCAAAAAGGGGGAGAAAGTTATTACAACCACAGAACCTGGGAGTTCTTCAAAGAGAATGGACATAGAGGACTCACCATCCTCACTTGCTGTTGTGCATTCTCAGCAACTTCCTCAAGTTCACATTAATGTGGACTCTATAGACTCAATCATCAGGAGTCTCTTTGAGGAAGGTAACCAAGGGCTGTCTCATCTCCACCACAAGGAACTGGCAACTACATCATAAGGTGGAGGTATGATGATGACAGAAGAGCCCTTATACTTCACAGAGTTCAAGGACAACAAGAAGTTTTTCAGTTCCAAAGCCTGAGCTTCTATGAAAGACTGGATTTAGTCAACATGCCACTTGTCAATCCAAGCAATTCAAGACAAGCTGACAGGCTGGCTCAAAGAATCCAAGATAGGATCCTTGCAGAGTTCACTCTAAGAAGGAGACTTAGGCAATCAGGCAATGTCATCGGTCAACTGGATGTTGAGGTGGACCCTAAGATTAGTTTCATAGGGGAAACCTTGACTGAAGGCCCAGTGGCAGAACCTGAGACCCCTGTCTCATCATCAACAACTGCTGTAGAGGTCCAAACTCCATCTGAGACACCTGCTGGTGAAGGTGTTTCTCAGCCTCTCTCTGGCCAGAGCATGGAAGCTACACCAAGCAATGAAGGCCAAGCCTCAATCCACCCTGAGTCACAAAGGTCTGTTGGTGACAAAGGGAAAAGGATAATGACTCCTGAAGAAATTGAGGAGGAAGAGAGAGAGAGGAAAAGGAGGCTAAGGGGAGAAAGTTCTACTGGTCATCTAGCTTCATGCAAGCTGCAATCAGGGCTGCTCCCAGACCAAATACTCAAGATGATGAGTTAAGGGCAGTCAGGATTACCTATTTACAGACCAGGAACTATGATATTGATGAAATCATCTCCCTCCCCTTAGAAGAGTTAAATGAACTGGCTGACATGGAAGTGTCAAGAGAGACGAAGGAGAAAGAGGATGCAAGGTTACTTCTCCAATTCAAAGAGGAGAATAGACAGAAAAGACTTTACAAGCATGCTCCCACTCTCTCTCCAGTTCAAGAAAGTCCTGCACAGGAAGATGTGGCTCCACAAGAACCTCAGGTAGATAAAGAAGAAGATAGGATCAAGATGATCAACTACCTGAGTGCCACAGGCTTCTATCAGGCAGATGCACTTCTTCCTCTGTCCTATGACTTCATTGAGTTCGAGTACCTAAAGCAACTTGAGCTTGAGCTAGTCAAAGAAAGAAAAACAACCAAAAGGAAGCTAAGGGAAGAAGCTGCAAAGTCAAGAGCCATCATTCAAAAGAATGCAAAGAAGTCTGCTGACAGACAAAGAATGATGAGCTTCTTGAAGCTATATGGATTCTCCGGAAGGAGACTTGGCCCCATGTCTCTATCTACAATGGATGAGCATATAAGGGTGATCAAGCAGAAGATTAAAAGTGGAGAACTTATTGACTTGCACTCTCTTCCAAGTCAAGTCCCACCTGAAGTGGAGGTCAAGTTTGAACAACCAGAGACACCTGAACCAGAACCTCCAGCTGAGCCTCAGCAAACTTCATCTTTTGATCCAAGGCAGGGTCAAACTCCCTCTCCTTCTGAACCTGTGAGGGAGGAACACCCAATTGAGAAAGACACTGATGATCAACATGGTGCTGCAGACTAGTCTTCTCAGTTAAAGTCATCTAAGAGGAAGAAGAGAATGGCTTCTAAACCAAAGACTAAGAAGAAGAAGCCAAAGTCATCTACCTTTACACCTTAGGCTGAATCAGATCAACCTGAGGAAGTGCATGATGAGGCAGCCCAATCAACTCCTATGCAAGTGGCTCCTCTAACAACTGAGACACCCATCTTGTCCTGGACTTACTCTACCAATCCAGAAAGATGGCATGTTATCAGAGATCAAGGTGTTGAGAATGTCTACTCCTGGCAAGACATAATCAACTTACCTCTGCATGATCTCTTTGAGATGAGAAGATACTATGAGAGTCTTGATGATCCTGACCATCTAATGAAGAAAGGAATGGTCTTGATTATACTGAAGACTACCAACATCTGAAGATCTTCTAAGTGTTTTGGTAGCATCAGCCTAGGGTGAGTTTGTAAGGATTCCTTAAGTCTGATGCAACCCAAAACATCCAAAGTGTCTCAACAGCATGCACTAAGTACTGAAGTGAAGAATGCTTCGGAAGTTTTACACAATGCATTAGAAAATAGTCTAAGTGTAAAATCTTCCGAAGCCAAGACCAATATCTTCCGAAGCCAAACATGAAGTCTTCCAAAGCTTCAGAGACAAAGTCTTCCGAAGCTTCAGCCTATGAAGACAGATTTCTTCCGAAGACTTTTAGTACACATGCTTTATCTGATGTACTGTTCCATAAAGCACCTTTTCCGCTGCATCTCTGTAAAGTCACCAACTTACATGAGTTGGTGAAAAGGTCCATGCTTTTGGTAACTGTACATTGAGGTCTTGAGTCTGTAACTTTCCACTTTATGTACTTTATCCTTTTTGTAATGTATAAGGATGTGAGCTATGGCATGTCATAGTCACAAGGTCAAAAGGCTGATATGCCTTTTGATCCTATAATTGATTTTGTTAGTGTCTAGTCAATTGTATCCAGCTGGCTTTCAAAGTATAGCCGGCTGTAGGTTGTAGTATAAGTATTTCAAGTTCTTGTATCTTTCTTTATGCTTTGTAACACTTGTAAAAGAACTTGAGAAAGCAATATACTGCCTCCTTGAAACCCATACTCTCTTGTTCTGTTTTCTTGCTTTACTTATGTTCTTTGTATCACTTTGGTTAACCCAGTTCACTATTTGATTAAAGTTTAGTTAATCTCCTCTTTGTGTTGTTGTGTTGTAATTGTGTTAAAGCCCTTAAACGGTCCTGCACATTGATTCTCAATCTTTAAGATGAATTTCTTCAGAGTCTCAGGGGTCTCATCCTTAGTTCTAAGAAAGAAAACCCAAGTGAATCTTGTAATATCATATGTGATCACCAAACTGTAGGAGGTCCTTCCTAGACTCATTACACTGGTGGAGCCAAAGAGATCCATATGTAATAAGTGTAGGGGAGTAGTGATAGAGTTCCTTTCCTTAGACTTGTGAGATACCTTATGTTGCTTCCCTTTTAGGCATGCAACACAATGATCATCACTTGTAAACTCTTTCTTTGGCATTCCAGTTACCAAATCATGTTTAATTAGTTTATTCATATTCTTAAAGTTTACATGGCACATTCTTTTATGCCATAGGAAAGACTCATCACTATTTGCTTTGGACAGAAAGCTTGAAACTTCTCCAGAGGGAGATGTCTCTTGCAAGTCCATCTTGTACATGTTCCCTTTTCTGGGGGCTCTGAGCAGGATGTGCTCATGAGGAATGACCACTCCAGGCTTGAGAACAATGCACTGATGCTCAGTAAAGAGCATGTTATGACTCTGATCACAAAATTGGGATACACTCAGAAGATTGTACCCAAGCTCCTTGACAAAGTTTACCTTTTCAATACTGAGCTTACCATTTGTGACCTTGCCCCTTCCTGAAATGCAACCACCTTCATCTCCTCCAAAAGCAACTGGTCCTCCATGAATCCTTTCAAAGTTATGGAGTAGTGACCTATTGCCTGTCATGTGCCTGGAACACCCACTATCAATGATCCAGACATTCTTGTTTGTCTTGAAGTGTTCCTGCACAAAGAAAATGATTAGTTACATTTGGAAACCCAAGCCTTGTTTGTCTTGGGCGCACTAAGTATAACAGAAGGTAATGCAACAGTAATAGATCCTATGGTTGTGCTACGAGGATCTTGAGTTGTTGTTGATGGAGAATTTTCAATCACTTGGTCTTTCTTAGACTTCCACACCACCTTTGGAGTCTTGGACTTGACCTTCAAAACTTCGAAAGCTTTTGGGACTTCAGAAGTTTTGATGACTGAACTTTCGGAAGATTTTGCAGTCACTGCAGCAGACTTTAGTGCTTCGGAAGAATTCCTTTCTTCCGAGACCAACTTTTCTTCCGAAGGTAATTTTCCATTTGCTTTCTTCTTAGATTTGGAGCTTCTGAAGGAAACAGATTTTCCTTCGAAGCTTGAATCTTCTTGGAACTCTTTGAAGTCTTTGCCTTGGTCATATGGACAGTACTTTTAGGATTGTATGGACAATCCTTAGCAATGTGAGAGGTACTGTCACACATGACACACACCATTTTCTTCTTCACAATAGTCTTCTTATGAGAACAAGACTGTCTTAGGTCACATCCCTTCTCCACCTTCATCTTTGCAAATGCTGAGACAATCCTTTTGGGCTGGGAACTGTTCTTGAAGTTTGATGGTCCAGGCTGTGCAGCAGTGGTACACAGCAGATCAGTCTTCTTCTTGGTACTTAGATGATTTGAACAAGAACCAGAACTCTTAGCTGAAGAGTTTTTGTTGATGTCTTCAGTCTTTACTACTTCAAACCCTGCAGAGATAAAAACTTGTTTCTGCTTAGAGTCAAAAGTAGCCTTGATCTCATGAGCCTTCCTTGCTTTTCTTTTGCTCTTCCTGATCAAGTTCTTTCTCATTAACTTGGTCATCACAGTAGTCTTCTTCTCCTCAAAAGGATAGTGGCCCTTCTTAGAATCCTCCTCTTCACTCTTCTCAGAGGAATTCTTCACTATCTCTTCTTCATCCTCTTCACTTATAAGATCTATGAGAGGAAGCTCATCTTCACAAGTTCCACACCTAGGAGATCTTACAGACAAGATTGTATGTGGAGGAGCTATCTCATTGGATCCCAGTCCTTGCCTGTTTTGATAACACACCTTGTTGTGCAGGAATGAGGATATCATGTTCTTGAAGGTGTCTTCTTCAAGAACACTCTTTTCTACCCTGGCTTTACTTATCACAAGCTCAGCCTGGCACTCAGTCAGCTTGGTTATGAGATCTTTGATTTGAGTCCTAAAATCTGTATGCTCATGTTTTAGAACTGAAATGGTTTTCTCTAAGTCCTCTATCTTTAGTTTATAATCATTATCAGACTTTCTAAAATCAGATTTAAAAATGTTTAAGGACTCAAGATCAGATCTCATCTCCAAGTTATAGGACATGTATCTATTAACTTTAGCAATGCATTCAGGAGTACAGAAATGTTCCAATACCTTGGCTTCAACATGATCTGCCATTAGTGCTGGTTTAGAGAAGCATCTTCAACCTGAAAGCTCCAGTTAAAGCCTCCTTCTTCAACAGCAACAGCAGCTTGTTGCTTTGGCTTCTCATTCTGGGAGGCTTTCTCAGTGTAGTTTGGTCTGGTTTGTGCTTGGCCACCATTTGCTCTGGGTGCCTTACACTCTCTAGCAAAGTGGCCCATTAAGTTACAGTTGTAACACTTGACTTTGCCTTTATCCAAGCCAAACTTTCCACTGGTTGCATTGCTTGGAAACTTCCTTCCAGTTCTCTTGTAGAACTTCTTAGCTCTGTGAGTGAGAAGAGCCATCTGCTGGACTATTTCCATGTATTCTACATCATCTGGATGGATACAATCCTGGTCTTCAAGAGTGAAAAGAGAGTTGCCACAGCTTTCATCAGAAGACACAAAAGCTTGAGTAGAGCTTGTCTCTTGGAATGGGCTTCCTTGAGTATAGTTCTCCCTAGGTGTCTCTGGGAAGGTGATGAAAGGACCCTTTGGTGAATTGTCAGGGTAGCATATGAGATTATGTTGGGGTTCTATGCTATCCCTTTCAACCACGTGTAGAGCTGAACCCAATTGATTGTTGGAGTTAACATATGAACCCTGCATGTTCATCTCCATCTGGTAGCCACTGAGAATCCCATATAAGTCTGTCAGAGTAAGAGTTTTGAGATTTTCAGTCCTCTTGATCACCACACAATAGTGTGTCCATTGCCTAGGAAGTGAGGACATGAACTTCCTTACAATGTCTCTATTCTCAAGAAGAACTATTCCATCCACAAGGGTATCCACTATCTCAACATACCTGAAGTATTGCTGAGTCATGGTTTCACCTGTTTTGAAGGTGAAGTTTTCAAACTGCTGCTTCAGGAGATCCTTCTTGTTCTCCTTGGCTTCAAGGGAGCCTTCATACATCAGTTTTAGTGCATCCCATAGCTGTTTAGCCGTTTTGCACTTCTTGAAACCTCTGTACACAGAGTTTGGAAGGGCACTTTGAAGAGCTGTCATGGCTTTTCTGTCAATCTCTACTCTCTTCCTATCTTCATCTGAGTAGTTTGCCACATCTTTGGGAATCATACCAGCACCAGTAGCAGAAGGAGTGCTGGGTATGAAAGGTCCATTTTCAACAGACTCCCACATTCTTGAGTCTAGAGACCTGATAAAACCTTCCATTCTCAAGAACCAGGTATTAAAGTCATCAAGAGTGATCAGTGGGGACTTGTCATGGTTCCAGTTTCCATATCAGTCTTGGAAATGGCTGCCATTTGAAAATTTTAGTATTTGTGTGTGTGAGGGATCTTAAGATGGTGAGATCTTATATCACGAGTCTGAATTGCTCTGATACCAATTGTAGGACCGGTGAAGGGTGGTCACTTACAACACAACAACCAAAAGAGGAGATTAACCAAACTTAATCAAACAGTAAACTGGATTAACCACAAGTATGATACTAAGAACACAAGTAATAAGTTAGAGACAAAACAAGAGAACACAAGTGATTGGTTTTCAAGGATGCAGTATATTGCTTTCTCAAGTTCTATTACAAGTGTTAAAAATCATAAAGGAAAGTTACAAGTACATGAAATACTTATACTACATCCTACAGCCGGCCATACTATGAAAGCCAGCTGGATACAATTGAATAGACAACTACAAAATCAATTGTAGAGTCAAAAGGCAGAGTTTCCTTTTGACAAGTGACTATGATATGCCATAGCTCACATCCTAATATATTACAAAAAGGATAAAAGTACATGAAGAAGAAAGCATGGACTCAAGACCTCAATGTATAGTTTACCAAAAGCATGGACCTTTCACCAACTCATGTAAGTTGGTGACTTTTTGCTGCGGAAAGGTGGTCCAGCTTTATGGTAAAGTACATCAGATAAAGGCATATCTCTAAAAGTCTTCGAAAGAAATCTGTCTTCACTCTTTGGCTTCGGAAGACTTTGTCTTTGAAGCTTCGGAAGACTTCACTTTTGGCTTCGGAAGATATTGGTCTTAGCTTCGGAAGATTTTACAATTAGAATATTTCTAGTGCATGGTGTAAAACTTCCGAAGCATTTCTACTTCAGTTCTTTAGTGCATGCTTGCAGAGAGACTGGATGTTTTGGCTACATCAGACTTATAGGAATCCTTACATATATTGATTTCCTTCCAAGCTTTTTAGAGTTGCTGAATTCCTGTTGCTGTATCCAACCCTCTTTAAAAATTCATCATCTACAAGAGTAGAGGAGTTGGATTTTGATCTTTTCTTTCCTTGATTTCTTTTTCTGTGCTCAGCATCCTCCCTCTTGGCCTCCTTGAGCACATCATCTATGAATTTTGTTTTTAACCTTCCCACTCAAACAGAGAAATCTCTTCCTCTTGAGTGAATGGGGTAATTACTGATACTTAAGCTTTATAGATCCTTAATGTCACTTTCAGGCATGCACAGTACTTGTTCTACATCATGGAAGTATTCAATCCTTCCAGATGTTCTCTTTATCACAATACAATCTCAGTCTGTATCATATTTCCAAGCCATGATCCTATTTTCTTCCACAAAGCTGGGAGTTGTGATGTGATCAAACAGCTATATCAAGGTAGACTTCTGTTCTATTATTTCTCTAACTTTTGTTCCCAATGGCCACAATTTGCCAGGTATAACTAAACATGGCTCTCTGATCAGGTTTTCTTTCCATTTGTGCTGATCTTTAGATTCAACAGTAACAGGATCAGCAAGAAGTTTGCTTTGTTGCTCATAAGATGGGTTTGGGGCTTTAGTTTTGAACTTTACACTAGTTTCTAGCTCTATTTTCATCACATGTTCCATCATCCTCCTTAGCTCAGCCACTAATCTTCCCTTCAGCTCATGCATTTTGTAGTTGTGACCCTGTAGACAACAGGTCATATTGTATTTACTCAGCTTTGCTGTTTCACAGTGACCCAAATCCTTTTTGATTTTTTGAATTGATTGAAAGGTTGTGAATGCCTCATAGTCACAGTTGGGGATAATAAACCTTGTAAGCTTAAACTCTTTCAGTAGATCTTTCATTTCAGTCAGATTCATCCTCTCAACCATGTCATATGGAAAACCATGGTTGATCAGGGTCATAAACATTACTGATTCAGGCCTCTCTTCCAATATGTCTTTTGTGGTCAAAAGGTCATCATCCTTTGGTTCTTTGTGTTCCTTGGGAGACTCATCTTTAGTAAGCTCATTCCATTCCTCATCACTCTCAGCTTTAGTATGAGATCTAGGCTTCAAGGTTGAGACATCCACTAAAGGATTGTGTTCGGGAGATGTGAGTTTTGACCTTTTTGGTGATTCTTCAACATTAATCACTTCTTTCTTTGTAGGCCTCAAGTAACTCCTCTTTCTGAGTATTGAATGATTTGATTTGAAGTCTCAACAGATTCTTTTGGTTGTTTTGTTGCATGAGCACTTGATTTAATGTCACTTATCTTCTTTTTCAAACCATGAATCTCTGCATCTTTTGTTTCTAGCTGAGCATATTGTTCATTCAAAGTCTTTTTAGCTTTGTTGCTCTCCAACACAAGCTTCTCTCTTTTAGCCTTCTCATGTTCAATAGTCTCTTTTAGTTCTTTGACTAACTCATGCAAAGCATCAATTACTTCATTGTTTTGTTGGACAATTTTTCTTAATCTTTTCAGGGATGCTTCTTGAGTTAACAACTTATCCTCCTTTTCCCTTATCATCCTCTTCAACTCCCTTATTCTTTCTAACCTCTTGTTTGATTTAATGATCAGCTTGTTGTAGTCAACTACCAATAAACTTTTGCTCACAGGCATGTCTTCATCACTAAGATCATCTTCATGATATGCAATGACATCAACATAGTTTGCTTATTCTTCCCCTTCTTGATGTTCAGCAGCAATCTTATCATCATTTACTTCATCATGGGCTATACTGACTGAGCTTGAGCTGGACTCAGCTGCTTGATCTAGCTGCTCTTGAGTTGTTATTGTTGTTGCTGAAGATCAGTGATTGGAGACATGTTCTGAATCATTTGATTGAACATGGGATGTAGTTTTGGTTAGAGATAGTTGAACAGTACTGGATTGTTAGGCTAACTCAGTCTCACCAGTGTAAATGCTCTCAGTTGATTGGTTTTTAGGAGTTGGAGGTTGTTGGAAAAGTTGTAATTGGTGTTGAATTGGAGAAATTGGTTGGGTGTTTTGACTGGCTGGAGATTGAGGTTGGGGAGATTGAGGTTGTGGGGAATGTGAGGCTTGCTCTGTATTGGCATGAGAGCTAACCTGTTGGTCTTCCCACACCAGCTCTTAAGGAATGTTGGCATTAGGGTCAGCCACATGAGCAAACATGTGCATGTCTCCACCTTGGTATTTTCCACTTATCTTGTTGAGTACAGATCTTCCAAAATGTGCTTCAACAAACACATCACCATCTCGGTCTATTCCAGGAAGCTCAGCATTGATGATTCGTTGTAAGAACCTTGGAAACATATACATCGTATCAGTTTTTTGCACTTTGATTTGGTCACACAGACAACTAAAGATGTACTTTGAGTAGTTGTATGTCATTCTCTCAAATATTCCAATAAATCCAGAAGAAATGTGCCTAGAGAATCTATCCAATCCGGATTTTGTGTTGGAGATACACTTGAGATAATTATGACACATAAATCTGTAGGGCTTGCACAATCTTCCTTTCTTTATTTCTCCCTTCTTAAAATCACCATCATACCCCATCAGATAGAAGACTTTCTCTATGTATTCATTCTCAAATACATCAGGGTGACCAGCTTCTTGTTCTCCCAACTCGAGTACCCTTGTAATAGTCTATTCATTAATCCTCAGTCTTTCATTTTTAACATCAGCAACTATCACTTCAGAGTCATCATCTTCCTCTATTCATGCTGAATTCCAAAAATCAATCATATGATCTTGATGAATCACAGGCTCTGCTGTTAAAGCACAGAAAATCCTAGATCGTCGTAAGTATCTGATGATATCCCGACATCCTTCCGATACAGGGTCGTCAGGATTTAAGAATGCACACACATTGTGTTCTTTTGCAAATCGATTAGCAATCTGTTAATAAGAATGAAGAAGATTATGTTAGAACAAATTCATCACATCTAAAAATACAAAGTGGTTAAACGAGAATGACGAATCAATCAGTTCATTATTGATGTTTATGATATGATTTACCTTGAAATTATGACTTGAAATAAGGTTTAAGCTTTGTTTGATGTTTAAGATTCGAGTAATTTTGAATTTGGATGAGGGAGGGACGAGGTTTTGACTAATGGAAATCTAGGTCAAAAAAGGTTCTGTAAAAGTGAATAATGAATACCAAGTCAAAAATATCATTTATACTCCCTCAGACACATTTATTTCATTTATTTAATGAATTGGGTCCCACTTTCATTATTACTCTTCCGTGGAATTTATTTATTCCGCAGATTTCAGTTCTTCCGTAAGACATCTGGGATGCCTAAGTTAAAAACTGAAATTTGAAGTTCAATTGAAGTATAACTAGATTTTCTATAGGTTACCAATCTATAGAAATAGAGTATATTTTTTAACCTTTTTTAAATATTAACTAATCCGTAGGTTACCAATCTACGTATTGTCATATTTTACTTGATTAAGTTTCACAATATAGCTTCTGCTGATGCTAACAATGCATTGTAGCTTCTGCTGATGCTGAAAATATAAAGTTTGAAACTTCTTTGATTGTATATATTCTACTGAGAGAACCATTTATTGCTATTGGACCTTGTTGACTTTGTTTACATGACAATTTGTGCAAAACAAAAATTATGAATTAAAAAACCTCATGTAACCTACAGCCAAGTTAGTGCTTGGTTCCAATTTCTTCATATTGACAACTTATTTGACAATTATGTTGTTAAATTGATTTCATGAATTATCTACTCCCCCTAAATTTTTGATCAATGTTGAATGAAGGAATTTATCATAAATTTATGAGAAGAATATCATGAAAGACACATGTCTGACCAAACGTACGGAAAAGAAATAAATAAAAATACATAAAAATTCGATTAAGTACTATGTACAAGCATATATACACGTAGAATGGGATCATACTATAACACTAAGCATCTTCCTATTTGATTTGTTTGATGAAAGGATATCTGATTCTAGTTCTGATTGCAAGTATGTTTTTCCACTTAAATTCAAACAAGAGTATTGTATCAACTAGGCATGTTGTTTATCATGTTTTCATGTTTATTAGTAAGTAACTGTTATGGGCTCTACATTCAAATCACTTAGAGTTTATCCTCCCTTTGTGAGTCAAATCATCACTTTTTCACACTTACAAACTATGTACTTTAAGTTATAAGTTCTATCTTGAGATGTATTTGACATCTCATGAATGCATTGATGTAATAGCTTTGAAGTTAATATACAGTTGATCATATAGGATTCTTTTGAGAGCTAAGATATGATCATCATCAGGTCACCAGGTCTTTACTTCCGAAAAACAGAGGTGCCTTTAACCCAGGTCTTTGTTTACACAAAATAGAAGGATGATAAGGATCATGATCTTGTCACCAGTTGGTTACAAATGTACACCATGGTGATCATACACCAAGGTCTTTGTTTACAAAAAACAGAGGGAATATGATTTGCAAAGATAGACATTATAAAGTGTTGGTACATAGTGTGCTTAGATGAGTGACTTGGTCACATCAGAATAAGACTCACTTGCTGTTTCCTTAAAATGGAGTATCCCACATATAGTCACTTTTGCATTATGTTGGGCATGCTCTTAGTGTAGTTATCACTCAAGATGAACCTACTCACATATCAAGAGACTTTTGATCAGATTTTATTAAAATTTAAGAACTCAGGAAGCAAGCAAAGGCATAGTGTACTATCATTTCCCAAACATATATCATGCTAAATTAAAAGACACAGAAAGAAAGACAATATTTTTTATTCTAAGCTTTGGAAGATGTTTCAGAAGTTTCTTCCGAAGGTAATTTGCTTTTGGAAGAAAAGTGAAAACATATAAGTACTTTAGTTAATTTTAAGCTTCGGAAGATATTTAAGAAATTTCTTTCGAAGTTAAATCTTTTTTTCTAAGAAATAAGTTTCTTCCGAAGGTAATTATAAATCTTCCGAAAGATAAATGTTTTTTTATTTTTATGAATATTTTATTGGGTTTATTTATTACTATTTACAAGGACAGGCACATGCTTTTCTTTATTCATAATGATTGATCTAAGTTAATCATGCCTAGAGACTCAATTAGAATATTAAATCTAATTGAATCAAAGGCTTTAGTGAATAAAACAACAAGCTGATTTGTTGTATTCACGTTGACTAACTTGATCAAACCTTTTTCTGAGCAATCTCTCAGAAAATGGTATCTGATTTCAATATGCTTTGTTTTACTATGTTGCACTAGATTATTAGTGATAAACATAGCAGCTAAATTGTCAATATAAATTGGAGTTTGAAGGAAATTGTAACCATAATCAAGCATTTGGTTTTGCAACCAAAGTACTTAAGAGCAACCAGCTAAAGCAGCTATGTACTCAGCCTCAGCTGTGGATACAGATACATTTGTTTGTTTTTTTGCACTGCCATGAAACAAGTCTTGGTCCTATAAATTGACACCCACCAGTTGCGGATTTTCTATTGTTGTTGCATCCTCTAAAGTCACTATCTGAATATGAGTAGAGAGTGAAGTCACCATCCTTTGGATACCAAAGTCCAAGGGCTGGTTTTCCTTTGAGATATCTGAAGATTCTAGTCACAGCATTTAGATGAGACTCTTTTGGATCTGATTGGTACCTAGTACAAACACACACAACAAACATAATGTCAGGTCTACTAGCAGTTAAATACAGAAGTGATCCTATCATTGATCTATAGAATCTTTGATCAACAGATTTTCCTATAGGATCAGGTACAATCTTATCAATTGTTGAAGCAGGTGCTTTGCATGAAGATGTATCAACAAGATTGTACTTCTTCAATATTTGATGTATATACTTCTCTTGATTGATGAAGATGCCATCTGTTTTCTGATGAACTTGTAAACCAAGGAAGAAAGTTAATTCTCCCATTGAACTCATCTGAAACTCAGATTTTATCAACTCTTCAAAGCTTACACATAGTCTCTTGTTAGTTGATCCAAATATAATGTCATCTACATAAATTTGAACAACTAAGAGGTCTTGATGTTCTTGTTTGAGAAAGAGAGTCTGATCAATAGTTCCCCTTTTATATTCATGCTTGAGTAAGAGAGATTATAATGTTTTATACCACTTTCTTGGTGCTTGATGAAGACCATACAAAGCTTTGTCAAGCTTGTATACCCACTATGGGTAATCAGGATCTTCAAAACTAGTAGGTTGAGCTACATACACTTCTTCATCAATTTTCCCATATAAGAAAGCACATTTGACATCCATTTGATAGACAGTGAACTTCTTATATGATGCATAGGCTAGGAATACTCTTATGGCTTCAATTCTTGCAACTGGTGCAAACACTTCATCATAGTCTATCCCTTTTTCTTGAGTATATCACTGTGAAATTAGCCTTGCTTTCTTTCTCACAATTATACCTCTGTCATCTAGTTTATTTTTGAAAAAACACCTTGTGCCAATTGGATGTTGACCTTCAGGTAGATCAACTAGATTCTAGACTTTCTGCTTTCTGAATTGTTGAAGCTCTTCCTGCATTGCTTCAATCCAACTATTATCTTTTAGTGTAGCAGTGATATTTGGGGGAACCACTTGTGAAAGAAAACAAGAGAAGAGATAGATATTTGTAGCTCCCCCTTGACTTCTAGTGGTTCTTTCATTAAGATCACCAATGATGTTGTCTATTAGATGAGTCTTATGAATTCTGGTTGTTGGAATAGACTCAACTGCAATAGATGATTCCAAGTTAGGCGTATTTAGTGATGTAGATAGATTCAGCTGAGATGATGAATTTATGAAGTAGTCAAATTGATCATCATGTTGATCATTGGAAGCTGAATGATTTTCCTCATGAGTTGGTACATCAGCTGCATTGTGAATGCCTTTCGCAGGAACTTCTACGGATGTATTTTATGCTTCCTCAGGAGTTACAGGAACATCTACGGATGGTATTTGTGGAGTTGCTGACATTAAATCTTTTGAATGCAATTGATCATCTCCAATGTTTTGAATATCTACTAATGTAATATTCATATCTCCGGATGTAGAACACTCATCTGCGGATGCAGAAGTAGCAGCTGCTGATGAAGTGTTTTCATTTGAGGAGGTAGATCCATTAGGCTGGTCTTGTGCTGCACTATTGACATTATTTGGAGTTCCTTGTTTCATCGTACTTGAAGTTTGTATTCTAGGAGGATCAATAGATAATGACACTTCATTCATGTTTGGTGGAACAAATGGATAGCATGTATCCGCAAAACCTACATTATTCAAATAACAAGACTTAAATGAGTCTGTGAGAGCATCTATATCAAAAAACCATGATGATCCTTTCATAGATTTAGGAAATAAGGATTCATCAAATGAAACATTAGGAGTGTCTTCCACATTGTTTTGTTGTGGAATATAAATCCTATATGATTTAGATGTTGAAGAGTATCCAACAAAGAAACCATCATAGGCTTTTTCTGAAAACCTTCCAATTGTTCTTTTGTGTTTAAAATAGATACATGACACCCAAAAGCTCTAAGATATCCTATGTAAGGTTTTATTTTAAATAAAAGCTCATAAGGTGTTTTATTATGTTCTTAGACAATTAATGTCGTGTTTTGAACATTGCATGCTGTGTTCACTGCTTCAGCCCAAAAGGTGATGGGCAATTGTGAATCAACTAGCATTGTCCTTGTTGCTTTAATGAGAGTTATGTTTCTTCTCTCAGCAACTCCATTTTGTTATGGAGTTCTTGGTGCACTTAATTGCCTTTCAATGCCTTTATTCATGCAAAAAGAGTCTAAGACAACATTAACAAATTCAGTCCCATTGTCACTCTTGAAAATTTTATGTTTTAAATGAAGTTGATTTTCAATGTTAGTGACAAACTCCATTAATGTTTTAGATGTTTCACTCTTTTGTTTTAAGAAAAAGACCAATGTGAATCTAGTGATATCATCCCAAACCACCAAACAATATTGCCTTTTTTCAATGCTCATCACATTGGTTGGACCAAAAAGATCCATGTGAAGCAATTTGAGTGGTGTAGTGTTTGTATTGATAATTTTGGATTTATGTGACACTCTATGTGTTGGGTTTTGTCACATGTAAAACAAGCAGTTTAACCATTTAAACTATAAAACATAGCGGATATATGGTTTAAAGATATGATTACCAATCTGAAAATTTTCACCATTTATACCATAAATAAAACCCAATAATAAAGATCAATAATATATGTGAAATAATGTGCTATCAAACCATAAAACAACCATAGGGAGTTCATAGATACAACCTTTCTTGTACAAATGTTGTAGATGTATGAGA
This sequence comes from Flaveria ramosissima, assembly GCA_025215565.1. Lineage (NCBI taxonomy): Eukaryota > Viridiplantae > Streptophyta > Magnoliopsida > Asterales > Asteraceae > Flaveria > Flaveria ramosissima. The sequence goes on along the minus strand of CM046043.1, from coordinate 41,359,166 downwards.
TGAAGATGAAGATGAAGATGTTGTTGAATATCCCACCCCCAAGAGAGAGAGCCTCAAGTTGTAATACCCACAAGTTCTTTCAAACACCTTGCAAGTTAGGATGCACAACACTTCAACTCTCTACCAATGCTCCTTGAAAGATCCGAAATTTTCAGCCCTTGAAGCCTTCAATCCGAAATTTTCAGCTCTAGGTTTTGGAGAGAATACTTTGTCTTGTGTGTGAGAGAGAAGGTGTGTTCTTAAAAGAGGCAAGAGTGATTAAACTTGAAGTGTCCAAGACAAACAAAAGACCCCTCATTAACCCAAGGGGGCGGCCAAAATCCCTTTTCAAAATGGGTTTCCCCCCATTTTGTAATTTTATAAAATTGCACTCTTTTGAGTTATTAGTTTATAAAATTAAAACCTATTTTCATTTTATAACATTAACACACATTTATTTGTTATTATTTAACCAACTTAAATAATGAAACAAGTAAAATTCTCATGAACAAATTATCCAGATAATATTGTTCTTTTACAAAGCAAAGTTTTAGAAAACCAATTTTCTAAATTGGTGTTAATATTTATTTGTATGATCTCATCAACAAATAAACATATATTGGTGTTTGTTTAGCTTGTTATTGGGTATGACCGACTTGGATCATAACGTACTAACCACATCAATCTTGTATGTGTCTTGGGCATACAAGATCCAACAATCTCCCACTTGCACAAGATTCATAGAAGATTGATACAAGCAGTAAATACCACCTAACAACGGTTTACTACCCTTAATACGTATGACTAAGTGCCATTCAATAACATCATCTCCTTCAAGTACCATACTTGAAATGTTTTAGGTGAATCAATCATCTATCCTTTTGTCACAGATGTCATGTTAAATCCTAGAGACACATAGTGATCATTCTCCATTGATTTAACTTTATCAGGCCTTAGACATCTTACTCTCAACGAATAAGAGAGACAAATCCCATCTTGACAACATACGTCTCTCACAATTACTTTATATCATACCTGAACTCAGACTTATGTGGTGCTATGTTTCAGAACAGCGAAGAGCTAAGTCAAAGTATCATATTTGGTAAATATCAAGGCCCAATATGTGCCTCATGTCAGAGGATACCAAATGATGTTCGCATTTACTCAAAATTACTTATGATCAATCAAGAAGATTCCATGTAGTAATATTTGAGATGCAGGTCAGTCCAATATTTGCATCCCACAAATATCTATAAACTTTGGCATCAACCTTTTGCTCTATATTCATCCATATGAATATCTACCAATCCAAGTTCATAATAGTATTATCTTCATACTTGTTCCCACAAGCATGAACAACTACGGACGTTCTGAGTAAACAATTTACTTATGGATTTTAAACATGCAAAATAGAAATATTAGTTGAATCATTATAACCAAATAATTCATTCAAGTAATAAAGGGTTACAATATCTCAATACAAATTAAAGATCAAATCCAGTCACTAGAATATTGCATGCCCATGGCACAAGCATGACTTTCATGCTTTTCCTTTTCAAGAAGCTTCGTGAGTGGATCCGCAATGTTTTGATCCGTGTGAACTTTGCGAATACATATCTTTCCCTTTTCAACTTCATCCCTTATGAAGTTGAATCTTCGTTCAATGTGCCTAGTCTTTTGATGTGCACGGGGTTCCTTGATTTGATCAATCGCACCCTCGTTATCACAAAGAATTTCTAGGGGTCCTGAATGGAAGGGACCACCCTTAGGTCGGCAATGAACTTCTTTAACCATGCAGCTTCCTGAGCTGCTAATGAAGCGGCGATGATTCTGACTCTGTAGTTGATAATGCCACCACATTTTGCTTAGAGCTCTTCCAAGAGATTGCTCCTCCATTCAAGATGAAAATGTACCCCGATTGTGATCGTGAATCATCCCGATCAGTTTGGAAACTTGCATCCGTGTAACCCTTTACTATGAATTCCTCCTCACCAGATCCATAGATTAGGAACATATCTTTAGTCCTCCTTAATGTACTTAAGTATGTTCTTAACAGCAATCCAATGACTGCTTCCAGGATTTTGTTGGTATCGGCTTGTCATGCTCAAAGCGCATGACACGTCCGGTCTAGTGCATATCATTGCATACATGATGGATCCTATAGCAGACGCATACGGGATTCCCTTCATTTTGTCTTGCTCATCCTTTGAGCTTGGACATTGAGTCTTACTCAAAATTGTTCCTCTTTGAATAGGTACAGTACCTTTCTTAGAGTTTTCCATCTTGAACCTTTTCAAGATCTTATCAATGTATGCACTTTGATTCAAACCTATCAACTGCCTTGATCTATCCCTATAGATATTTATTCCTAAAATATAGGCGGCTTCACCAAGATCCTTAATGGAGAAACAGCTTCCAAGCTAGGCTTTCACACCTTTCATGGTTGGAATGTCATTTCCAAATAGTAGAATGTCATAGACATACAATACTAGGAAAATGGTGATGCTCCCACTAGCTTTCTTATATACACATGCTTCATCAGCTTTTTTGACGAACCCAAATTTGATTATTTCTTCATCAAAACGGTGATTCCAACTTCTTGATGCTTGCTTCAATCCATAGATTGATTTCTTTAACTTGCATACTCTATTAGGATGTTTTGGATCGACAAAACCTTCGGGCTGAACCATATAGACATCTTCCTCAAGATATCCATTTAGAAAAGCGGTTTTGACATCCATTTGCCAAATCTCATAATCATAATGAGCAGCTATGGCATATAATATCCTAATAGACTTTAGTATTGCAACCGGTGAGAAAGTCTCATCATAATGAACCCCTTGAGTTTGAGTGAAACCTTTGCTACAAGTCTAGATTTATAAGTATCCAAGTTTCCATGCATATCGGTTTTCTTCTCGAAAACCCATTTACTTCCAACTATCTTGGAGTTAAGAGGTGGTTCAACCAAGTCCCACACTTGGTTGTGATACATGGATTGCATCTCAACATTCATGGCTTCAAGCCATTTGTCATAATCCAAATTAGACATTGCATCATGGTAGGTGGTTGGTTTATCGGAATCTACCACATAGCATCCATCTACGAAAAATCCATATCATTCAGGTGGATTACTAATTCTACCAGAGCTGCAAACGTTCTGTGTATATTGATCAACCACTTGATCATTCTCAACATCCTCATGATGAGTGCTAGTGTCAACCAAACGTGTATCGGTTTGTGGTTCATGATCCTCTTCAAGATCCACAGTTCTGCTGCTAGTTCCTTCCGTAAGGAACTTAGCTTCTAAGAACTCAGCCTTCTTGGCAACAAACTCCTTTTGTTCCAATGGATCATAGAAATAATATCCTACAGAATCTCTAGGATATCCAATAAAGATACACTTAGTGGAACGGCTTTCTAGTTTGTTTGAGGTGGGAGTCTTAACATAAGCCTCACAACCCCATACCCTTAAATATGACAGTGATGGAACCCTTCCATGCCATATTTCAAAAGGTGTCGTTTTCACTTTCTTGCTTGGGGCCATATTCAAAATACGGGCCGTAGAGAGCAAAGCGAAACCCCAAAATGATAGAGGCAGTGAGCTTCTAGCCATCATAGATCGAACCATATCTTATAGAGTTCGATTTCTCCTCTCGGACACGCCATTATGTTGTGGCGTTCCAGGTGGAGATAGTTGTGAGACAATACCACAACTTCTAAGATGATCTCTGAAAGCATCACTTAGGTATTCACCTCCTCTATCGGTGAGAAGAATTTTTATTTTCTTGTTGAGTTGATTTTCTACTTCATTTTGGAAGATTTTGAATATTTCAAAAGCTTCATCTTTGTGTCTTAACAAGTACACATAACCGTATCGACTATAGTCGTCGGTAAAGGTAATGAAGTATCTTTCATGGTACCTAGTCATTGGTTTAAAAGGACCACATACATCCGAATGTATGATGCCTAATAAATCTTTTGCCCTTTCAGATTTGCCACTAAAAGGTGCCTTAGTCATTTTACCTTGTAAACAAGATTCACATACATCAAATGAATCATATTCATTTGCTTTTAAAAGACCGTTCTTTTGAAGTGTTTGTATGCGCTTCTTGTTTATATGACCAAGACGGCAATGCCAAAGATAGGTATCACTCAAATCCAATTTAAGTTTCTTAGTTGTGGTTTGGTACAATGAGCTATCATATAATGTGTTTTCACGAACCAATTCATAAATACCATTAACACGAATAGTTTTAAAATAAAATGTGCCATTTAAAGAAACATGAATTTCATTCTCAATAAATGACAAAACATAACCATATTGCCTTAATTCGAAAACAGAAATAATGTTCCTAGTCAAACTAGGAGCATACAAAATATTGTTCAAAATTTCTTCCAAACCATTTGGAAGCTTCAAGATGTAGTCCCCTCGGCCTTCAACTTGAACCTTTGCCCCATTCCCCATGTAGAGGCTTACATCCCCTTTCTTGAAGTCCTTACTTCTTTTGAACCCCTGCAATAAGATGCAAATGTGAGTTCCACATCCGGTATCCAATACCCATGTGTTAGAGGATATTAAATTTAGATCAATATGAATCATGTAAATTGTACCTGAGGTTTGCCCGACATCCCTCTTAGCTTGCAACTCTTTGAGATGGACTGGGCAATTTCTTGCCCAATGTCCAATCTCCCCACACTTAAAGCATGGGTCATTTGAAGCAACCTTTTGCTTCTTCTCCGCTGGTTTTGGTGGAGGCGCTCTTACCACTCCCTTTCCCTTTCCCCTAACGCGCCCTTTACCCTTGGCAACATTTGCCTTGGGTGCAGGGTGAGGCCTCTTCTTGTTCCCACCTTCATTGATGGTGAGAACGGGTAAAACCTTTTTACCCATGGCCGCCTCGGAAATTTGGAGCATAGAGTGAAGCTCACTTATGTTCTTGTCCCACCCGTTCATGTTATAGTTCATGAAAAATTTGTCAAACATTTTTGACAAAGAGTTGAGGATCAAATCTGTAACCAACTCTTTCGAGACGGGACAATTCAGCCTTTCGAGGCAATCGATGTGGCTTTTCATCTTAAGTACATAAGATGAAATAGATTGGGTGTCGTCCATACGACACACATGGAGTGCTCGAACCGTTTCGAAGTGCTCAACCCGTGCTTGTTGTTGGAACTTTTCCTTCAACTGGGTTATCATGTCGTATGCTCCATGATGTTGATATTCCTTTTGGAGATCTGGAGTCATACTTGCTAACATGAGGCAAGACACTTGGATCGAGTCTTCAGTGTATTTCACCCAATTATTAAAGGCCTCCTCATCATCCTCACTAGGTTGATCAGGAATCGGATCGTCTAATATGTATGATCGTTTCTCTTGCTTGAGAACAATTCTCAAGTTTCGAAACCAATCAATAAAGTTATTATGGTTTAGACGCTCCTTTTGGAGAATGGTCCTTAGAGATAATGAGTGAGCGGATGGGATTTCATTGTTTTCAATATTGTTAGTGACCATCTACAAAATATAACAAAGTTCAATTTTAGTAGGATATTGTTCATTTTTTATAATTAAAACCCCTTTTAAGTGTCTTACACACTTTTAAAATCTAGAATCCAACGTTACATTTAAATAGTGGTTAGGTGACCTTTATCCCATTATTTAATTTAACAATGTAGTCAACATTTTGACAATTGCAACCCTTTGCAACTTCTAGGGAATGGGATTGACTTTAAAACATCATATGTATAGTCGGCATGATTATCCCATCAACACCTTTCTAAACCATATTGTAGGTGATCCATTTAACATGGTTTGCAAATCAAGTTACCCTACTTGCACACACATGTGAGTTTTCCAACATAAATGGTTAGGTGACCATTATCTCACAAATATGGTATCCCTACCTCAAGTCACAAGTTCCCCTAAAACGGTTAGGTGACCTTTATCCCATTAAGAGTTTCCAAATGACTCAAGTGTTGTGCCAAAGGACGGTGTTAAACTTGTTTATAAAAGAAATTTAAAGTTTTCATAATCTTAGTTTAGAAAACTCTATGTACCTTATATTTGCATGCTTTCAAATACAAGGTACCCTATGGTTCATTTTTAATAAAGCCTCTTTAATTAAAACCATTAATCCTTTTAATAACCTTTTATTAACCACTTAATGATAAAGAACCGTCAAATTTTCAGCTTGTAAAATTTGTTAATGAGTTTGTTATGCATATCCAAATATCAACCAACAATCATACAACAAACATCCAAACAAGCATAAACATACAAACATGAGTGCATAACCATAGCCACTAGGTTGACCACACTTGTTTGCCATCACAAGTGTTGTAATAAGGTCTTTCCTAAGGGTAGAAATGACACATCAAAATGTGTCCATGAACTCCCACTTGAATCCACATCCAAAAGCTTCAAGAGTCCATGTCTTTTATGCCCTTCTTTGAGTCTTCATCTTGTGCATCTTCTTTTACAAAAATCATATCCTAATACAATTTTTCTAATAAAAGAAATGCACCTAATCTATTTATTACATAACCAAATGAATAAATAAATTACATCCCAAAATACAAAACACAAAATTACAACCCTTACAAGAATCAAAACCAACATGACAAATCACAATCAACCAAAACCTAAACACATAAGGCCAAGGCTATTTTATGCACCATAATGAGAACCATATTCAACATCCAAGAACAACAATGAATCCTTTATTTCAGCCCTAAAATTTCAGCCAACATGAACTCAAATTTTAAGGTTTGTCAAAACAACACAATCAACCATTTGATGTAAATCTTTCAAGGTTTATACTAAAGCATGCAAGAATAAACCATGAAAAATTAGGGATTCATATATCCACAACAAAAACAGCCCCTAATGGGTTAAAAAGGTCCATGAAAACTAACTTTTCAAGACCTTTTGAAGCACATATTCAACATTACCGGCTCTAGATGCCATTGTTGGGTTTTGTCACATGTAAAACAAGCTAGTTTAACCATTTAAACTATAAAACACAGCGGATATATGGTTTAAAGATATGATTACCAATTTGAAAATTTTCACCATTTAAAGCATAAACAAAACCCAAGAATAAGGATCAATAATATATGTGAAATAATATGCTATCAAACCATAAAACAACCATAGGGAGTTCATAGATACAACACTTTCTTGTACAAATGTTGTAGATGTATGAGACGAAGATGAAGATGAAGATGTTGTTGAATATCCAGCCCCCAAGAGAGAGAGCCTCAAGTTGTGATACCCACAAGTTCTTTCAAATACCTTGCAAGTTAGGATGCACAACACCTCAACTCTCTACCAATGCTCCTTGAATGATCCTAAATTTTCAGCCCTTGAAGCCTTCAATTCGAAATTTTCAGCTCTAGGTTTTGGATAGAATACTTTGTCTTGTGTGTGAAAGATAAGGTGTGTCCTTAGAAGAGTGCAAGAGTGATTAAACTTGAAGTGTTCAAGACAAACAAAAGACCCCTCATTAACCCAAGGGGGTAGCCGAAATCCCTTTTCAAAATGGGTTTCCCCCATTTGTAATTTTATAAAATTACACTCTTTTAAGTTATTAGTTTATAAAATTAAAACCTATTTTAATTTTATAACATTAACACACTTTTATTTGTTATTATTTAACCAACTTAAATAATGAAACAAATAAAATTCTCATGAGCAAATTATCCAGATAATATTGTTCTTTTACAAAGCAAAGCTTTAGAAAACCAATTTTCTAAATTGGTGTTAATATTTATTTGTATGATCTCATCAACAAATAAACATATATTGGTGTTTGTTTAGCTTGTTATTGGGTATGTCCCGACTTGGATCATAACATACTAACCACATCAATCTTGTATGTGTCTTGGGCATACAAGATCCAACACTATTGTAAGGATTCCTTTAAGTCTGATGCAAACCAAAACATCCAAAGTCTCTCTACAAGCAATGCACTAAAGAACTGAAGTAGAATTGCTTCGGAAGTTTTACACCATGCACTAGAAATATTCTAAGTGTAAAATATTCCGAAGCCAAAACCAATATCTTCCGAAGCCAAATATGAAGTCTTCCGAAGCCTCAGAGACAAAGTCTTCCGAAGCTTCATCCTATGAAGACAGATTTCTTCCGAAGACTTTTAGTAACATGCTTTATCTGATGTACTGTTCCATAAAGCTGGACACCTTTCCGCTGCATCTCTGTAAAGTCACCAACTTACATGAGTTGTTGAAAAGGTCCATGCTTTTGGTAACTGTACATTGAGGTTTTGAGTCTGTAACCTTCTACTTTATGTACTTTATCCTTTTTGTAATAGATAAGGATGTGAGCTATGGCATGTCATAGTCACAAGGTCAAAAGGCAGATATGCCTTTTTATTCTACAATTTATTTTGTTTGTGTCTAGTAAATTCTATCCAGCTGGCTTTCAAAGTATAGCCAGCTGTAAGTTGTAGTATAAGTATTCCATGTTCTAGTATCTTTCTTTATGCTTTGTAACACTTGTAATAGAACTTGAGAAAGCAATATAATGCATCCTTGAAACCCAAATCTCTTGTTCTATCTCTTTATTATTACTTGTGTTCTTTGTATCATTATTGTGGTTAATCCAGTTTACTGTTTGATTAAGTTTGGTTAATCTCATCTTTGTGTTGTTGTGTTGTAATTGTTAAGCCCTTCACTGGTCCTGCAATTGGTATCAGAGCTTTTCAGGCTCTTGATATAAGATCTGACCATCTTAAGATCCCTCACACACACAAATACTAAACTTTCAAAATGGCATCCATTTCAAAGACTGATATGGAAACTGTAACCATGAACAAGTCCCCACTGATCACTCTTGATGAATTTGATACTTGGTGTATGAGAATGGAAGGTTTCATCAGGTCTCTAGACTCAAGAATATGGGAATCTGTTGAAAATGGACCTTTCATACCTAGCACTCCTTCTGCTACTGGTGCTGGTATGATCTCCAAAGATGTGGCTAACTACTCTGATGAAGATAGGAAGAGAGTAGAGACTGATAGAAAAGCCATGACTGCTCTTCAAACTGCCCTTCCAAACTCTGTGTACAGAGGTTTCAAGAAGTGCAAAACAGCTAAACAGCTGTGGGATGCACTAAAACTGATGTATGAAGGCTCCTCTGAAGCCAAGGAGAACAAGAAGGATCTATTGAAGTAGCAGTTTGAAAACTTCACCTTCAAAACAGGTGAAACCATGACTCAGCAATACTTTAGGTATGTTGAGATAGTGGATACCCTTGTGGGTGGATGAGTTCCTCTTGAAAACAGAGACATTGTAAGGAAGTTCATGTCCTCACTTCATAGGCAATGGACACACTATTGTGTAATGATCAAGAGGACTGAAAATCTCAAAACTCTTACTCTGACAGAGTTATATAGGATTCTCAGTGGCTACTAGATGAAGATGAACATGCAAGGTTCATCTGGCAATTCCAACAATCAATTGGGTTCAACCCTGCATGTGGTTGAAAGGGATAACATAGAACCCCAACATCATCTCATATGCTACCCTGGCAACTCACCAAAGGGTCCTTTCATCACCCTCCCAAAGACACCCAGGGAGAACTACACTTAAGGAAGCCCATTCCAAGAGACAAGCTCTTCTCAAGCTTTTGTGTCTTCTGATGAAAGTTGTGGCAACTCTCTTTTCACTCTTGAAGACCTGGATTGTATCCATCCAGATGACGTGGAATATATGGAAATAGTTCAGCAGATGGCTCTTCTCACTTATAGAGCCAAGAAGTTCTACAAGAGAACTGGAAGGAGGTTTCCAAGCAATGCAACCAGTGGAAAGTTTGGCTTGGATAAAAGCAAAGTCAAGTGTTACAACTGTAACTTGATGGGCCACTTTGCTAGAGCCAGGCACCTAAAAAAAATGGTGGCCAAGCACAAACCAGACCAAACTACTCTGACAAAGCCCCTCAAAATGAGAAGCCAAAGCAACAAGCTGCTATTGCTGTTGAAGAAGGAGGCTTTGACTGGAGCTTTCAGGTAGAAGATGCTTCTCCAAACCAAGCACTAATGGCAGATCATGATGAAGCCAAGGTATTGGAACATCTCTGTACTCCTGAATGCATTGCTAAAGTTAACAGATATAGGTCCTATAATTTGGGAATGAGATCTGATCTTGAGTCCTTAAACATTTTAAAATCTGATTTTAGAAAGTCTGAAAATGATTATAAACTAAAGATAGTGGACTTAGAGAAAACCATTTCAGTTCTAAAACATGAACATACAGATTTTAGGACTCAAATCCAAGATCTCATAACCAAGCTGACTGAGTGCCAGGCTGAGCTTATGATCAGCAAAGCCAGGGCAGAAAAGAGTGTTCTTGAAGAAGAGACCTTTAAGAACATGATATCCTCATCCCTACACAACAAGATGTGTTATAAAAATAGACAGGGACTGGGATCAAATGAGATAGCTCCTCCACACACAATCTTGTCTATAAGATCTCCTAGGTGTGGAACTTGTGAAGATGAGCTTCCTCTCATAGATCCTATAAGTGAAGAGGAAGAAGAAGAGATAGTCAAGAATTCCTCTGAGAAGAGTGAAGAGGAGGATTCTACTAAGGGCCACTATCCTTCTGAGGAGAAGAAGACTACTGTGATGACCAAGTCAAAGAGAAAGAACTTGATCAGGAAGAGCAAAACAAAAGCAAAGAAGGCTCAAGAGATCAAGGCTACATTTGACTCTAAGCAGAAACAAGTTTTTATGTCTGCAGGGTTTGAAGTAGTAAAGACTGCAGACATCAACCAAAACTCTTCAGCTAAGAGTTCTGGTTCTTGTTCAAATAATCTCAGTACCAAAAAGAAGACTGATCTGGTGTGTACCACTGCTGCATAGCCTGGACCATCAAACTCCAAGAATAGTTCACAGCCCAAAAGAACTTTCTCAGCATTTACAAAGATGAAGGTGGAGAAGGGATGTGACCAAAGACAGTCTTGCTCTCATAAGGAGACTCTTGTGAAAAAGAAAATGTTGTGTGTCATGTGTGAAAGTACATCTCACATTGCTAAGGATTGTCCATACAATCCTAAAAGTACTGTCCATATGACCAAGACAAAGACTTCAAAGAGTTTCAAGAAGATTCAAGCTTCAGAAGGAAAATCTGTTTCCTTCGGAAGCTCCAAATCAAAGAGAAAGGTAAATGGAAAATTACCTTCGGAAGAAAAGTTGGTCTCGGAAGAAAGGAATTCTTCCGAAGCACTGAAGTCTGCTGCAGTGACTGTAGAATCTTCCGAATGTTTAGTCATTAAAACTTGCGAAGTCCCAAAAGCTTCCAAGGTTTTGAAGGTCAAGTCCAAGACTCCAAGGTGGTGTGGAAATCTAAGAAAGACCAAGTGACTGATGTTTCTCCATCAACAACAGCTCAAGATCCCTCTAGCACAACCATAGGATCTATTACTGTTGCATTACCTTCTATTATACTTAATGAGCCCAAGACAAGTAAGGCTTGGGTTTCCAAATGTAACTAATCATTTTCTTTGTGCAGGAACAACTCAAGACAAACAAGAATGTCTGGATCATTGATAGTGGCTGTTCCAGGCACATGACAGGCAATAGGTCTCTACTCCATAACTTTGAGAGAATTGATGGAGGACCAGTTGCTTTTGGAGGAGATGAAGGTGGTTACATTTCTGGAAGGGGCAAGGTCACAAATGGTAAGCTCAGCATTGAAAAGGTAAATTTTGTCAAGGAGCTTGGGTACAATCTTCTGAGTGTATCCCAATTTTGTGATCAGAGTCATAACATGCTCTTTACTGAGCATGAGTGCATTGTTCTCAAGCCTGGAGTGGTCATTCCTCATGAGCACATCCTGCTTAAAGCCCCCATGAAAAGGAACATGTACAAGATGGATTTGCAAGAAACATCTCCCTCTAGAGAAGTTTCATGCTTTCTATCTAAAGCAAATAGTGATGAGTCTTTCCTATGGCATAAAAGAATGTGCCATGTAAACTTTAAGAACATGAATAAACTAATAAAACATGATTTGGTAATTGGAATGCCAAAGAAAGAGTTTACAAGTGATGATCATTGTGTTGCATGCTTGAAAGGGAAGCAACATAAGGTATCTCACAAGCCTAAGGAAAGGAACTCCATCACTACTCCCCTACATTTATTACATATGGATCTCTTTGGCCCCACCAGTGTAATGAGTCTAGGTAGGACCTCTTATTGTTTGGTGATCACAGATGATTTTACAAGATTCACTTGGGTTTTCTTTCTTATAACTAAGGATGAAACCCCTGAGATTCTGAAGAATTTCATCTTAAAAATTGAGAATGAAAGTGATAACAAGGTCAAAACCATAAGATGTGATCAAGGGACTGAATTCAAGAATCAAATCCTTGATACATTTTGTGATGAAAAAGGTATTACAAGACGATATAGTGCTCCCAGGACTCCTCAGCAAAATGGTGTTGCTGAGAGGAGAAACATGACACTAATTGAATCTGCAAGAACTATGTTGTCTGACTCTAAACTGCCCATCACCTTCTGGGCAGAGGCAGTAAAAACTACTTGCTATGTGCAAAACAGAGTTTTAGTAGTTAAGACACATGGTAAGACTCCTTATGAACTTTGGCACAAGAGAAAACCTTTCATTGCTTTTCTCAGGTCATTTGGATGTCCTTGCACCATCTTGAATACCAAGGATCAAATTGCCAAGTTTGCTGAGAAATCAGATGATGGACATTTCATTGGATACTCTTCCCAAGCTAAGGCTTATAGAGTATACAATCTCAGAACTAGAATTGTTGAGGAGTCAGCCAATGTGACTTTCAATGAACACACACCCTGTGTGACTGGTTCTGGTCCTGATTGGCTATTTGATCTTGATTTAGTTACCAACTGTTTTAACAAATCTTGTGAGAATGTTTCAGGATCTGCAGAAATTTTAAATACAGGTGATCCTGATCCAAGATTTGATCTAGGAAGACCTTCAACTCATACATCTTCAGCTCCAGTTGGAACTACTTCAGCAAATGAGGTTTCTATCAGCACTACAATGACAAATTCAGCTGATACATCTGGAGTGCCTTCAAATTCCAGCTCAGAGGCTCCACAACCAGATAAAGATACCTCAATTGTGGAAGACAACAATGGTAATGGTGAAAGTGATCAGGAATTCCTTGATGCTAATAACCACACCATAGATGACAACATCAATGATGTCACACTCTCATTGGATGAAGTAAACCTTGATAAGTGTGGTGATGTGGAGGGTGAATCATCTATGCCAGATCTAAATTTCTCAAATTTGGATCTTTCTCAGCAACTTGCTTTGATCCCTCAGCTAAGGATCCACAAGTCTCACCCCACCACAAACATCATTGGAGATGTTGTCATAGCGGTAAGAACAAAAGGACAAACCCATGAAGCAAATGTTTGTCTTCACTCTTGTTTCTTATCCCAGATAGAGCCAAAGAAAGTTGATGAGGTTCTAAATGATGGAAGTTGGGTTGAAGCTATGCAACAAGAGTTGCTTCAATTCAAAAGGCAAAAAGTTTGGAACCTTTGTCCTCTTCCTCATGGGAAGACTACCATTGGAACCAAATGGGTGTTTTGGAATAAGAAGGATGATTGAGGCATTATCATCAAAAACAAGGCAAGACTAGTTGTTCAAGGATACACACAAGAAGAAGGGATTGACTACACTGATGTCTTTGCTCCTGTAGCAAGATTAGAAGCTGTTAGGATATTCCTGGCATTTGTTGCATCCAAGAACTTTAAGGTCTTTCAACTTGATGTAAAGTGTGCTTTTCTGTATGGAGTTATTGATGAAGAGGTTTATGTCAAACAGCCACCTGGTTTTGTAGATCCTGATCATCCTGATTATGTCTGCAAGCTTGACAAAGCTCTTTATGGGCTGCATCAGGCACCCAGGAAGTGGTATGAAACATTTTCTGAGTATCTTTGTAAACATGGATACATGAGAGGTACTATAGATGGAAATCTCTTCATCAAAGGACAAGGAAATGACTTATTGCTAGTTCAAGTATATGTAGATGACATCATCTTTGGTTCAACAAATCCAAAGCTCTGCAAAGACTATGAGAAGCTGATGAAAGACAGATTTGAAATGAGTGCAATGGGAGAACTCAATTTCTTTCTGGGAATTCAAGTGAAGCAAGTTGAAGATGGCATCTTCATAAGTCAGTCAAACTATGTTCAGGACATACTCAAGAGGTTCAACATGACTGTTTGTAAGATTGCTAAGACACCCATAGCCAGAAACCACTCCCTTGGACATGATCTTGAGGGGGAGTGTGTAGATGAACATTTATACAGGGCTATGATTGGGTTTTTTATGTATCTTACAGCTAGCAGGCCTGATAGCATGTTTGCTACATGTATTTATGCAAGATATCAAGCCAACCCTAAGATGTCTCATCTCATCACTGTCAAAAGGATTTTAAGATACCTCAAAGGTGTTTCAACACTTGGTTTATGGTATCCAAAGAATCCTGACTTCAATCTGTATGCTTATACAGTCAGTGATTATGGTGGTTGCAACATAACTGCAAAGTCTACATCTGGGGGATGTCAATTCCTTGGTGGAAGTGTTGTCTCATGGCAATGCAAGAAACAATCCTGTGTGTCTGCATCAACTGCTGAGGCTGAATACATTGCTGCTGCAAGTTGCTGTGCTCAAGTGCTTTGGATTCAAAATCAGATGTTGGACTATGGATTTAACTTCAAGGAGACTCCTATCCACATAGACAACAATAGTGCTATCTCTATCACTGAGAACCCTGTGCAGCACTCAAGGAGAAAACACATCAATATCAGGTATCATTTAATAAGAGATAACTATGAAAAGGGATTAATTAAACTAGTTAAAGTTCATACAGATGAACAATATGCTGATCTGTTTACAAAAGCTTTTGATGAACAGAGATTTAAATATCTAATATCAGCTATTGTGATGATTAACTTTGAGTAGATTTTTTCTTAAAACTAATTCTAATTATTTCTTAAAATATGTGTGTCCTAAGTTGTCTAGTTCATCACTTTTATGAGCTCATGTTTTCTTTGGATATCAAATCCTTTTTGAATACTTTCCTTAGATTCTTTAAAATTTTCTGATCCTTCGGAAGATATATTTTTATTTTTGGAAGAAAATCATGTCTTCAAAATAAATAACTGTCTAAGAAATTTTACCTTCGGAAGAAGTCTAAATCTATCTTCCGAAGCTTAAATCCTTGTCTCAGACACTTATTTGTTTTTAACGACTTTTTCCTTCCGAAGCAAAATTAAGTCTCGGAAGCTTTGTTGTTTTATATACAAAGCATTCAAGTGTTTATTTCTCTTCCGAAGCAAAATTTTCAAGACCCTCAGAAAAATCTTCCGACGTCATTTTAGCTTCGGAAGTTTTTTCGTTAAAACTTCCGAAGATAATTTACCTTCGGAAGCTTTTCGAATTCCAAGAAAACTTCTTTTTGAGCAAAAGTAAACTACTTTTTCAGAGGTGGGACCGACTTTTGGATTTCAAAGTTTATCATTTTTCATTAACTTTGGTTCAAATTCCTTTTCACATAAATACCCAACGATTCCCCCTATTCCTCACTATCTTCTTCAATTCTTCTATTCCTCAAACCTAATTCCCAAAACTGCCTTTGCTTTTTACCTTTCTTCAACCTTAAGCTTCTCAACTGGCCAACCTTAACCGCAGAAACAACCCAAATTTCTCCATGCAACTTTACAGGCAACACAACCAAGTTGCTCTGTTAAGCTCTAAGAAAGATGAAAGTTTCTTAGAGATTTGCCAATTCTTAAC
Organism: Flaveria ramosissima; assembly: GCA_025215565.1. Classification (NCBI taxonomy): domain Eukaryota; kingdom Viridiplantae; phylum Streptophyta; class Magnoliopsida; order Asterales; family Asteraceae; genus Flaveria; species Flaveria ramosissima. Next base: position 41,343,374 of record CM046043.1, on the reverse strand, counting down.
TCTATCAAATTACTTCACCTCCCTAACCATTGATCCTACTCTGTATGAGGATCATTTGCTTGAATTTTGGAAGACCTGCCAAGAGGTCATCATGGATGGGGAGAGGGGAATGTATGCCACAGTGCAAGGGAGGACAATCTTCATCACTCCGGCCATCATCAATACTCATTTGCAGCTGGATGATGAAGAAGGTGAGTTGTCCTTCCCAAAGGAAGCTGTCAATCATTCTTTTGAGCAGATGGGCTATGAGGGAGATTTCTCTGTAAAGACCTTCAGGAAAGGGAAGGTCTCGTCCCAGTGGAAATACCTACTCCATGTGGTTATCCACAGCTTGTCAAACAAGCATGGAGGGTGGGACCAGATTACTGAGGATCTCTCCTTCATAGTGCATGGAATGGTTCAACGGGTCAAGTTCAGGTACTCTCAATTTGTTTATTCCAATTTACTTGCAAATTTGGACTCCTTAGAGTATTATATGTTTCCTAGATATGTTCAACATATTTTCAACTTTGAATTGGGCTCACAGTTGAGGGAAACAGATAATATTCTTAAATTAGGACAGATGAAGCCCGACATCTTTAAAATCATGAAGAAGCCAACTGTAGGCTTCTCAGGGGTAGAAACAGCCCTTGTCCCCAAAATGTTAGAGCTCATTGCTCAAGGTGAAAACCTAGCAACACAAGCTAGTGTTGAACCCACACCTTCTACCTCTTTACCACTAAAAAGGCCTCAAGTAACCCTCATCTACCAAAGAAAATCCAAACGAACCCCTTCTCAAGCTATTGAGTCTGTGTAGGTCCCCATATACTCACCTTTACAGGAGGAAGTGGACACTAGAGCTCCCACTTTCCCTAAGGAGCAAACCATTCCCATCTCTTCAACTATCAGGGCTGAGGTTCCTCATGCTCACCCTCATGAGCTCCCAAGCCCAACAACCTTAAGCCTTCACTCTGAGTCTAAACACTTAAGTGAACAACCTTCAGGGGACAGTTACCATCCCCAGCCTTTAGATCTAAATCAACCCATTCGCAACCTATCCTTCTATACTGATGAAGACTTAGGATTCAATGAGTACCATGAGTTTCTTTTCTCTTCCCATACTCAAAGAGAGATGAGTACTCCTGAGTCTCCTCAGTCTAGCCCACATCAGTCACCTATAACTGAGGTGGACACTTCTGAACCTGTTCAGGATGTCCATATGGAAGAGGCTCTCACTTCTGCAAGTGATTACATTATTAAGACCTCAACCATGGCAACTCAGCCCACTGACATCTCAACTGAGATTGCTAGTGAGCAGAGGAAAACTAGCAGCCAAGAACCTCAAGCTGGTGGTGAGAGAGAGGACTTTGGTCCAATCATCTCATCCCCCAATGATTCTTCTGATGAAGAAGAGGGGATTCTGAGACTAATGGTGCACAAATTCTCTAAAACATGCACTTACCTAGTCTCAAAGGTCAGTCACCTTGAATCTCAGGTGACTACCTTATACAACAGGGTCAATGATCAGCAACTTTAGATTTCATATCTTAAGGAAATATTAGCTAGGAGACCTTTAAGATGAGCGCAACTAGGAACACAAGAACCTGTGGATATGATTGATTTATCCTCCAGCTCACCTATGCAAGTGGGTGATGCTACCAAAAAGGGGGAGAAAGTTATTGCAGCCACAGAACCTGGGAGTTCTTCACAGAGAATGGACATAGAGGACTCACCATCCTCAGTTGCAATTGTGCATTCTCAGCAACTTCCTCAAGTTCATATTAATTTGGACTCTATAGACTCTATCATCAGGAGTCTCTTTGAGGAAGGTATACCAAGGGTTGTGTCATCCCCACCTCAAGGAGCTTCAAACTACATCATAAGGTGGAGGTATGATGCTAATAGAAGAGCCCTTATTCTTCACAGAGTTCAATGGCAACAAGAAGTATTTGACTTTAATTTGAATTTCTATGAAGGTTTGGATCTAGTCAATATGCCACTTGTCAATCCAAGTAACTCAAGACAAGCTGACAGATTGGCTCAAAGAATCCAAGACAGGATCAATGCAGAGTTTAGCTTAAGAAGGAGACTTAGGAAATCAGGTAATGTCATTGGTCAACTGGATGTTGAGGTGGACCCTAAGATTAGTTTAATAGGGGAAATCTTGACTGAAGGCCCAGTGGCAGAACCTGAGACCCTTGTCTCATCATCATCAACTGCTGCAGAGATTCACATTCCTTCTGAGACACCTGCTAGTGAAGGTGTTTCTCAGCCTCTCTCTGGCTAGAGCATGGATGCTACACCAAGCAATGAAGGCCAAACCTCTATCCACCCTGAGTCACAAAGGTCTGTGGGTGATAAAAGGAAAAGGATTTTGACTCCTGAGGAAATTAGAGGAGGAAGAGAGAGAGAGAGAGAGAGGAAGAGGAAGCTAAGGGGAGAAAGTTCCTCTGGGTCTTCAGGTTTTATGCAAGCTGCAATCAAGGCTGCCCCCAGACCAAATACTCAAGATGATGAGTTGAGGGCAGTCAAGATTACTTACCTGCAGACCAGGAACTATGACATTGATGAAATCATTTCTCTTCCCTTAGAACAACTAAATGAACTGGCTGACATGGAAGTGTCAAGAGAGATGAAAGAAAAAGAGGATGCAAGGTTACTTATCCAATTCAAAGAGGAGAAGAGACAGAAAAGACTCTACAAGCATGCTCCTACTCTCTCCCTAGTTCAAGAAAGCCCTGTACAAAAAGATGTGGTTCAACAAGAACCTCAGGTAGACAAAGAAGAAGATAGGATCAAAATGATCAACTACCTGAGTGCCACAGGCTTCTATCAGACATATGCACTTCTTCCCTTGTCCTATGACTTTGTTAAGTTTGAGTGCTTAAAACAACTTGAGCTTGAGTTAGTCAAGGAGAGGAAGGCAACTAAGAAGAAGCTAAGGGAAGAAGCTGCAAAGTCAAGAGCCATCATCCAAAAGAGTATGAAGAAGTCTGCTGACAAACAAAGGATGATGAGCTTCTTGAAGCTATATGGATTCTCCAGAAGGAGACTTGGCCCTATGTCTCTATCCACAATGGATGAGCATATAAGGGTAATCAAGCAGAAGATCAAGAGTAGAGAGCTGATTGACTTACACTCTCTTCCAAGTCAAGTCCCACCTGAAGTGGAGGTTAAGGTTGAACAACCTGAGACAACACAACCCAGACCTCCTGCTGAGCCTTAGCAAGCTTCATCTTCTGATCCATAGCAGGGTCAAACTCCCTCTCCTTCGGAACCTGTGAGGGAGGAACACCCAACTAAGATAGACAAGGATGATCAACAAGGTGCTGCAGACCAGTCTTCTTAGTTAAAGTCATCTAAGAGGAAGAAGAGGATGGCTTCTAAACCAAAGTATAAAAAGAAGAAGCCTAAATCATCTACCTCTACACCTCAGGCCGAGTCAGATCAACCTGAGGAAGTGCATGAAGAGGCAGCCTAATCAACTCCAATACAAGTGGCTCCTCTTGCAGCTGAGACACCCATCCTATCCTGGACCTTCTCTACCAATCCAGAAAGATGGCATGTAATCAGAGATCAAGGTGTTGAGAATGTCAATACATGGCAAGACATAATCAACTTACCTCTACATGATCTCTTTGAGATGAGAAGATACTATGAAAGTCTGAATGATCCTGAACATCTAATGAAGAAGGGTATGGTCATGATTATGCTGAAGACTACTAACATCTGAAGATCTTCTAAATGTTTTGGTAGCATCAGCCTAGGGGGAGTTTGTAAGGATTCCTTTAAGTCTGATGCAAACCAAAACATCCAAAGTCTCTCTGCAAGCAATGCACTAAAGAACTGAAGTAGAATTGCTTCGGAAGTTTTACACCATGCACTAGAAATATTCTAAGTGTAAAATCTTTCAAAGCCAATGCCAATATCTTCCGAAGCCAAATATGAAGTCTTCCGAAGCCTTAGAGATAAAGTCTAAAGAAGCTTCATCCTATGAAGATAGATTTCTTCCGAAGACTTTTAGTAACATGCTTTATCTGATGTACTGTTCCTTAAAGCTGGACACCTTTCTGCTGCATCTCTGTAAAGTCACCAACTTACATGAGTTGGTGAAAAGGTCCATGCTTTTGGTAACTGTACATTGAGGTCTTAAGTCTGTAACCTTCTACTTTATGTACTTTATCCTTTTTGTAATAGATAAGGATGTGAGCTATGGCATGTCATAGTCACAAGGTCAAAAGGCAGATATGCCTTTTGATTGTATAATTGATTTTGTTTGTGTCTAGTCAATTGTATCCAACTGGCTTTCAAAGTATAGCCAGCTGTAGGTTGTAGTATAAGTATTCCATGTTCTATTATCTTTCTCTATGCTTTGTAACACTTGTAATAGAACTTGAGAAAGCAATATACTGCATCCTTGAAACCCAAATCTCTTGTTCTGTCTCTTTATTATTACTTGTGTTCTTTGTATCATTATTGCGGTTAATCCAGTTTACTGTTTGATAAAGTTTGGTTAATCTCCTCTTTGTGTTGTTGTGTTGTAATTGTTAAGCCCTTCACCGGTCCTGCAACTATGTTGTTTTCCTTTGTAACATGAAGGACAATGGTTTAAACAATAAAATTCTTTCTTTGGTAATCCAATGACTAGGTCATTTTTCACCAATTTATTCATGTTTTTCATGTTAGAGGGAACAAGCCTTCTATGCCACAACTGAGATTCATCTTCTGATGACTTAGATAGCAGGCATGTTTCACTGCCTGTGAGTGTTGTATTGTTCATATCCAAAACATATGTGTTTCCTTTTCTTGATGCTTTAAGAAGGATCCAATCTTCTGGAATTGAAAAACCTGGCTTAAGAATGTAACAATTAGTGTTATCAAATAATGTGGTATAATTTTAATCACAAAATTGAGACATGCTCAGTAAATTATATTGTAAATTTTCACAATAGTTTACTTTCTAAATTTGAGCACACCATTAGTTACCATTCCTTCACCAACAATTTTACCTCCCTTCTTATCCGCACCAAATGCCACATAAGAAGCATTTTTATGTTTGAAATCATGGAGAAGAGAATAGTTTCCTGTCATATGTCTGGAACAACCACTGTCAACATATCAGTTATTGTCAGCTCTCCATGATTGTTCCTGCACACAAAAATAAATCAATTAGAATTAGGAACCCAAGTCTTAATGATCTTGGGTTTTCCAACAGTGTCTAAAATTGTAACTTCCACATGAATGACTCTTGATGTTTCAGTATTAATTTTAGACTCAGTTGATTCATTATGTGTTGGTTGAGGTAAGGATGATTCTGTTGAAGATGAGCTTATGGAGTTTTGTTCATGATTCTTAATCCCTTCTTCATTCACCTTTTCTTTTGTTATCTGCTGCTTTTATTTTGATGATGAACCTTGATGATTGAAAGTTTCACCATCTATTAATTTTGACTGTGGTATATGTGTGCCCTTTTCAAAATGATCAAAAAATTTATCATCATTTCTATTCTTATCTGTTAGATCCACCTTCTTGTGAGGTGTTTTGAGTTGCTTATGAGGTTTCTCTTTCTTCAGAGGTTTATCATCAGTAAATGTTTTATTCTTTTGTTTTAGCAACTGATGCTTTAGCTGCTTCCTTTTTGCTTTTGAATCTTCTTGACTTTTACTAGATTCAGAGTCTGATTCAGCCTTCTCAGATTGTTGCTTTTTTTTGCTCTTTGTCTTGTTTTTCTTGTTGAATAACATTCCTGTGTGGAATGGTTATTTTTGTTACAAATTGCACAATGTTTGTTGAAGTAGCAGTAACAAGTCATGTGATTGTTCATGTTGCAAATAGAGCAATAACTGCTGAAGTAGCAGTTTTCAGTGTTGTGATTCTTCATTTCACATCATTTGCAATACATTTCCTCTGATTCCTTTTCAGAGTCAACCACTTTCTTCTTTTGATCTCTTTGTGTCTTCAATTCTTTTTCAAACTTTGCAGTTGAAGAATTCTTTCCCTTTCCTGACATGATGTCAAAGGATTCTTGTTTAGCATTTCATGATTTCTGTTGCTTAGGATTCACCACTTGCTGGATTGATTTCTTATTGGTTGTTGCTTTTGCCTTCCGTAGATCTTCGACTGACTCAGTAGATTTGGTTTACCGCAGATTTTCTATTGAAGAATGCTTCTTCTTCCGAAGTTGTTCTGTTGACAGCTTCTTCTTTCCTTTTTCTACTGAGGATGTGACTACTTCCTTAGTATATGTACACTTCTCAATCACTCCAGTTAAAGGTTTTTGTTGCTGGTGAAGTTCTTGAAGACCTTCATTTAACTGCGTTATTCTCTTGCAAATAGTTTTCAACATGTTTCTTTGCTTAGGAGGGTTTGATAGCTTGGTTTCTTCAAGGACTTTGGGAATGATTGGTTCAAATGACACATTCTTACCAATATTCAATTCATCCGTACATTCATCATCTTGTTCATTAGAATCCTCCAAATCATCACATTGATCAAAGTCAAATTCTGAGTCGTTTTGTTTGACTTTATCTGATTCAGAAGACTTAGTTTCACTCACCTCAGATTCATTGTTATTAACTTGTTCATTACATTTTGATTCAAACTTGGTGCATGGCATAAAATGTTTTGATAAGCTGCTAGTCATTGTTTCAGGTAAAGATGTATAGTTATCATTCAGAGGGGGTGCAACAATATTATATCCCAACCCATACATGTTCTTTGATTCAATATGAGAATTTAATAATTTCTTATATTGCTGAGATGAAAGTTGAAACTTCACTTTAGTTGATGCATGATCAGCCATGGATTTTGTTAAAGAAGTGGTCAGATGCTCAACTTGGGCTTTTAAACTATAATTTTCTGAATCAAATTTATCTAAATCTTTCTGTATAGAGTTAAGTTTGATGTTAGCGCTCTAGAAAGATTAACATGTTGTCTTTAGATGTCTTTTTAATACTTTGTAATAGTATATGGACTAGTTTTGTAATTTGTTAGTTCCTTTTTGTTTCATTATAAATAGCTTAGACTTACAGGTAGTAGGTAACAAGCTTAGAACGAAACTGCTTACATACTTTGTAATTTGTCTTTGCTTTATATTAATGAAACCATGAATTTGTTGATATCTTGCTTGATTTGATTACTTTATTTGTATTTCATTGAATTGTGTTCAGACATCATCACAGATTGGTACATTTGATCCTATCAAATGGTATCAGAGCTGTTGGTAAGCTGTTAGTGAGTGACTTTTGAAGTTTGTCGAACTTTCAAACTCAAAAATTTCACTGAATCTGTGATTGATAGACAATTCAATTGAAATTTTGTGTATTTCAGATGTGTTTCATCATCAGAAACATGATTTGAATCACAATTAGCAGTTAAATTCATCAAATTCAAGTTAATTTGTTGAATTTGTGTTCAAAAAAGGTTACTATTTTTCGGACTGAAAATCTCCAAATTGATTGATTTGTTGTTGATATTGAAAGAAATTGATGTTAGAAGAATGATTATCGCTATAAATTATGCTTAATTGGAAAGTTTCAATCCAATTCATCAACATTTGAAGAATTTCAGAAGATTTGAGTTAGTTATATTCATCTGAACATGATGAATGTGGCGCATGAGTTGAGATTGGCTGAAAAATTGTCTAAGTGTTAGGCGTTTGACTAGTGTTTAGTCGCATTAACATTGTGTGGACGTTTTTAGTTCAGACGTTTGACTATTGTTGAAGAGAAAAAGGCCAGACGCATCATCTTTGTTGAGACGGATTAGAGCTGTTTAGACGTTTGACAACTGTTGAGGCGCTTTACAACTGTGTAGGCGCATTTCAACTGTTCAGGCGTTTTAAAACTGTTTGGACGCATCAACTTGGGCGTTTTGGAAAATATTCTAAGGCATTCTCTTAGACGTTTATCAACTCAGGCGCATCAATTGTTTGAGAGTATAATCACTGTTTAGGCGTATCACCTTTGACACTTAGAATTTTTTTTTAAAAAAGAAAATTTTTCAAAAACTTTTTCATTTATTTTCCTGATTCAAAATCTAAGAAAAACAACAAAAATATAAGAATGGTGAAATCAGAAGATTCTGAAAATAGAGTTCCAAAACTTAAAAATAGAGCTGTTTCAAAATTTGATCTCTTAGGCTAAAACAACATTTTAATTCCATTGACACTGATCTTTGAAAATCTATAGAGAAAGGACCATACATTCCTATAATCACTGATGGGCCTGACAGAGGGTTTGTTTATACTAAAGATTCTCCAGAACCATATCCTGAAGATGGTCTTCAAGGAGATGATTTGAAAAGAGTAAAGAATGATATCAAAGCATATTCCTTGATGTGTAAAGGACTACCTCTGGAAGTTCTTGCAAGGCTTGATGCATATCAAACTGGATACACCTTATATAAAGCCTTAAAGACCATTTGTGAAAGAGGCAAGGAGATTCAAAATCTCAAGAAACAAAAGTTGAAAAGGCAATTAGAATTGTTTCAACATTTGTCTGGAGAAACCATAAATCAGATGATGAACAGATTTGTTCAACTTACAACTGAGATGTCAACAGCTAGTATTAAGCCTGATCTTGAAGATCTAAATCTTAGACTACTCAATGCTTTACCCTCATCATGGAAACAAACAGTAACCTTACTAAAGCATACTGAGAAGTTCCCTATGGATCTAGATCTACTTATTGCCAATATAGAGTCAGTAGAGATTGATGAAAGCTCAAAGAACAATGATAGAGCAGCATCAATGTCTCAGTATCAGTTTGTTGCTTCTCCTGCAACCACTATTGAAAATGCATTCATGGCAAAAAGTGAGAAAAGTACACAGAAGAGGGAGATTTGTTTGTTGGAGCAGGATTTTTCACTGACTCATCATTTACTAGTGCTCCTGCTTATACAACTCAGTCTTATTCTCAATCTCCTCCTAAATCTCAGTCTCAAACATCTAATGTTCAAACAGAGACTTCTTCATCTAACTCTGCTAAATCTAGCAAAGTTAAAGATGTGATAAACATCCTATTAGAGGATGAAGAGTCTAAAACTGCATTAACTGCATTTATGGCTAGTTTTCAAGCATATCAAGGTAGCCATTTAACTCAATTAGATTTTGTTTTGCAGGATTTGTTTGAGATGGATCCTGAAGATGTTGAAGAGATGGACTTAAACTGGCAGATGGTGATGATTGCTTACAGGACACAAAAACATTCATATGTCAACAGGAAATACAAGCCAAGTGCTAACAAGACTATTTTAATTGTAACCATTATCGACACTTCTCCAGAGAATGCAAAGCTCCAAGGAATAATGGAGGAAATGCTCAATCAAGTTCTAGCAATCAAAGGTTTCAACCAGCTTAGAAGACTTTTCAAAAACCTTATCAAAGTCTTCATATGCCTGAGCTTAAAGACGAAACAAAATCATCTGATGAAACCAAGAAAGCTTTAGTAGTCAGCATTAAAGATTGTTATGATTGGAGTGCATATGCAGATCAGTTTACTAATGATTTAACATCAAGTTTATCTCTTATTGCAGAAATTCAAGGAGAAGATTGGTCAGAAAACAATGATCCAAAGGTGGAAAGTGAGAATGAAGAAGATGACTATGATTGGAGTGACAAATCTGATCCTAAGGAGGATACAGATGAAGTAGCTCTAATGGCACAGTCTGATCAACCTAAGGTTGACACTTCATCTTCAAAAACTGAAACCTTATCTCCAAAATTCCCTGAAATCCCATCTGAAGTGAGAGAAAAACTCTGCACAAAATCATGCTATGAACATGTTGAATACTATGGAAACTACTCATTCAAAATCTGTGAGAAGTTAAAACAAGAAGAGTTAATGCATAACAAACTAAAATCTGATCATAAAACAGCAGATCAAAAGATTATTTCTCTTCAAACTTCATGGAACAAAACTATAAAAGATTTAGAAATTGTTTCTAAACAATTGGAATAGATGACCAAAAATCTTGAACATGAGAAGATAGCACATGCTGCTACTCAAATGGATCTTGCTAAAGTAAAAAGTTCAAAAATGATTGTAGAAAAACTGGTAAGTGAAAGAAAAGATAAACAAAAAGCAGGGTTAGGTTTCACTCAGGAACCTATGCCTGAATCTATTACAAACACTCTACCAGAGAACTTCAATACACATGATCATTCTCCTGAGAATAAAGCTAAACTTAAAGCTTTTCAGATCAAAAACAAGAATTCAGAAGAAGAAAAGGAAAATATACAAGTGTTTGTTGAAAATGATCAAGAAAATATTAAAAATGGTCATCCAATCAAGATAAAATCTTATGAACCAAAACAAACAAAACAAACCACTTCTGATCAAATTCATTTTGTATTAGAAGAAGTGAAAGTTCAAAGCAAAGAAAAAGATAAACAACTGGTAGGAACATAAGAAGATTCAAACATTATTAATCTGAAACAAGTTCAATCTGAAAAGGAATCTTCTTCTGACGATGTTCAATCTGAAAGTAAAGCAAATTCTTCTAAATCAAAGAATCAAAGAAGAAGAAAGAAATCATCAAAAACAACATCTGAACGAAACAAAAGTTCAGAAAATTTGATCAAAGCAACAAATCAGGCAACAAAACTCAAACCGATAAAATTTGTGTCAGCTGGTTTGTTAAATATGAATTCTCTTCAAAACAACAAAGTAAATACTATGAACAAATCTCACTCTGATCTGAAATCAAGTTCAAATTCTAAGACTTCCGCTGTAGCAAAAAGATTTGTTCCTAATGCATTGAAGAAGGAAGTTCATATTAAACAAATGCAATATAATTTGGCACAAAATCAAACTGTGAAAAATGAAAGACAAAAGTTCAACTATTTGACACCAAAATCAAACATCGTGTCAATGTCAAAAGTTAACAAAAAGTTGTTTTTAAGTCCACAAAAGTACTGTGAAATTTGTGATATGAAAAATCATAATACTGCTAAGTGCTATTTCAACAAGTACTGTCACATATGTGACATGAGAAATCATTCCACAGCAGATTGTTATTTTAACAAATATTGTACTTACTGTGATGAAAAGACTCACAATACTGCAAATTGTTATTTTAGAAATAGATCTCTTACTAGAGGATTTGCACATTCTAACATGAGCAAAGGTTATGTTAGTCCTTAATATATGAGAAATCAAACTGATGCATTTCAAAAATTCACTAATCAACCTTCTTTAGGTTTGAGATCTTTTCAAAAGAACAATTATGTGACATCTAAACAAAATTTGCAAGAACAATTCATACCAAGATCTGTAAGAATGACTAATAAAAACGTTAGTCATCAATACATTTCAAAAATTGATCAATCAAATTATATGAATGTTCTAAAAAATAAATCTAACAATTTTCAAAAAAATTCCCAAAATAAGATTGGTAAATTCATCAAGAATAAACCTGATTTGAATAATCTTCATTACAAACAATTTACAATTGTTGATAAATTTGGAAAACCCAAGACCATCTCGGCTTGGGTAGATATCTCAACTTAATTTTCTTATTGTGCAGGTACGCCCAAAAAGACCACTCAATATATGGTATATGGATAGTGGGTGTAGCCGGCATATGACAGGCAATCCTGCCTTGTTACAAGATTTTAAGTTAAAGGATGGAACACATGTCGCCTTTGGTTGTGATGTTGGAGGAAAAATAACCGGAGAAGGAACAGTATCAAATGGGATAATAAGCTTTGATAAAGTCAACTTTTGTTCACAGTTGAACTTTAATCTTTTAAGTGTATCTCAAATATGTGATAAATCATACTCTGTTCTATTTGATGATTCATTCTGTTATGTTTTGAAGCAAGGTTTTAAGATAAGCAAAGATTGGGTAATTGTTACAGCTGAAAGGGATAGAGATGTATACAAGCTAGATATGTCTTAAGTTGATTCTTCAACTGAAACAACATGCCTAATTGCTAAAGCATCAAATGATGAAAGCCAGCTTTGGCATAGACGTCTCAGACATTCAAATTTCAAGAATATGAACAAGCTTGTAGCAGGAAATCATGTCATTGGACTTCCATCTAAGAAGTTTGCAACAACTGATCACTGCTCAGCATGTTTGAAGGGAAGCAACACAGAGCGTCTTATAAGTCCAACTCATAAACTCAACATCCAAACCTCTTCAAATGTTACATATGGACCTTTTTGGACCAACAAATGTCAAGAGTATTGGACGAAAATCATATGGTTTAGTTACATTGATCACTATACAAGATTTTCATGTGTTTTCTTTTTGTATGTCAAATCCGAAACGGCTGTTTTACTGAAAGAATTTATCATTAAAGTTGAAAATCAATTAGAAAATAAAGTGAATAATAAGAAATGATAATGGAACGGAATTTTAAAAATGCTAACATTGAAATGTTTTGTGCACAGAAAGGGATAGCTTATCAGTTCAGTGCTCCCAGAACTCCTCAACATAATGGAGTTGCTGAAAGGAAAAATAGAACATTGATTGAAGCTGCTCGTTCTATGTTAGCTGATGAAAAAATTCCTATCACTTTTTGGGATGAAGCTATATCAACTGCGTGTTTCGTTCAGAACAGAATCTTAATTGTGAAAGATAAAATGAAAACTCCATATGAGTTAATGTTTGGCAGGAAACCGAACATAAACTTTTTAAAACCATTTGGTTGTCCTGCTATGATTCTTAATTCAAATAATCAATTAGGAAAATTTGAAGCAAAATCTGATAATGGATTTTTTGTTGGATACTCATCTGTTTCAAAAGCCTATCGAGTGTACAACTCTAGGACAAATATAATTCTTGAAACATTCAACGTCAAATTTCTGGAAAATTCTTTTCCATCAGTTTCAAATGGTCCTGCATGGTTATTTGATTTAGATTCATTATCAAAGTCTTTTCAATCTAACTTTTTTAATCAATCAAATTGTCTTGATTCTACAGGTAAGAAGAACTCTAGAGGAGATCTTGGATCTTTCAGTGAGGATTCAGATTCTGATGACCCAGATGATTCTAGCTCAGACTACCCATTTTTATCATTTGTAAAGGACTCAACAATACAATTCGATGACAATAATCATAATAATACAGTTTCAGATCATTCAGTTTCATTTGATCAGGAAGGATCACAACATATTCCTAATGATGGTAATTGTGACATCCGTCACCTTAAGGTCCGTCAATTAACGTGTTTGTCCGTTATCTATTCTTTGATCAGTCATTCCTCATCCTTATTTGACTCTTTATGTGGATATCATGTGTGCATTATTATCATTGTGTGTGTGCATTATTATCGTTATGTGTATATTCGCTATAATCCTATGTTAACCTTAAAAAGACTTTTGAAACTTTCATTCTGAAAACGTCAAATATATCATTTTATTTATATATTAAATATTTTTAACATAACCATTTCTTAAGTCATAACAACATTAAATGAACTTTTACACTTAATATAAAACATCCAATAAAGTCGTTTTTCAACCGAATAAAATTTGGGAAAACTCGGGGGTTAAGTGCAGGGACTAAACTTGTAATTTTGCAAACATGGGCTGGGTATAAATACCCCCTTACCAGCCCTAAGCCTTCACATTCACCATCTTCTTCATCTTCATCCTCTACACACACAAAATCTCCATTCTTGCACCAAATCCAACCCGAGAGGTCTTGTTTTCTTCGTCTAGACACCGTCTACAGCTTAGACTACTCAATTCTAGCAGGTAGTCGTCTTTGGTTGTCCGTTTTCTAGCCATTTCACGGCTGTCCAAAACTAGGGTTTCGGATGTTCGGGTTCAACCCGAACACACAAGGTCGTATGGGTGCGTGTGAGGTCTCTTTGTTTGTGTTTCATGCTTGTGTATGTTTGTTGAGTGTTTGTGGAAGTCCTTGTGGTGTAAAACCCGTGTTTAGAGCAGCTCGGGGGCTGCTCATCCCGACCACAGTCGCGATTCTGCAGATCAGGCGACTGGGTCAACCATGCGATTGAGCCGTGCGACTGAGTGGGTCGTGCGACTGGATCATGCGTTTGAGTCAATCACGCGACTGAGTTGTGCGACTAGGCATGTCGTACGACTGAGTTGTGCGACTGAGTGTCTGTATGCAATTGAGTCATGCGTGCGAATGAGTGTATGCGATTGAGTCATGCGATTGAGTGATTGTGTGCGATTGAGTCAGGTGACCGACTGAATATGTGCGAATGTGCGTGATTCGCACGACTGGAGTCCAATCGCACGAATGAAGGTTCAATCGTATGAAAGTAGCTAATTCGCACGATTGAAGGTTGATTCGTGCGTATGGAGGTTGAGTCGTGCGATTTGGGTGTTGTGTGGTATGACTGGAGGCCAGTCATACGAATGAAGGCTCAACTGTACGAATGAAGCTGATTCGTACGATTGAGGGTTGATTCTTACGTATGGAGGTTGAGTCGTGCGTCTGGCCTTGTTATGCGACTGAAATTGTTGTGTTTGATCCCCTTGTGCGTGGTGTGAGTATGACATGTGATGTTGAGGTAACATTAACATAATAAGCCATTGTTCGGCCACAAAGATTAAAGTCAACGCGAATAGGGCACACATACTATTTTAAACAAATTATACCAACGCTTTACAACCATCAATCGACTTATGACTTATGACACTTACTCAATACTTCTTCAATAACAACGAGACTTTTACTTAAACATCATCATTAATGGCGACAATGTCTTGTACTTGGATATACATAAGATCTAGTACATGTGTTAGTCTGTGTGTGTTATACGCGACCCAGCCGATACGACCCGAACCGACCCATCATTATTGCGCACTTATATATCATATCATTAATGCTATACAATAACTGTCAATAGGTATTTGATTGTTTATTTGCATTCAACATTTGGGATACATTGCTCATACATACTTACCACCTAACAAGTGAGTTTCGTGGCCCCTTTTTACGCTTATACAATATTTCAATCATTTACAACTTGGGGGAAAAGTATGCTTACTCATTTTCAATGCTGTACAACTTACATACATTTTACATACAAGGAATCAACGTGATACTGTGTTGCAAGTACTATTTGATACATGCTTGGGTCTGCTGTGTGGTTCTATCATTGCAACTATTTAATTCCAGTGTGGGAACCGACGGTTAGGTATTGGTAGTACTACTGGGTTGACACCCCCACCCTCGTTTGATGGTATACTAGTTGGTACCATCAGTGGCCAGGAACGGGCCCTTGGGTGAATATATGCCGACAATTTCTTTGTGTACGTCGCTAGGTTTGGTTGCAAAGCTCATGTCATGTGAATTTACTTCTGTATATAACTGTATTCACGGTATTCCATTACGCTTACAATATACAGCATCACTTACATTTTTATTACATAAACCTTCGAGCTCACCAACAATTATGTTGACCGTTTAAAGCATATCTTTTCAGGTGATCATGCTAGTCCAGGAATCTAGGTGTGCTGCCTTAGTGGAGACCCTAGGATGCATTTTTGGGATTTAGCATGCTTTGATAAACAATCTTTTGAACAATGTTAACATGTGTAAACAATTATCATCTTTTGAAACTTGTTCCCGGGTTGTGGGAATTAACATTTACAATTTCATCTTTATGTGAATATGTGTTATCATTATCATGTTGCTTATGGCTATGTTGTCGTGAACATTGACTAAACACGACACAAGTCCCCTTGTTGTCGGGTGTCGTCATGACACGCTTGTCATCATTTATTTATATTGCTCTCTATCGCTTACCATGTGTTATGACGATCCCGGTCTCGTTACATCCCCGTGTTTCCGCTTTTAGCGGGGGTGTGACAGATTGGTATCAGAGCCATTGGTTATAGAGAATTAGGCAATACGCTTGACCTAGACTATAACCTAGGAACCTTCATGTAGATTTGCATGCTAGGACTCTGTATGCATATTATATCTCGTGTATGTGTTCCTCGCTGCTTGATTTGTTCATCTATTTGTTATGTGATCTTTCCGCCCTATGAGAGAGCCCTTGTGCTCACTCTATTATGGGATGCTCCTATTGAATCTTCCATTCCCTCTGCGCCAAGTTAGTTTATCAAATCCGGGTATTAAACCCGAAGAGATCTTCACAGATCATGCTATTGCGCTTGACCTTGGACATTGAGATTAAGCCTGAGGAGGCTATGTCTGAAACGTCGAAAGCGGAGGAAATAGACAACCTCCGCTAGACTAAACGTGATTGTATACATGGACTTACAACTGTTGTGATGGATTATCATTGAAACATCATCAATTCATGGTGTGAGAACTGCACGAATTGCATGTGATGTGTGACGACAATAAGTGTGATATTAACATGAAATACTGAACATGATGAGTGTTATGGATATGCACTTTCAATCCATTTAAGCTTATGTGTTTACTTTTCTATGATTAGAACATGCCGCCTCGAAGAGTTACCTGTAGCAATAGTGGCGGGAGTGAAGCCCCAAGGGGCAGAGACCAAGGCAGAGGCACAACACCGAGAACAAATGATGCTCCTGCCAGTAACAGTCAAGGAACAGGGAACGCCGACATGGCAGCCCTAATCGCTCAGCAGTTGGCCGCACTGATTCCTACTATCGTGGCCCAAGTGAGCAACGCACTCCAACAACACCACCCTCACGGGGATGGTGGCAACGATGATGGAGCCCAAGGTGGGATCAAAACTGAGACGGGAAACGGAAACCCGACCGGAAACGAGAGCAACCAGGAAACCGGGAATGGTGGTACTGCCGGTATTGAGACTGGGGTGGTTAATGCTCGTCGGGGATGTTCGTACAAGGAGTTTGTGGCTTGTAAACCGAGAGAATTCGATGGGAAAGGTGGGGCGATAGCCCTAACCAGGTGGCTAGAGAAGATGGAGGCAGTGATTGACATTAGCGAGTGCCTCGACAGCCAGAGGATCAAGTATGCCACTTGTTCTCTACAGGGTAAGGCCCTAACCTGGTGGAACACCCAGGTCCAAGCTCGAGGAAGAGAATCTGCGATGCTGATGTCTTGGGACGAATTCAAAGCCTTGATCACTGAGGAATACTGCCCTCTCAACGAGATGCAGAAGTTGGAGCATGAGTTCTGGAATCATGCTATGATGGGGGCAGGGCATGCAGCTTATACTGATCGTTTTCATGAGCTGGCAAGGTTGGTTCCGCATCTGGTCACGCCGGAATCAAAAGGATCGAGAGGTACATTTGGGGACTCGCGCCTCAAATTAGGGCAATGGTCACAGCAGCCGCTCCTCCTACCATTCAGAGCGCAATTCTGAAAGCTGGCGCTATGACTGATGAGATGGTTAGAACTGGGGTTTTGGGCAGAGGAGCCGAGAAGCGAAAGGATGTTGGGGAATCGAGCCGGTCTAGTGCCGGGAAGTTTGAGAAGAGGGTCAAGATGACCAGGAATTTTATGGCCCTGTCTCAGGCCAGGAGAGAGTATGTGGGGCCGCACCCCAAATGTGACAGGTGCAATTATCATCATCCCCCAGGGACGCAGTGCCGGGTGTGCGCGAACTGTAGGCGCCCGGGTCATTTGGCAAGAGATTGCAGAACTGCGCCGAATCTTGTAGCACCCGTCAACGCGGTTAACCCCGCCGGGAATGCAAGGGCTTGCTTTGAGTGTGGGAGCCCCGATCACTACAGGAATATGTGCCCCAGGCTAAATCGGGCACCGGGTCCGCAGGGAAACAACCAGCAGCAAGTGATGGCTATCGCTGGGAATCAAGGCCCGACTACTCAGGGGAATGCAGCTCAAGGACGTGCATTCGTCATTGGGGCCAATGATGCTCGTCAGGACCCGAATGTTGTCACAGGTACGCACTTACTCAATCATCACTTCACATCTATATTATTTGATACTGGAGCAGGCAATAGTTTTATATCTTCCGAGTTTGTGCCATTGCTTGATTTGAGTCCTAGTAGGCTAGAAACTAGCTACTTTGTAGAAATGGCCAATGGTAGAGTTGTTCAGGCCGATGAGATTATTAGGAAGTGCTCGTTAACGCTGGAGGATCATACCTTTGAGATAGATTTGATACCCTTTAAGTTAGGAAGCTTCGATGTGATTGTGGGTATGGATTGGTTGTCGCAGAATGGAGCAGAGATTGTCTGTCGAGACAAAGTAGTACGTATCCCTATGCCAAACGGGGAGGTACTCAAGGTTCAGGGAGAACGACCGGGTAAGAGCTTAAAGCTTATTTCCTGCATGAAAGCACGCTAGAGTTTACGAAAGCAGTGCTACGCTTTTCTGGCCCATGTGGTTGAAAAGAAAGACGAAGAGAGGAAATTGGTGGATATTCCAGTGGTACGGGATTACCCAGATGTATTTCCAGATGACTTGTCTGGCTTGCCTCCTCCACGACAGGTGGAATTCCGTATAGAGTTGGTTCCTGGAGCTACACCGGTAGCAAAAACGCCGTATCGACTAGCGCCATCCGAGATGTAAGAGTTGTCTAGTCAGTTACAGGAACTACTGGAGAAGGGTTTTATTCGACCGAGTCATTCACCGTGGAGAGCGTCGGTACTATTTGTCAAGAAGAAGGATGGATCATTCCGTATGTGCATCGACTACCGTGAACTGAACAAGTTGACGGTGAAGAACCGATATCCTCTCCCCAAGATCGACTATTTATTTGACCAGCTGCAAGGAGCTTCGTATTTTTCAAAGATCGATCTTCGTTCAGGTTATCATCAGCTAAGGGTTTTCGAGGACGACATACCGAAGACTGCGTTCAGGACTCGTTATGGGCACTATGAGTTCTTGGTCATGCCGTTCAAGTTGACCAACGCACCAGCTGTGTTTATGGATCTAATGAATCGGGTGTGCAAACCTTATTTGGATAAGTTCGTGATCGTGTTCATAGACGATATACTTATCTACTCCCGATCAAAGGAGGATCACGAAGAACACCTTCGGACTATTCTGGAGCTGCTACGCGAAGAGAAACTTTTCGCCAAGTTCTCGAAGTTGAATTTTGGTTGCGAGAAGTAAAATTTTTGGGTCATGTGGTTAATGAGGACGGGATTCATGTAGATCCCGGCAAGATCAAAGCGGTGAAGAAATGGGATACGCCCCAGACACCATCAGAGATACGGCAATTTTTAGGATTGGCCGGTTATTATCGTCGCTTCATCGCGAATTTTTCAAAGATCGCGCAACCGTTAACCCTGCTTACTCAGAAAGACAAGAAGTTTTACTGGGGATATGCACAAGAGCAAGCGTTCCAAACGTTGAAAGAGAAGTTGTGCAACGCGCCTATATTGTCTCTCCCAGACGGAACTAACGATTTTGTGGTTTACTACGATGCGTCACATCAAGGATTGGGATGTGTATTAATGCAGAAGGATAAGGTGATTGCCTACGCTTCGCGACAGCTTAAAGTGCACGAAAAGAACTACACCACTCATGATCTTGAGTTGGGCGTTGTAGTATTCGCACTCAAGATTTGGAGGCATTACCTGTATGGCACCAAATGCATCATCTTCACTGATCATAAGAGCCTTCAACATATTTTGGATCAGAAGGAACTTAATATGCGCCAACGACGTTGGGTAGAGCTTCTTAGCGACTACGACTGTGAAATCCGGTATCATCCGGCGAAAGCTAACGTGGTGGCTGATGCCTTAAGCCGTAAAGAACGTGTGAAACCACTACGTTCACGAGCGTTGGGATTGACCATCCAAACCAACTTGAAAGCTCAGATTCAAATTGCACAAAGTGAGGCATTGAAAGAAGAAAACCTTGCGGGAGAAGAGTTCTGGGGGTTGGATAAACAGATGATTCGCAAGGATGACGGTATACAGTACTTCATGGATCGCATATGGGTACCCAAATGGGGAGGTGTTCGAACCTTAGTCATGGATGAAGCCCACAAGACGCGATATTCTATTCATCCTGGTGCAGACAAGATGTATCATGATCTCAAGGATCTATACTGGTGGCCATGCATGAAGAAAGACATTGCCTTATACGTCAGCCGATGCTTGACGTGTTCTAAAGTCAAAGCTGAACATCAAAAACCATCAGGATTATTACAGCAACCTGAAATTCCCGAGTGGAAATGGGAGAACATAGCTATGGATTTCATTACCAAACTCCCTAGAACAAGCAGTTGTCATGACTCGATATGGGTCATTATTGATCGAATGACGAAATCAGCACATTTCTTGCCTATCCGAGAAGATTACAAGATTGATAAGTTGGCGAGATTGTACATCAAAGAGGTCGTGACACGGCACGGGGTGCCAGTGTTAATCATATCCGACCGTGATAGCAGATTCACTTCACGTTTTTTGCAGACACTACAGAAAGCGATGGGCACTCGATTAGACAAGAGTACAGCCTATCACCCTCAGACAGATGGCCAAAGTGAACGAACTATACAGACGCTAGAAGATATGTTGAGAGCGTGTGTAATCGATTTTGGTGGTAGTTGGGATGCTCATCTACCGTTGATTGAGTTCTCCTACAACAACAGCTACCATACAAGCATTGGATGTGCTCCATTTGAAGCGTTGTATGGAAGGAAATGCAGATCTCCCGTTTGTTGGGCCGAAATTGGTGAAAGTCAACTGACATGCCCAGAGATCATCCAAGAAACAACAGACAAGATTTTCCAAATCAAAGATCGACTTAAAGCCGCGCGAGATCGTCAAAAGAGCTATGCCGACAATCGTCGGAAGCCTCTAGAATTCAATATTGGGGATCGTGTGTTACTAAAAGTTTCCCCTTGGAAAGGAGTCGTTCGATTCGGAAAGAAAGGGAAGTTAGCCCCAAGATATGTTGGACCATTTGAGATCACTGAAAGGATCGGTCCAGTGGCTTACTGGTTAAGGTTGCCACAAGAGCTTAGCGGTGTGCATGATACTTTTCAGGTGTCCAACCTCAAGAAGTGTTTGGCCGATGAATCCCTTCACGTGCCAATCGAGGAAATCAAGATTGACGACAAGCTTCATTTTGTTGAGGAACCCATTGAGATCATGGATCTAAAGGTCAAGCAACTGAAGCGCAGTAGGATACCTATTGTTCGCGTAAGGTGGAATTCAAAACGAGGGCGAGAGTTTACATGGGAATGTGAAGACCAGATGAAACTCAAATATCCACATCTTTTCGAGGATGACACTCTTGGACCTAACTCCAGCTGAATTTCGGGACGAAATTCTCTCAACTGGGGGATACTGTGACATCCGTCACCTTAAGGTCCGTCAATTAACGTGTTTGTCCGTTATCTATTCTTTGATCGGTCATTCCTCATCCTTATTTGACTCTTTATGTGGATATCATGTGTGCATTATTATCATTGTGTGTGCTTATTATCGTTGTGTGTGTATTCGCTATAATCCTATGTTAACCTTAAAAAGACTTTTGAAACTTTCATTTTTGAAAACGTCAAATATATCATTTTATTTATATATTAAATATTTTTAACATAACCATTTTTTAAGTCATAAAAACATTAAATGAACTTTTACAATTAATATAAAACATCCAATAAAGTCGTTTTTCAACCGAACAAAATTTGAGAAAACTCGGGGGTTAAGTGCAGGGACGAAACTTGTAATTTTGCAAACTTGGGCTGGGTATAAATACCCCCTTACCAGCCCTAAGCCTTCACATTCACCATCTTCTTCATCTTCATCCTCTACACACACAAAATCTCCATTCTTGCACCAAATCCAACCCGAGAGGTCTTGTTTTCTTCTTCTAGACACCGTCTACAGCTTAGACTACTCAATTCTAGCAGGTAATCGTCTTTGGTTGTCCGTTTTCTAGCCATTTCACGGCTGTCCAAAACTAGGGTTTCGGGTGTTCGGGTTCAACCCGAACACACAAGGTCGTATGGGTGCGTGTGAGGTCTCTTTGCTTGTGTTTCATGCTTGTGTATGTTTGTTGAGTGTTTGTGGAAGTCCTTGTGGTGTAAAACCCGTGTTTAGAGCAGCTCGGGGGCTGCTCATCCCGACCACAGTCGCGATTCTGCAAATCAGGCGACTGGGTCAACCATGCGATTGAGCCATGCGACTGAGTGGGTCGTGCGACTGGATCATGCGTTTGAGTCAATCGCGCGACTGAGTTGTGCGACTAGGCATGTCATACGACTGAGTTGTGCGACTGAGTGTCTGTATGCGATTGAGTCATGCGTACGAATGAGTGTATGCGATTGAGTCATGCGATTGAGTGATTGTGTGTGATTGAGTCAGGTGACCGACTGGATGTGTGCGAATGTGCGTGATTCGCACGACTGGAGTCCAATCGCACGAATGAAGGTTCAATCGTATGAAAGTAGCTAATTCGCACGATTGAAGGTTGATTCGTGCGTATGGAGGTTGAGTCGTGCGATTTGGGTGTTGTGTGGTACGACTGGAGGCCAGTCATACGAATGAAGGCTCAACTGTACGAATGAAGCTGATTCGTACGATTGAGGGTTGATTCGTACGAATGGAGGTTGAGTCGTGCGTCTGGCCTTGTTATGCGACTGAAATTGTTGTGTTTGATCCCCTTGTGCGTGGTGTGAGTATGACGTGTGATGTTGAGGTAACATTAACATAATAAGCCATTGTTCGACCACAAAGATTAAAGTCAACGCGAAAAGGGCACACATACTATTTTAAACAAATTTAAACCAACGCTTTACAACCATCAATCGACTTATGACTTATGACACTTACTCAATACTTCTTCAATAACAACGAGACTTTTACTTAAACATCATCATTAATGGCGACAATGTCTTGTACTTGGATCTACATAAGATCTAGTACGTGTGTCAGTCTGTGTGTGTTATACGCGACCCAGCCGATACGACCCGAGCCGACCCATCATTATTGCGCGCTTATATATCATATCATTAATGCTATACAATAACTTTCAATAGGTGTTTGACTGTTTATTTGCATTCAACATTTGGGATACATTGCTCATACATACTTACCACCTAACAAGTGAGTTTCGTGGCCCCTTTTTACGCTTATACATTATTTCAATCATTTACAACTTGGGGGAAAAGTATGCATACTTATTTTCAATGCTGTACAGCTTACATACATTTTACATACAAGGAATCAACGTGATACTGTGTTGCAAGTACTATTTGATACATGCTTGGGTCTGCTGTGTGGTTCTATCTTTGCAACTATTTAATTCCAGTGTGGGAACCGACGGTTAGGTATTGGTAGTACTACTGGGTTGACACCCCCACCCTCGTTCGATGGTATACTAGTTGGTACCATCAGTGGCCAGGAACGGGCCCTTGGGTGAATATATGCCGACAATTTCTTTGTGTACGTCGCTAGGTTTGGTTGCAAAGCTCATGTCATGTGAATTTACTTGTGTATATAACTGTATTCACGGTATTCCATTACGCTTACAATATACAGCATCACTTACATTTTTATTACATAATCCTGCGAGCTCACCAACAATTATGTTGACCGTTTAAAGCATATCTTTTCAGGTGATCATGCAAGTCCAGGAATCTAGGTGTGCTGCCTTAGTGGAGACCCTAGGATGCATTTTTGGGACTTAGCATGCTTTGATAAACAATCTTTTGAACAATGTTAACATGTGTAAACAATTATCATCTTTTGAAACTTGTTCCCGGGTTGTGGGAATTAACATTTACAATTTCATCTTTATGTGAATATGTGTTATCATTATCATGTTGCTTATGGCTATGTTGTCGTGAACATTGACTAAACACGACACAAGTCCCCTTGTTGTCGGATGTCGTCATGACACGCTTGTCATCATTTATTTATATTGCTCTCTATCGCTTACCATGTGTTATGACGATCCCGGTCTCGTTACATCCCCGTGTTTCCGCTTTTAGCGGGGGTGTGACAGTAATGAGTTTGTGCTACCTGAGTCTGGAACATCATCCATCTATGGTGATGTAGTTGATACTGGTAACTTTGATTACTTTATTAACTCACCGACTCAAGTTCCAAACTTCAATCCACATTCTTCTATTTTGTTACATAAGCTTTCCAACTTGAACCAAACAAATTAGGATGTTAATGTTCAATGTGATGAGATTCCAACATCTCGTATTCACAAGAATCATCCAATTTCTCAGATTATTGGTCCATTGAATAAGAAAACAACAAGGAGTAAATCAGAACAAGAAAACGTGTGCTTATACTCAGTTTTCTTTCTCAAATTGTTTCTAAAAATGTTACCGAAGCATTAAAGGACAATGGTTGGATAAAAGCCATGCAAGAAGAATTACTTCAATTTCGTAAACAAGAAGTGTGAAATTTAGTGTATCTACCTGAAGGAGAAAATGCTATAGGCACGAAATGGTTTTCTAGGAATAAGACTGATGATCGTGGTGTTGTAATAAGGAACAAAGCGAGACTTGTTGCACAAGGATACACACATGAAGAAGGAATAGATTATGATGAAGTGTTTGCACCAGTTGCAAGACTTGAATCCATTCGAGTTTTCCTGGCTTATGCTTTATTCATGAAATTTAAGGTGTATCAAATGGAGGTAAAGGGTGCATTTTTATATGGTCCTATCACTGACGATATGTTTGTGAAGCAACCTCCGGGCTTTGAGGATGCAGAATTTCCACATCGAGTATATAAGCTGAGTAAAGCTTTATATGGACTTCATCAAGCCCCTAGAATTTGGTATGAGACATTATCACAACACTTAATCCAACTGGATACACAAGAAGGAAAATTGATTCAACTTTATTCATAAATAAGGATAATGATGATCTCTTATGTGTACAAGTGTACGTTGATGATATCATATTTGGTTCTACCAGTCCAAAATTGTGCAATGAATTTGAAGAAATCATGAAATCTTGGTTCCAAATGAGTTCTATGGGAGAGATTAATTTTTTCTTGGACGTCAAGTCAAGCAAACTGATGATGGAATTTTCATCAATCAAGAGAAGTTTGTTGACAAGCTCTTGAAGAAATTTAAGTTGCAAGATTGTTAGTCCATATGAACTCCAGCAGATGTTAACACTAAGATTGAACCTGATCCAAAAGGAAAATCTATTGACCAAACGTTATAGAGATCAATGATTGGTTCTTTGATGTATTTTACTGCATCTAGACCAGACATTATGTATGTTGTTTGTGTTTGTGTCAGGTATCAGTCTGACCCGAAAGAATCTTACTTAATTGCTGTCAAAAGGATATTCAGGTATCTCAAAGGTAAACCAGCCTTAGGGCTTTGGTATCCTTACGAGGGTAACTTTGAACTACATGGATACACAGATAGTGATTATGGTGGATGTTGTCAAGATAGAAAATCTACTATGGGTGGGTGTCAATTTCTTGGTCCCCGATTAGTCTCATGACAATGTAAGAAACAAACAAATGTCTCTGTTTCAACTGCAGAAGCTGAGTACATTGCTACATCAACAGGATGTTATCAAATCCTCTGGCTGCAAAATCAACTATTGGATTATGGGTTTAATTTTCTTAAAACACCAATTTACATTGATAACACTGCTGCTATGTTCATAACAGCTAATCCTGTTCAGCATTCAAAAATAAAACATATCGAAATTCGATATCATTTTCTCAGAGATAACTTTGAAAAATGATTAATCATATTGATTCAAATTGCAACAGAAAAACAGTTGGCAGATCTATTTACTAAAGCCTTCCTACCAGAATAGGTTTGAGTATTTAGTAGAGTCAATTTGTCTTATTAATCATATGTGATCTCTCTAAATCAAAAGATCATAATAAATGATCCTCTCAATGTTAATTGCCTGTTTATATTTTGTGTGTGTGATTTTAGTTATCTTAGAAAAATCAAATACAAAAGTATAAATCAAAAATACAAAAATAGAGTCTTCTTCTAATTACCAGTTTACATTTTTTTAGAAAAGAATATGTTTATGCAATATGTGACAAATGATAGTACATTAGTGAGATCAGTTGCATACTTCACTCACTAATAAAGTCTGACATAATCAGATATGCTGTTTAAACAATATCATACTACTATACTGAAAAAGTAAATTCTTGTGATCACACTAAATCTTAATGCTTGTGTGTATTCATCTGAGTACTTTTGAGACGTTTTGGCGTATCAGATTGATTGCTTGTTAAGTTACACCACTCACACATGTTGGTAATGTGTTTAATCATGAGATCTGTTACAAAGCATCATATCACTTCTCTGTTATGAGTCATCATAGACCTAAAGTGCTGAGATATCCTTTGTTGTAAGTGATTACAGACCTGGATTCTCTCTTTGATGCAAAAGATGCCAATATGCACAAACTATTCAAATGAATAGTTAGAGCTGATCAAATGGTAATCCTGGATCATTCTCTATTAATTTAAGTAACATGAACTCTGGTGATACATATGTTTCAGGTAATAAGTTGATTATGTGTTCTTTCTTGCATGTCATGATGATGGTTGAGCTCTTTCAGTCTCTGTATGATTTACATCATGTCATATCTAAATATACCGTAATCAATCCAAGAATTATAAAAGTAAGTGAGTTGATAATTTGTCAAGAACACTCATTGTCTGTCCTAAGATCTTGTGTCTCCTTTGCTGTGATATCACTGACCTGGAACACACTTGATCAGGATTTATTCATTTTCTATGACTATTCATATTTTTTTATTTTAATGTGCTGATCTTCATTAATATGATCTCACTGCAGACATTAATTCTTTGTTTATATTAGATTTTGATTATGTTTTCATTTTGATTTTATGCATGTTTTTTGTGTGTGAAGGCAATGTCACAATGAGATGTGTGATCTTATTATCTTACCTAGGAAACTTATAAGTTTTTCAAACTTAAAAGTTTAGTGGGAGTAATAAATGGAAGAGTTGTTCTCAGAAATTCAAAATCAAAGTTAAAATGTTGAATTGAAAGGATGATGCTATATGTTCAAAGTATATGTGTAATTTGAAAATGTAATTTTTAAAAATGATAATATGAACCTATATAAATTTGCAAGTAAAAATGCTTATGTCAAAAGTTGGAAAATAGATGGTACTTGATTTTATGTTGAGACTAAAATGAAGGGACAAAATAAATTAAAAAAAAAATAAACATCAAGTGAAAAATTAAAATTGTTAAAAGTAAAAATTTGAGTGTGCAAAAAGCAAAAAGTTCAAAATTGAGGGACTAAAAGGTAAAATTTTGGAAAATTCAAAATTATGCTTAAAATGTTTAAATATTATTATGAAATATTACTAATATGTATAAACAGTGTGCAGGTGAAGAATTTGGAAAACACAAGTATAAGAATCATGAAAGTCAACTCAAAGTCAACTCATGCGCCTAAATAGTGTGCATACGTCTAAATAGGAGCATGATGAATTTTCAGGAATTATACAAGTGTTTGGGCGTTTGTCACATTCCCATGCGTCTAAACAGTTGTAATAAGTCCATGGAATTATACAAGTGTTTGGGCGTTTTTCATATTCCCATGCGCCTAAATAGTTGTACTAAGTCCATGAGTTTAATCAAGTGTTGGGCGTTTTTCATAAACCCATGTGCCTAACAGTGGATGTGTCTGACTTTAACTAAGTGTTAGACGTTTGAAATGTCTCATGCGTCTACATAGTGTTGAAAAGTTTCAAAGTTACAAGTGTTAGACGTTTCAGGAACTCCATGCGACTGAACAGTGCAAAAGCGCCTAAACAGTGCTTATGCGTCTGAACAGTTCTCATGCGTCTGAGTCAAAACGCACAAACAGTGCTCATGCGTCTCAGAATTATGTGAATTTTAAGGTTTCATATGCGCAAACAGTGCTCATGCGTCTAACATTTCACTTAATATAAATTGAACACTTACACTTGTTTCTCATTCACACTCAACATTTTCCAAAAACAAATCCCTGAACTGTCGACTATCAGTCATCATCGAACTCTCAGATTCTCAGTGATTGCAACAAATCTTATTGATTGTTAGATATTATTTGGATCTATAAACGTAAGTTTATGATTCAAATCAGTAAATTTTGGTTAAATCATGATGATTGGTATCGGCGTTTGACTGCTATTTGGGCGTTCGAACACCATATCCTTCAAAGTTTAACTAATCAAATCTTAATCATATCTAAAATTGAATCTGGATTGTTGATAAGTATCAGATTGCGAGTAATTTGATATAAAGTTCATCAACTGAAAGTGTAAATGATATTGATAATAGTTCGATCGGTCTGTTCATCGATGGAAGAAGAAGAAGATGAACAGACATATTCAAATTTTGAATAAAAAAAAAATTTACAAAAAGTAAATAAACCAGAATTCAAATGTTTGATAATAAATTCAAAATGAAAAAATTTTAATGTTTCACAAATTAAAATCATAATTCAAAAGTCAAAATTATAAGTCAAAATTGAATTCAAAATTATAAGTCAAAATTGCAAATTCATATGTAAAAATTAAACTCATTAATCAAAATTTCAATATTCTCATATTCTGTTTCTCTATGTTTTGCAAATGACAGAATTGAAGTTTGAGCCTAAACATAATGTTTTTGCATTCTTAGATGATGAAAATAGAGAAGCTATTGGTTATGAAGAGATTATTTGATTTCTGCTTAGATCAAAATATGTCTATACAATGTGTGCCAGACCAATGATTAATGGAAGATTGATCAAAAGATTTTGGAGAACTGCAGAAGTAGAAAGAAATGAAGAAGGGAATAAAGTTCTAAGAGCTTTTATTACATCAGATAGAATGCTTGAAGTTTCTGAACAAGCAATGAGATCAGCTCTAAAACTTGGTGAGAATGACCCAGAAGACTTGTCTGAGTATACCTTCAATGAATGTAGAGATGTATTTCTACAAATGGGTCATCCTGATCACTTCCCTAAGAAGCAATTCTTTAGAGCACGAGTATATAAACACAGGAAACTGTTGTGTTATATATTTCAACATTGCATGTCTAAAAGAAGTGCTAGTTGGGATTCATTTCCAGTAGACATTGCATCTCCTATTATTGCTTTAGCCACAAACAGAAGATTCAACATGGCTAAGTGGATAATGAATGGATTCATATTTAATCTTGAAAGAGGAAAGAGGAATAAATACTTGATGTATCCAAGATTTCTCCAATTGCTTATTAATGAAGAGAATCCAGATCTGTATGTTGAAGGAGTTACAGGAGATAAACTGCAATTAGATCATATGTCAGAAGCTGCGTATAAAAGACTTCTAATGATTACTGGTGCTCAAAACATTCCAGTATTTGATTATATCAGGAATGTATCTATGGATGAAGTAAATATCATTCAACAACACTATCATCTATCTCAAGATGAACCAATAGATCCAAATGATCTTATTGAGGATGTTGTAGATGACGTGATTGATGATGATGATGAAGAAAGTGAGGATGAAGCTACTGAAAGCTCATCAGATGATGATAATGATGATAACAATGAAGATGATGATAATAATGATGATGATGATGATGGTAATGATGGTGCAACTGAAGCACATCAATAAGAAACTAATGAAAGAAATGAGGATGATAATGTCAATGAACCTCAAAACTCAGCTGAAGAAACCAATGATGCTGATATTCATGCTGATGCTGTACATGAAAGAGATTCACAAAATCAAACCTATGATTTTGATTTCACGACTGATATGTTATATGACCCAGTATTTGAAGTTAATGTGAATGAAGAAGTAGAAGAAATTCCGGTTAGTACTACACACAATGTGTCAGTACAAACAGAGGAGATAGTAGATATTGATGATATGGAGATACTGAAAGAAGAAAACTTGATTAAAGAGAAAGAAAATGAAGAGTTGAAAGTTGAAAATGAAAAGGTTAAAAGAGATGAATATATCTCTTGAAAAGGATATTCAAAGGCTTAAGGATGAAAATTTGAAGTTGAATGAAGAAAATTCATTGAAAGATGAAAAGATTGTGAGTTGTGCCAAAGATAAAGAAGATGTCATCAAAAACTTTGAAGTAATGATAAAGGATTATAACATTCTTAAAAAGAGAAATTCAAGAAATTATCAGAAGAGAATGAAAAACTAAAAGATGAATTAATGAAGGAAAAAGATCTCAAAAGCTTATCTCACCAGATCAAGTGATAAGTGATGAGATGATTGTTGAAGAAAATCTTGAGCTGCTCAAAGGCAAAAGAAAAATTGATGATGTAACAGATACAAGTCTAACTGAGTCATCTTCCAAAGTGCAAAGAACAAAAGAAAATGTTGAAGAACAAAACGTTAAAGAATAGATTGAAGCATTAGAAGATATTGAAGAAGTCTATAATGATGATTGGTATGATGAAGTTTTAGATGAAGAAGATATTTATGAAGCTCAGTTTGTATCACATTTCTCTTCCCAAGAACAAACTCAAGAACAAGACGAAATTCCACAAGATTTTGAAGACAGATATAACTATCTTGTGAAGATGAAATACAATAGAGTATTTTTGGATGGACTGACCGTTTTTCAAATAAGTGATAAATATGAGAAATGCATTTCTGCAGAGTCAGTTGCACCTGTTGATCCAAATGAGATTGTAATTGAGTATGGTGAATGGAATAGAGCGAAAGAAATTATTAATGTAGAAGAATTATCAAGCTCTGAGCTGCACCATCCTGATCTAGATGATATGAGTATTCTAGCTTTAAGATCATGGTTGCAAGCTAGGAATTACCCGTGGAGAAAACTGAAAAGATTACAATCTGTATCCTTGAGGAATCTTGTCAGAAGTTTTCAAGAAACAGAGAAACAATGAGGAAGATGATTATACTTGATACAGATAATCCTCAATATCTTGAAGTCACAAAAAGAACAAGAATGTTAAAGCCACAAGTGATCAAACAAATGGCAAGAAAGATAGATGCACATGATAACAGAAAGGATTTGATTGAAATGTTTACTGATCTTGAAAGGCAAGCATACAAAGCCTCTTCTGAACAAAGGAAATTTTTTGATAATTCAAGATCAACTAGAGACTTGGTAAGAAATGTACTACAAAGAGGACAATCAGTTGCTGAGTTGTTAAATGCTATGATTGCTTCTGATTTTACAAACCAAGTAAAGATTATAGCATGGAAGTATGATGAAGTATTTGATGCATTTTTGATAAAAAGAGTAGATGCAGTGTGTGATGTATATGATTTTTACTCTAGCATCATAAAACTTCCAGTGCAAGATTTGAAAGAGCTAAACCGATTACCTCTGATCAATCCATCTGATTCAAAACGTGGCAAGATGATGGTAGAATTATTAAGAAGAGGATTGGATAGATCAAGTAATTTTCTTAAAACAAGATGTGATCAAGAGGATAAAGAGTACTTTGTTACTTTAAAGAATAATAAAAAGCTCAAAGGATTACAGTCTGAAGAAAAACATTCAATGATAGAATTTTGTGACAATTATTTTGAAAAAGTCACAACTCCCGGTCTAAAAGTGATTGATGGTAATCAAAATTCAAAGCCAATTCTCAGATGGTTTTATAACACTGAGACATTTGAACTTAAATTGGTCCAAAATCTCGAATGATGGGATGAGGACATGATTACATTATTTGGAGTTTTTTAACTGAAGCTATTACATCCAAGCTATATATCATTTTTGTCGGCACAAAAGTTTGAAAAGGTATCTCCAGATATAGCAGAGCAAGACAAGAAGTATTTTATTTCTATCATCAATTTGATGAATGCGGCAATGGAAAGAATATCATTAAGGAAAGCTCTTGTTTATGCTAACATTGTTAAGAAAGACATTAAAGACATTGAATTCATGAGAATTTCAAGGAAAGGAGTATTAGAAGTATACTCAAAGGAAAGTCAAAATCCTATTGAGTTATATGCTAATATTGATATCTCATGTCTGTCAAAAGATACATTGGAAAGAATGAACAAGATGGAGATAAAAACAAATGAAGCAAAACCAGAACAAGGCATTCTTGCTAGCAAATTCAAGTCTGCTATTTCTAATGCTTTGAAAGAACTTGAGATGTACAAACAAAAGCCAATGTTCAAGATCAAGGAAGAACCAGAAGATTTCTTTGAGTGATGAAGATAAGAGTTGATGATAAAAGTTGAAGATAAAAGCTGAAGATGGAAGCTGAAGAAAAAGAAGACAAGATTGAAGATTTTGAAGACCGAAGACCATGTAAATCTTAGGGAGAGTATTGTTAGTGCTCTAGAAAGATTAACATGTTGTCTTTAGATGTCTTTTTAATACTTTGTAATAATATAGGGACTAGTTTTGTAATTTGTTAGTTCCTTTTTGTTTCATTATAAATAGCTTAGACTTACAGGTAGTAGGTAACAAGCTTAGAACGAAACTGCTTACATATTTTGTAATTTGTCTTTGCTTGATATTAATGAAACCATAAATTTTGTTGATATCTTGCTTGATTTGATTACTTTATTTGTATTTCATTGAATTCTGTTCAGACATCATCACAGATTGGTACATTTGATCCTATCATTTGATTTGATATAATTTATGTTCTATTACATGAGATTCATTTAAACTCATTGTTTCTTTTACTTTATCATCCAGTTGTTGAGCATGGACTCTATATATTTCAACTTCCTCAACACATACTGATGAACACAATCTATCTCTTAGCTCTCTAGCCATTGGTGGAACTTTGTTCTCCATGTGTTCCATCAAAGCTTGATTCTCTTCTAAGACTTCCTTCTCATACATGCTCTAGTCACATGTTCCATCTTGAAGAATGATCAGCCCAGTTTCTTTAAAGTTAGTTGGCCATGCTGATGCATTTGTGGCTAGTGGGGATGAGTTGGTTATCTGTGGTTGTCTGAAAGATCTTTGAGATGTTGTTGGTTGATGAGTGTGCTGCTGATAAGACTGATATTGCTGATGTTCTCTCATGTAAGAAGTTGATTGTTGATTACATTCTCTTGAGAAGTGCCCATAGAGATTGCATTTGAAACATCTTACTTTTGACTTATCAACACCAATCTTTGATGTTTTACTTGCTGCAGCCTGTAGATACATGTGTACCTAGTTTCTGAGCTTAATGTAATATGTCTTTATTGTCTTACACATATGTAATTGAATGGTACTTAATGAAATACAATGTGTGGTTGTGCTTATAGTGTTTATTATTTCATTGATTAGTAGTTTAACGCTTATTGAACTAATTGTATAGGTTTGTGGTTGTTTGAATGAATCTTAATAATGTAATGATTAATAAATATATTCAAACTTTGTAATATGAAGTTCTCATGCGAATGGCCCATGCTAATGGACCATACGCATGAACAACTTCATGCGAATGACTCAGTCGCACGACTGAACCAGGAGACTGGATCAGTCGCACGAGTGCAACATGAGATTGACTCAGTCGCACGACTGAACACTTAGTCGTGCGAATGGATCAACCGCATGGCTCAATCGCACGACTGAACCATGCTTATGGTTCAGTCGCCTGAATTAAAAACCCTAACCTATATATACCTCTTAATTCATGGAAAAACGTAAGAATTCAGAACACTTCGACTACATACGTACCCTAGCCGTCCAGAGACCTCTAAGAACCTGTTCCAAGTTCATAGATCGCACTAGATCGATTCCATATCGTTCTTAACATTTAGATTCATTCCATAATTGTTTTTACGTGCGTTCTCACTGATTGGATTGCCAATCAAATAGGATTCCACACTATTTGATTCGGTATACACTTTAATCAGTTAGTGTTTCGTTCAATACACGATCCTAACAAGTGGTATCAGAGCCTTGGCTCTTGATTTACGTGTGATTCAATCGTTTTTTATACAAAAATTCTGTTTTTTTCACTAAAAACGCAATCTTTTTGTGTCAAACGGTCTCTTAGACGTCTCCTGTTCGTAAAGTTTAGTTTTTCCGGCATACGACAATTAGGGTTAGTGAAATTTCGTGTTTTTGCAACAAAAACACATTAAGCCTACAAATTTTCGAAATCCAGCAGCTTCAGTCGCACGATTGACTCAATCGCACGAATGAATACATACTCATCCATCATACGCACGATTAGACTCATTCGTACCTCCATTCGTACGACTGAGCAGTTTATTCGCATTGTTCAACCGCATCAGTTCATTCGCCCGACAGAACCATCCGCATTAGTTCACTTGCACGATTGAACCATCTGCATTGTTCAATCGCACGAATAGCCCAATTGCATACTTCCATTTGCACAAGTGAAACAGTTTGTTTCAAAGACTAAAGTTAATTGTAATGGAGGACCAATACTCAGCATTCACAGCAGGGAGAGGCTCACATATTCAGAATTTACTGCTACTGGAGAATGAAGTGGGGAATCACAATAAACCCCCTAAGCTAATCACATTAGACGAATACCCACAATGGAAGCAACGTTTCGAGATCTACTTAAATGGAGTAGATCCCAATCTGTGGGAATCTATAGAGACGGGGTACAGCATGGCAATAGGAGCTGATGGTGTCAAACTTACACTGGGTGGCATGACTAATGGACAGAAGGTCAAATACAATGCTAAGAAGAAAGTCTATGGTTTGCTTACACAATCAATTCCGAAGGATATCTTCCATCAATTTTCTGAGAACAAGCAAGCAAAGAAGCTGTGGGATGAATTGGAAAACGGTATGACAGGAATGCGTCATTGAAAGCTCTAAAGGCTAAAGCGTTAAAGAAGGAGTTTGACAACTTCTCGTCAATGGGTAAGGAGAGCTTGGATGATGTCATCGATCGGTTCTACCACTTGATGAGTGAGCCGAATACTCATGGAGTTACAACGACCATGGAGGACAAGGTGTCAAACTTTGCAGATGGGTTGCCAGAGAAGTGGGTTTCTTTTGTCTCCAATCTCAGACAGAATGGTATGCTAAAGAAGTTAGATATAAATGATTTCATTCAGATGCTGAGAGAGGAATAATTAAGGATGAAATACAGAGCCCAAAAGTCTTCTTATGATCAGAATCCGGCACTGTACAACGCGACTCCACAAGCCAAAACGTCTGGAGCACCACTTCAAACGGCTTTTGTGTCAAGTTCAGTTGGTCTTTCTCAAGCCTATACTTCATGGTCAGAAACGTCAGGGTCGTCTGGTACCCAATACATTGCACCTGAAGCAAATGCTACAAAGCTGAAGACCGAGAATCTCGGTAATGTGACAGTAGAAGTAGCAAGAGAGCACATTCATCTCTTAGCAGCTGTAGTCCACTCCTATGATGGACTAGTTGCTGGGAGAATTGGGAACTGCCATCTGGCAGACGAGGACTACGAGCTGGTAGATGAGACAGAGCTGGCAAGGATGGATATAATGTGGGCCTTAGCAAGTGCTGTCCTGAGAGCTAAGAAGTATGTCAAGAAGACCGGACAAAACTTGGTTGCAACTAAGGACACTACCTTTAGTTTCGACAAGACCAAAGAGACCTGTTTCAACTGTGGCGAAATAAGGCACTTAAATGAGAGTGTGTGAAGCCCAAGAAAACTAGAAACGGGAATCCATTCTCGTCCTTCAATCGTCAAGATAAGCCAGCTAGCAGTTGTATTTCATCAAGCAAGGATCCTAAAGCCTTGACTGCCCATGATGACGAGGGACAGGACTAGAGCTTTCGGTTTGTCTCTCCGGGAGAATCCAACATTGCTAGTGTTGAGGATTTAGATGATGATTCAGCTAGTGAAGGAGATATTGCAGTGGAACTCGCGATCTCAAACACTGAAGAGACTGCAACTGTGGTCAATTACATGCCTGAAGAAGGGAAAACTTCAACAACGTCAGAATCACCAGAACCAGAAACACCAGACTCTGCTTTGATGGTTGATTCATCAGAACCTCCTCAGGTAAGTACTACTGACCAACTTTTCAATATTTATGCTTGTTCTGATTGTAATAAATTTAGGAAAAGCATAGATTTGAAATTTGCTAGGTTATTAGATCATAATGATAGTTTAGTAAAGGATTTTCAACTGTGCACTAAAGGTAACAGAGTTCTAAAACAGAATGAGCACAGTTACAAAGAAAAGATAGACCTTTTGAACAAACAGCTTAGGGAAACAGAAGTAGTAGCCTTTAAGCAATCTAATGACATTAGGTACTATCTTAACTCCCTAGAAGACACGAAGAAACAAAAAGCAGTTTTAGAAGTAGAAGTTAATTCATTAAAGCAAAAAATGCATAGTTGGACAAGTTCATCTCATATTGTCCAACACTTAGTGAGAGAGCGTAATAATGGGGAGGGTTTGGGATACAAAGTGGTTCCACCACGACCTGAGACCTTGATGAACACTACAAGTAAACCAATCAATAACAATCCAATCAAGGATCATGTGGTGTCCACTCCTCTTGTAAGTGATCCAGATTCCACATGTAAATTAAATGAATCTGAAACTAAAAAAAAGGAGGCCACGTCAAAGGCAAAAGGTAAAATGCCTTGTGTTAATCTGGAAAAAGAGTTTGAAAAGGTTAATATAAAGTCTGGGTCAAACACAGTCAAATCTGAACCTAAAAAGACCATTAATGTTAACCAATCACGTGTTTCATGTCAAAGTCCAGGTAAACAAAATGGAAAGGATGTTAAAAATGTTAAAACAATTATATTTGGTAAACAAGATAAAACATCTAAAGAAGTAGAGTCAAAAACCAAACAGAACAATGTCACTCGGGTGTCACACACGTCTCCACAAAAACAGTTAAATCATAAAGTTGATAGCAGGTCATGCTACAACTGTGGATAGTGTGGACACATTGCGTCCAACTGTTGTCACACCCCCGCTAAAAGCGGAAACACAGGGATGTAACGAGATCGGGTTCGTCATAACACAATGTAAGCGATAGAGATGCAATATAATAAATGATGACAATCGTGTCATGACGACACCCAACAACAAGGGGACTTGTGTCGTGCTTAGTCAATATTCACGACAACATAGCCATAAGCATAAACATGATAAACGATTCACAAAACCAAATAAAGAAAAAATTGTAAATGTAAATTCCCACAACCCGGGAACAAGTATCAAAAGATTATAATTGTTAAATCAGACTACAACATTGTATCAAAATAATTGTTTGTCAAAATATGTTTAGTCTCAAAATTGCATCCTAGGGTCTCCACTAAGGCAGCATACCTAGATTCCTCAGTTTGCATGATCACCTGAAAAGATATGCTCAAAATTGTCAACAAAATTGTTGGTGAGCTCGCAGGTTTAAGTAATGAATAAGTAAGTGATGCTGTATATAGTAAGCGTTGTGGAATACCGTGAATACAGTTATATAAACAAGTAAAATCACATGACAATGAGCTTTACAACCAAACCTGGCGACGTACACAAAGATATTGTCGGCATATATTCACCCAAGGGCCCGTTCCTGGCCACTGATGGTACCAACTAGTATACCAACGAACAAGGGTGGGGGTGTCAACCCAGTAGTACTACCAATACCTAACCATCGGTTCCCACACTGGAATTAAATAATTGCAAAGATAGAACCACACAGCAAACCCAAGCATGTATAAGATAAGTACTCGTAAAACAGTATCACGTTGATTCCATGTATGTAAAATGTAAGTAAGTTGTACAGCATTGAAAATGGGTGAGCATACTTTTCCCCCAAGTTGTAAATGATTGAAATATTGTAAGCGTAAAAAGGGGCCACGAAACTCACTTGTTAGGTGGTAAGTATGTATGATCAATGTATCCAAATGTTGTATGCAATGAATGATCAAACACCTATTTACAGTTATTGTTAAGCATTAATGATATGAAATAAGCGCATAATAATGATCGGATGGTTCGGGTTGTATCGGCTGGGTCGTGTGTAACACACACAAACTGACACACGTACTAGATCTTATGTAGATCTAAGTAGTAGACATTGTCACCATTGCTGATGATATTTGAGCAAAAGTTTCATTGTTATTAAAGAAGTATCAGATAAATATCGGTAGTTATAAGTCGGTTGATAATTGTAAAATGTTAGTTTGATTTGATTTGAATAGTATTTGTGGCCTTTTTAGCGTTGACTTTAATCTTTGTGGCCGAACAATGGCAACTGTGTTAATGTTACCTCAACATCACACGACATACACACACCACGCACAAGAAGGGAAATCACACACAACAACTTCAGTCGCACAACAAGACCAGACGCACGACTCAACACTCCATTCGCACGAATCAACCCTCAATCGTGCGAATCAGCTTCATTCGTACGATTGAGCCTTCATTCGTAAGACTAGCATTCAGTCGTACCACACAACGCTCAATCGCACGACTCAACCTCCATACGCACGAATCAACCTTCAGTCGTGCGAATCAGCTACATTCGTACGATTGAACCTTCATTCGTGCGATTGGACTCCAGTCGTGCGATACACGCACAATCGCATACATTCATTCGGTCACCTGACTCAATCGCACACATTCATTCGCTCGCATGACTCAATCGCACACATTCACACAGTCGCACGACTCAGTCGCACGACATACCCAGTCGCACAACTCAGTCGCACGATTGACTTAGACGCATGGCTCAATCGCACGACTGACCCAGTACCACAACTCAATCGCATGACAGACCCAGTCGCCTAGACAGCAGAATCGCGACTGTGGACGGGCTGAGCAGCCTTCGGCTGCTCCAAACACGAGTTTTACACCACAAGGACTTCTAGAAACACTCTACATACATACACAAACAAGAAGCACGCGCAGAAAGACCTCACACGCCCCCACACCACCTCATGTGTTCGGGTTGAACCCGAACACCCGAAACCCTAGAATGGACAGCCGTGAATAAGCAAGAAAAGGGCAACCAAAGTCGTCTACCTGCTAGAATAGAGTAGACTAGGCTGTAGATGAAGTCTAGACGACGAAAACGAGACAAAGCGGGTCGGATTTGGTGCTAGGATGAAGATGAGAGGAGAAGAAGAGTATGAAGGAGATGAAGATGAAGATGAAGTGATTAGGGCTGGAAAATGGGGCTTTTTATACCCATTCCAAGTTTGCAAAGTGTCAAGTTTAGTCCCTGCACTTAACCCCCGAGTTTCCCAAATTTGTTTCGGTTGAAAAACGACTTTGTTAGGGTAATTATATTAGTTATAAAAATGTATTTAATGATATTTATAATTTAAAAATGTTTTTATTAGTGACGTTAATTTTATATAAATATGATACGTTTGGCGGTTACTATGTTGAAAGTTTTAAAAGTTTTTAAGGATAGCATATGATTACAATGAAGGCACAAGCACAACGATGATAAAGCAAGCGTAGTATCCACATAAAGAGTTAATAAAGATGAGGAATGATTGATCAAATAATAGTTAACGGAAAGCCTCGTTAATTGACGGACCTTAAGGTGACGGATGTCACAGTATCCCCTAGTTGAGAGAATTTCGTCCCGAAATTAAGCTGGAGTTAGGTCCAAGAGTTTCATCCTCGAATAGATGTGGATATTTGAGTTTGATCTGATCTTCTCGTTCCATGTAAACTCTGGCCCTCGTTTTGAATTCCACCTTACGCGAACAATAGGTATTACTGCGCTTCAGTTGCTTGACCTTTCGATCCATGATCTCAATGGGTTCCTCAACAAAATGAAGCTTCTCGTCAATCTTGATTTCCTAAATTGGCACGTGAAGGGATTCGTCGGCCAAACACTTCTTGAGGTTCGACACGTGAAAAGTATCATGCACACCGTTAATTTCTTGTGGCAACCTTAATCGGTAAGCCACTGGACCGATTCTTTCTGTGATCTCGAATGGTCCAACGTATCTTCGGGCTAACTTCCCTTTCTTTCCAAATCGAACGACTCCTTTCCAAGGGGAGACTTTAAGTAAGACTCTGTCCCCGATGTTGAATTCTAGGGGCTTCCGACGGTTGTCGGCATAGCTCTTTTGGCGATCTCTAGCAGCTTTCAGTCGGTCTTTGATTTGAAAGATCTTGTCAGTTGTTTCTTGAATGATCTCTGGGCCTGTTAATTGACTTTCACCAATCTCGGCCCAACAAACGGGAGATCTGCATTTCCTTCCATACAACGCATCGAACGGAGCACACCCAATGCTTGTATGGTAGCTGTTGTTGTAAGAGAACTCGATCAACGGTAGATGAACATCCCAACTACCACCAAAGTCGATTACACACGCTCTCAACATGTCTTCAGCGTCTGTATAGTTCATTCACTTTGGCCATCTGTCTGAGGGTGATAGGCGGTACTCATATCTAATCGAGTGCCCATCGCTTTCTGTAATGTCTGCCAAAATCGTGAAGTAAATCGTTTGTCACGGTCGGATATGATTGACACCGGCACTCCGTGTCTTGTCACGACCTTTTTGATGTACAATCTCGCCAACTTATCCATTTTGTGGTCTTCTCGGATAGGCAAGAAATGTGCTGATTTCGTCATTCGATCCACTATGACCCATATCGAGTCATGCCCACTGCTTGTTCTAGGGAGTTTGGTAATGAAATCCATGGCTATATTCTCCCATTTCCACTCGAGAATTTCAGGTTGCTGTAATAGTCCCGATGGTTTCTGATGTTCAGCTTTAACTTTCGAACATGTCAAGCATCTGCTGACGTACAAGGCAATGTCTTTCTTCATGCCTGGCCATCTGTACAGATCCTTAAGATCGTGATACATCTTGTCTGCACCAGGATGAATAGAATATCGCGTCTTGTGGGCTTCATCAATGACTAAGGTACGTACACCTCCCCATCTCGGTACCTATATGTGATCCAT
This sequence comes from Flaveria ramosissima, assembly GCA_025215565.1. Classification (NCBI taxonomy): domain Eukaryota; kingdom Viridiplantae; phylum Streptophyta; class Magnoliopsida; order Asterales; family Asteraceae; genus Flaveria; species Flaveria ramosissima. The sequence goes on along the minus strand of CM046043.1, from coordinate 41,302,750 downwards.
GAAGTATTGTATACCATCATCCTTGCAAATCATCTGTTTATCTAACCCTCGGAATTCTTCTCCCGCAAGGTTTTCTTCTTTCAATGCCTCACTTTGTGCAATTTGGATCTGAGCTTTTATATTTGTTTGAATGGTCAATCCCAACGCTCAAGCACGTAGTGGTTTCACGCGTTCTTTGCGGCTTAAAGCATCAGCCACCACGTTAGCTTTCCCCGGATGATACCGGATTTCACAATCGTAGTCACTAAGTAGCTCTACCCAACGTCGCTGATGCATGTTAAGTTCTTTCTGATCCAGAATATGTTGGAGGCTCTTATGATCAGTGAAGATGACGCATTTGGTTCCATACAGGTAATGCCTCCAAATCTTGAGTGCAAATACTACAACGCCCAACTCAAGATCATGAGTGGTATAGTTCTTTTCGTGCGCTTTAAGTTGTCGCGAAGCGTAGGCAATCACCTTATCCTTCTGCATTAGCACACATCCCAATCTGTGAAGCATCGCAGTACACCACAAAATCATCAGTCCCGTCTTGGAGGGACAGTATAGGCGCGTTACACAACTTCTCTTTCAACGTTTGGAACGCTTGTTCCTGCGCATGACCCCAATCAAACTTCTTGTCTTTCTGAGTGAGCAGGGTTAATGGCTGCGCGATCTTTGAAAAATTCGCGATGAAGCGTCGATAGTAACCGGCAATCCTAAAAATTGCCGTATCTCTGATGGTGTCTGGGGCGCATCCCATTTCTTCACCGCTTCGATCTTGCCGGGATCTACATGAATCCCGTCCTTGTTAACCACATGACCCAAAAACTTCACTTCCCGCAACCAAAATTCACACTTCGAGAACTTGGCAAAAAGTTTCTCTTCCCGTAGTAGTTCCAGTATTGCCCAAATGTGTTCTTCGTGATCCTCTTTCGATCGGGAGTAGATAAGTATATCGTCTATGAACACGATCACGAACTTATCCAAGTAAGGTTTGCACACCCGATTCATTAGATCCATAAACACGGCTGGTGCGTTAGTCAGCCCGAACGGCATGACTAAGAACTCATAGTGCCCATAACGAGTCCTAAACGATGGCTTTGGTATGTCGTCCTCGAAAACTCTTAGCTGATGATATCCAGAACGAAGGTCGATCTTTGAGAAATACGAAGCTCCTTGCAGCTGATCAAACAAATCGTCGATCCTGGGGAGAGGATATCGGTTCTTCACGGTCAACTTGTTCAACTCACGGTAATCGATACACATGCGGAACGACCCATCCTTCTTTTTGACAAATAATACCGGTGCTCCCCATGGTGAATGACTCGGTCGTATAAAACCATTCCCAGTAGCTCTTGTAACTGACTAGATAACTCTTGCATCTCGGATGGCGCTAACCGATAGGGCGTTTTCGCTACCGGTGTAGCTCCAGGAACCAACTCAATACGAAATTCCACCTGTCGTGGAGGAGGCAAACAAGATAAGTCATCTGGAAATACATCTGGGTAGTCCCTTACCACTGGAATATCTACTAGTTTCCTCTCTTCGTCCTTCTTTTCAACCACATGAGCCAGAAAAGCATAGCACTGCTTTCGTAAACTTCGGTGTGCTTTCATGCAGGAAATAAGCTTTAAGTTCCTTCCCGATCATTCTCCCTGAATCTTGAGTACCTCCCCGTTTGGCATGGGGATTCGTACTACTTTGTCCCAATAGACAATCTTTGCTCCGTTTTGCGACAACCAATCCATACCCACAATCACGTCATAACTTCCTAGCTCAAAGGGTATCAAGTCTATATCGAAGGCATGGTCCTTCAATATTATCGAGCACTTCCTAATAATCTCATCAGCCTGAACAACCCTACTATTGGCCATTTCTACAGAGTAGCTAGTTTCTAGCCTACTAGGACTCAAATCAAGCAATTGCACAAACTCAGAAGATATAAAGCTATTGTCTGCTCCAGTATCAAATAATATAGATGCGAAGTGATGGTTGAGTAAGTGCGTACCCGTGACAACATTCGGGTCCTGACGAGCATCGTTGGCTCCAATGACGAATGCACGTCCCCGAGCTGCATTTCCCTGATTGGTCGGGCCTTGATTTCCAGCTATAGCCATCACTTGCTGCTGGTTGTTTCCTTGCTGACCCGGTTCCCGATTCAGTCTAGGGCACATGTTTCTATAATGATCGAGGCCTCCACACTCATAACAAGCCCTTGCATTCCCGGCGGGGTTAACTGCGTTGACGGGTGCCACAAGATTCGGCGCAGTTCTACAGTCTCTCGCCAAATGCCCCAGGCGTCTACAGTTCGCGCACACCCGACACTGCATTCCTGGGGGTTGATGATAGTTGCACCTGTCACATTTGGGGTGCGGCCCCACATACTCCCTCTTGCCTTGGGTCATGGCCACAAAATTCCTAGTCGTCTTGGCCCTTTTATCAAACTTCCCGGCACTCGACCGGCTCGTTTCTCCAACATCATTTCTCTTTTCTGCTCCTCTGCCCAGAACCCCTGTTCTCACCATCTCATCAGTCAAAGCGCCAGCTTTCAGAATTGCGCTCTGGATAGTCGGAGGAGCAGCTGCTGTAACCATTGCTCGAATTTGAGGCGCAAGTACCCAAATGTACCTCTCGATTCTCTTTGATTCCGGACTGACCAGATGCGGAACCAATCTTGCCAACTCGTGAAAACGGTCAGTATAAGCTGCATGCCCGGCCCCCACCATAGCATGATTCCAGAACTCATTCTCTAATTTCTGCATCTCGTTGAGGGGGCAGTATTCCTCGGTGATCAAAGCTTTAAACTCGTCCCATGACATCTGCATCGCAGATTCTCTTCCTCTAGCTTGGACTTGGGTGTTCCACCAGGTTAGGGCCTTGCCCTGCAGTGAACACGTGGCATACTTGATTCTGGCTGTCGAGGCACTCGCTGATGTCAATCACTGCCTCCATCTTTTCTAGCCACCTGGTTAGGGCTATCGCCCCACCTTTCCCATCGAATTCTCTCGGTTTGCAGGCCACAAACTCTTTGTATGAACACCCCCGTCTGGCATTCACAACCCCAGTCTCAATACCTGCTGTTCCACCATTCCCGGTTTCTAGTCGGGTTTCCATTTCCAACTTCAGTTTTGATCCCACCTTGAGCTCTTTCTCCATTATCGTTGCCACCATCCCCATGGGGGTGGTGTTGCTGGAGTGCATCGCTCACTTGGGCCACGATAGTAGGAATCAGTGCGGCCAACTGTTGAGCAATCAGAGCTGCCATATCAGAGTTTCCTGTTTCCTGATTGTTACTGGCAGGAGCATCACTTGTTCTTGGTGCTCTACCTCTGCCTCTGCCTCTGCCCCTTGGGGCTTCACTCCCGCCACTATTGCTGCGGGTAACTCTTCGAGGCGGCATTTTCTAATCATAGAAATAGTAAACATGTAAGCTTAATTCATTTCAAAGTGTATTATCCATAACACTCATCAAGTCCAGTATTCCAAGTTAATATCACACTTTTTGTCACCACATAGCGCATACAAGATGTGTGGTTCTCACACCATGAAATGGGTAATGTCTCAACAATAGTCCATCATAACAGTTGTAAATCCGTGTATATAATCATGTTTAGTCTAGCGGAGGTTGTCTATTTCCTCCTCTTTCGAGGTTTCAGACATAACCTCCTCAGGGTTAATCTCAATGTCCAAGGTCAAGCGCAATAGCATGATCTGTGAAGATCTCTTCGGGTTTAATACCCGGATTTTGATCAACCAACTCGGCGCGCAGAGGGAACGGAAGATCCAATAGAAGTATCCCATAAAAGAGTGAGCACAGGGGCTCTCTCATAGGGTGAAAGATCACATAATAGATAGATAAACAAATCAAGCAGCGAGGAACACATACACGAGATATAATATGCATACAGATCCTAGCATGCAAATCTACATGAAGGTTCCTACGTTATAGTCTAGGTCAAGTGTATTGCCTAATTCTATATAACCAATGGCTCTGATACCAATCTGTCACACCCCCGCTAAAAGCGGAAACACGGGGATGTAACGAGATCGGGATCGTCATAACACATGGTAAGCGATAGAGATGCAATATAATAAATGATGACAAGCGTGTCATGACGACACCTGACAACAAGGGGACTTGTGCTTAGTCAATATTCACGACATCATAGCCATAAGCATAAACATGATAAACGATTCACATAACCAAATAAAGATAAAATTGTAAATGTATTTTCCCACAATCCGGGAACAAATATCAAAAGATTGTAATTGTTAAATCAAACTACAACATTGTATCAAAATAATTGTTTGTCAAAATATGTTTAGTCTCAAAAATGCATCCTAGGGTCTCCACTAAGGCAACACACCTAGATTTCTCAGTTTGCATGATCACCTGAAAAGATATGCTCAAAATGGTCAACAAAATTGTTGGTGAGCTCGCAGGTTTAAGTAATGAATAAGTAAGTGATGCTGTATATAGTAAGCGTTGTGGATACCGTGAATACAGTTATATAAACAAGTAAAATCACATGACAATGAGCTTTGCAACCAAACCTAGCGACGTACACAAAAATATTGTCGGCATATATTCACCACAGGGCCCGTTCCTGGCCACTGATGGTACCAACTAGTATACCAACGAACAAGGGTGGGGGTGTCAACCCAGTAGTACTACCAATACCTAACCGTCGGTTCCCACACTGGAATTAAATAGTTGCAAAGATAGAACCACACAGCAGACCCAAGCATGTATCAGATAAGTACTCGTAAAACAGTATCACGTTGATTCCATGTATGTAAAATGTAAGTAAGTTGTACAGCATTGAAAATGGGTGAGCATACTTTTCCCCCAAGTTGTAAATGATTGAAATATTGTAAGCGTAAAAAGGGGCCACGAAACTCACTTGTTAGGTGGTAAGTATGTATGATCAATGTATCCAAATGTGGTATGCAATGAACGGTCAAACACCTATTGACAGTTATTGTTAAGCATTAATGATATGAAATAAGCGCATAATAATGATTTGTCGGTTCGGGTTGTATCGGCTGGGTCGCGTGTAACACACACAAACAGACACACGTACTAGATCTTATGTAGATCAAAGTACTAGACATTGTCGCCATTGCTGATAATATTTGAGTAAAATTTTCATTGTTTTTAAAGAAGTATCAGATAAATATCGGTAGTTATAAGTCGGTTGATAATTGTAAAAGTTAGTTTGATTTGATTTGAATAGTATTTGTGGCCTTTTTAGCGTTGACTTTAATCTTTATGGCCGAACAATGGCAACAGTGTTAATGTTACCTCAACATCACACGACATACACACACCACGCACAAGAAGGGAAATCACACACAACAACTTCAGTCGCACGACAGGACCAGACGCACGACTCAACACTCCAATCGCACGAATCAACCCTCAATCGTGCGAATCAGCTTCATTCGTACGATTGAGCCTTCATTCGTAAGACTAGCATTCAGTCGTACCACACAACACACAATCGCACGACTCAACCTCCATACGCATGAATCAACCTTCAGTCGTGCGAATCAGCTATATTCGTACGATTGAACCTTCATTCGTGCGATTGGACTCAAGTCGTGCGATACACGCTCAATCGCATACATTCATTCGGTCACCTGACTCAATCGCACACATTCATTCGCTCGCATGACTCAATCGCACACATTCACACAGTCGCACGACTCAGTCGCACAACATACCTAGTCGCACAACTCAGTCGCACGATTGACTCAGACGCATGGCTCAGTCGCACGACTCACCCAGTCGCACGACTCAATCGCATGACAGACCCAGTCGCCTGGACAGCAGAATCGCGACTGTGGACGGGCTGAGCAGCCGTCGGCTGCTCCAAACACGAGTTTTACACAACAATGACTTCCAAAAACACTCTACATGCATACGCAAACAAGAAGCACGCGCAGAAAGACCTCACACGCACCCACACGACCTCATGTGTTCGGGTTGAACCCGAACACCCGAAGCCCTAGAATGGATAACCATGAATGAGCAAGAAAAGGGACAACCAAAGTCGTCTACCTGCTAGAATAGAGTAGACTAGGCTGTAGATGAAGTCTAGACGACGAAAACGAGACCAAGCGGGTCGGATTTGGTGCTAGGATGAAGATGAGAGGAGAAGAAGAGTATGAAGGAGATGAAGATGAAGATGAAGTGATTAGGTCTGGAAAATGGGGCTTTTTATACCTATTCCAAGTTTGCAAAGTGTCAAGTTTAGTCCCTGCACTTAACCCCCGAGTTTCCCAAATTTGTTTCGGTTGAAAAACGACTTTGTTAGGGTAATTATATTAGTTATAAAAATGTATTTAATGATATTTATAATTTAAAAATGGTTTTATTAGTGACGTTTATTTTATATAAATATGATATGTTTGGCGCTTACGATGTTGAAAGTTTTAAAAGTTTTTAAGGATAGCATATGATTACAATGAAGGCACAAGCACAACGATGATAAAGCAAGCATAGTATCCACATAAATAGTTAATAAAGATGAGGAATGATTGATCAAAGAATAGTTAACGGAAAGCCTCATTAATTGACGGACCTTAAGGTGACGGATGTCACAATTGTCCTTACTATCAGACACCTAGGAAGAAAGTTGAACTTCGGGAACCAAAACCTAGGTCTTCTAAGAGGAGCTCAATGACTCCACCTAGAAGAGCTAGTAAACCTAAAGTTCAACCCATTAGCTAGTCGTCTGTTTATCACAAACAGGCCTTACACAAAGCTGGTTTATGGAAAGAAAAATCAACCTCAAAGTCTGATAATAAGAAGAAGAAGACACCTGAGCTTCCCTCACCATCTAAAGGTTAATGGGTTGAATTTATGATGTGTGATGCCTCTAGGAAACCCAAGCTAGTAAAGGCTTGGGTCCCTAACCTGAACTAATGTTTTCAATTGAATGTGCAGGGTGTTCGCTATAGTGCTGAAACCAACACATGGATTGTCGATAGCGGAGCATCAAGGCACATGACTGGGAACAGGTACTCTTATCAAACGTCAAACAAATAAAAGGAGGCCATGTTTCATTTACTGGAAACAAAGGAGGGTATATCACAGCTCAAAGGGAAGTGGAAAATCAAAAAGTGAAGTTTGATAAAGTAAACTACGTTCAACAACTTCAAAATAACTTACTTTTTGTATCCCAAATATGTGACAAAGGCTTTAAGGTAATATTTGACAACAAGAAGTGCTATGTCCTGAAAAGGACTATGTGATCCCGGAGGACCAAGTCTTAATGTCTGCCTCAAGATATAATGACCTTTATGTCTTGGATCTTTCAAAGGCCTCCACAACGGATCAACAAGTTCAGTGCTTCTTGTCAAAGGCTACTGAGAAGGACTCCATCTCCTGGCATCGGAGAATGGGACACATTAATCCACAGAAAATGAATCACTTGATCCATAATGATCTAGTGAGAGGAGTTAACGCCAAAAACTTCCAACTTCTGGATTTCTGTGTGGCGTGCAAGAAAGGAAAACAGACGAAGAAGTCTCATAAGGAAAAGAAATTTCATTCCATCGATCTTCCTCTCGAACTTCTTCACATGGATCTGTTTGGTCCAGTTAGTACAAGAAGCATTGCAGGCGACTTGTACTGCTATGTGGTTACTGATGACTACTCAAGATTTTCTTGGGTAATGTTTTTGAAATCCAAATCAAAAACATTTGAGTCTTTCAAGGAATTAGTAACTAAACTGGAGTCTCTCTACAAGTTGAAGGTAAGGCAGGTACGCTCAGACAACAAAACCAAGTTCAAGAATCAGTGGATGGAGGCTTACTACAAGGAAAAGGGAATTGTGCACCAGTTCACCTCTGCCTACACAACTCAAATGAAAGGCGTTGCTGAGAGAAAGAATCACAGCTTGATAGAGACAGCACGGACAATGCTAGCAGACTCGAAACTGCCTATCCAATTCTGGAATGAGGCAGTGGCAAATGCGTGTTACACGTTAAATCGAGTTCTGGCAGTTAAACGCCATGGCAAGACGTGTTACGAGTTACTACAACGACGTAAACCTATTCTAGAGTATCTCGAACCGTTTGGCACACCGTGCACCCTACTGAAGAAGACTTAGGAGGGAAAATTCAGCGAGAAGGCTGAAGAAGGTATCTTTCTAGGATACAACATACCGAACAAGAGAGTTTACAAGCACTCAACGGGTCTAGTAGAAGTGTGGTGTAACGTGGACGTTCAAAGTGTAGGTACATGTGTCCCTAGTTTCTGAACTGATTGTAATATGTTTTTAGTGTCTTACGCTTATGTAATAGTTGGGTACTTAATGAAATGAAAATGTTTGGTTGTGTTTATAATGTTTAATATTTCATTAATGAGTTGTTTAACGCATATGGACTTGATTATACAGGTTTGTGGTTGTTTGAATGAATCTTGATAATGTAATGACAAATGAATACATTCAAACTGAGTAATATAAAGTTCTCATGCGAATGGCCCATGCGAATGGACCATACGCATGAACAACTTCATGCGAATGACTCAGTCGCATGACTAAACCAGGAGACTGGATCAGTCGTATGATTGTAACATGAGATTGGCTCAGTCGCACGACTAAACACTCAGTCGTGCGAATGGATCAACCGCATGGCTCAATCGCACGACTGAACCATACTAATGATTCAGTCGCTCGAATGAGCAAGCCTAACCTATAAATACCACCTAATTCGTGGAAAAACGTAACAATTCATATCACTTCGACTCCAGACGTACCCTAGCCTTCTAGAGACCTCCAAGAACCTGTTCTAAGTTCACAGATCGCACTAGATCGATTCCATATCGTTCTTAATGTTTAGATTCAATCCATAATTGATTCGACGTGCGTTCTCACTGAATGGATCACCAATCAAATAGGATTTCGCACTATTTGATTCGGTATACATGTTAATCAGTTAGTATTTTGTGCAATACACAATCCTAACAAGTGGTATCAGAGCTTTGGCTCTTGATTACGTGTGATTCAATCGTTTTTGATACAAAAAATTGTGTTTTTTTACTAAAAACGCAATCTTTTCGTGTCAAACGGTGTCTTGGACGTCTCCTGCTCATAAAGTTTGTTTTTTTCCGACATACGGCGATTAGGGTTAGTGAAAATTCGGGTTTTTACGGCCAAAACACCTTAAACCCAGAAATTTTCAAAATCCAGCAGCTTTAGTCGCATGATTGACTCAATCGCACGACTGGACATATTCGCATCCCTCATACGCACGATTGGACTCATTCGTACCTTCATTCGTACGACTGAGCAGACTGTTCGTATTGACCGCATCAGTTCATTCGCACGACTGGACCATCCGCATTAGTTCAGCCGCACGATTGAACCATTCTCATTGTTCAATCGCACGAATAGCCCAATTGCACAGCTCCATTTGCACAAGTGAAACAGTTTGTTCCAGAAACTAATGTTAATCGCAATGGAGGACCAATACTCAGCATTCACAGCAGGGAAAGACTCACGTATTCAGAATTTTCTGCTACTGGAGAGTGAAGTAGGGAATCACAACAAACCCCCTAAGCTAATCACTTTAGATGAATTCCCACACTGGAAGCAACGTTTCGAGATCTACTTAAATGGAGTAGATCCCAATATGTGGGAAGCCATTGAGACGGGGTATGACTGATGGACAAAAAGTCAAATACAATGCTGAAAAGAGGGTTTATGCTTTGCTTACTCAGTCAATTCCTAAGGATATTTTCCATCAATTTTCTAAGAACAAGCAAGAATAGAAGCTATGGGATGAGCTGGAGAAAAGGTATGACGGGAATGCGTCATTGAAAGCTATAAAAGGTAAAGAGTTGAAGAAGGAGTTCGACAACTTCTCATCGATGGGTAATGAGAGTTTGGATGATGTCATCGATAGATTCTACCACTTGATCAGTGAGCTGCACACTCATGGTGTCACAACGACCATGGAGGACAAAGTGTCAAACTTTGCAGATGGGTTGCCAGAGAAATGGGCTTCTTTTGTCTCAAATCTCAGACAGGATGGTATACTAGCGAAGGTGGACATAAATGATTTCATTCTGAATCTGAGAGAGGAAGCATTAAGGATGAAGTACAGAGCTCAAAAGTCTTTTTATACTCAGAATATAGCACTATACAACGCGACTCCACAAGTCAAGACGTCTGGAGCACCACTTCAGACAACCTTTGTGTCAAGCTCATCTGGTCCTTCACAAGCCTCTACTTCAGGGTCAGAAACGTCAGGGTCGTCTAGTACCCAATACATTGCATCTGAAGCAAATGCTACAAGACTGAAGACCGAGAATCTCGGAAATGTGATGGTAGAAGTAGCAAGAGAGTACATGGATCTCTTAGCAGCTGTAGTCCACTCCTATGATGGACTTGTTGCTAGGAAAATTGGAAACTGCCATCTGGCAGACGAGGACTACGAGCAGGTAGATGAGACAAAGCTGGAAATGATGGATATAATGTGGGCCTTAGCAAGTGCTGTCCGGAGAGCTAAGAACTTTGTCAAGAAGACCGGACAAAACTTGGTTGCTACTAAGGACACTACCTTTGGTTTTGAAAAGAGCAAGGTGACCTGTTTCAACTGTGGAGAAAAGGGGTACTTCAAACGAGAGTGTGTGAAGCCCAAGAAAACTTGAAACGGGAATCCATTCTCGTCCTTCACTCGTCAAGATAAGCCAATTAGCAGTCCTACTTCATCAAGCAAGGATCCAAAAGCCTTGACTGCTCATGATGATGAGGGACAGGACTGGAGCTTTCGGTTTGTCTCTCTGGGAGAATCCAATATCACTAGTGTGGAAGACTTAGATGATAATTCAACGAGTGAAGGAGATATTGCAGTAGAACTCGCGATGTCAAACATTGCAGAGACTGCAACTGAGGTGAACTATAAGCCTGAAGAGGGGACAACTACAACAAAGTCAGAATCACCAGAACCAGAAACATTAGACTCTGCTTTGATGGCTGATTCATCAGAACCTCCTCAGGTAAGTACTACTGACCAACTTTTTAATAATCATGCTTGTTTTGATTCTAATAAATTTAGGGAAAGCATAGATTTAAAATTTGCTAGGTTATTAGATCATAATGATAGCTTAGTAAAGGATTTGCAACTGTGCGTTGAGGCAAACAGAGTTTTAAAACAAAATGAGCATAGTTACAAAGAAAAGATAGACCTATTGAATAAACAGCTTAGGGAAACAGAAGTAGTAGCCTTTAACCAAGCTAATGACATTAGGTACTATCTTAACTCCCTAGAAGACACTAAGAAAAAAAAGCAGTTTTAGATGTAGAAGTCAATTCATTAAAGCAAAAACTGCATAGTTGGACAAGTTCATCTCATATTGTCCAACACTTAGTGAGAGAGCGTAACAATGGGGAGTGTTTGGGATATAAAGTGGTTTCACCACCACCTGAGACCTTGATGAACACTATAAAAGTAAACCAATAAATAACAATCCAATCAAGGATCATCTGGTGTCTACTCCTCTTGTAAGTGATCCAGATTCCTCGTGTACTTCAAATGAATCTAGAACTAAACAAAAGGAGGCCACTTTAAAGGCAAAAGGTAAAATGTCTTGTGTTAATCTGGAAAAAGAGTTTGAAAAGGTTAATATAAAATCAGGGTCAAACAAAGTCAAATTTGAATCTAAAAAGACTATTAATGTTAACCAATCACGAGTTTCATGTCAAAGTCCAGATAAACAAAATGGAAAAGATGTTAAGAATGTTAAAACAATTAAGTTTGTTAAACAAGATAAAACATCAAAAGAGGTAGAGTCAAATTTCAAACAGAACAAAGTCACTCGAGTGTCACACACGCCTCCACAAAGACAGTTTAATCATAATGTTGATAGCAGGTCATGCTACAACTGTGGAGAGTGTGGACACATTGCTTCTTACTGTCCTTACTATCAGACACCTCGAAAGAAAGTTGAACTTCAGGAATCAAAACCTAGGTCTTCTAAGAGGAGCTCATTGACTCCACCTAGAAGACCTACTGAACCTAAAGTTCAACCCGTTAGCCAGTCGTCTGTTTATCACAAACAGGCCTTACACAAATCTGGCTTATGGAAATAAAAGTCAACCTCTGTGTCTGATAATGAGGACAAGAAGACACTTGAGCTTCCCTCACCATCTAAAGGTCAATGGGTTGAATTCATGATGTGTGATGCCTCTGGGAAACCCAAGCCAGTAAAGGCTTGGGTTCCTAACCTTAACTAATGTTTTAAATTGAATGTGCAGGGTGTTCGCTACAGTGCTGAAACCAACACGTGGATTGTAGATAGCAGAGCATCCAGGCACATGACTGGGAACAGGGCACTCTTATCAAACGCCAAACAAAAAAAGGAAGGCCATGTTTCTTTTGCGGGTAACAAAGGAGGATATATCACAGCTCAAAGGGAAGTGGGAAATCAGAAAGTAAAGTTTAATAAAGTGAACTACGTTCAACAACTTCAAAACAACTTACTTTCTGTATCCCAAATATGTGACAAAGGCTTTAAGGTTATATTCGACAACAACAAGTGCTATGTCCTGAAAAAGGATTATGTGATTCCGGAGGACCAAGTTTTGATGACAGCTTCAAGATATAAAGATCTTTATGTCTTGGATCTTTCAACGGCTTCCACAACGGATCATGAAGTTCAGTGCTTCTTGTCAAAATCTAGTGAGAAGGACTCCATCTCCTACCATCGGAGAATGGGACACATTAATCCACGGAAGAATCACTTGATCCAAAATGATCTAGTGAGAGGAGTTAACGTCAAAAATTTCCAACTTCCGGATTTCTGTGTGGCGTGCAAGAAAGGCAAACAGACGAAGAAGTCTCATAAGGAAAAGAAAGTTTATTCCATCGAGCTTCCTCTTGAACTTCTTCACATGGATCTGTTTGGTCCAGTCAGTACAAGAAGCATCGCAGGCGACTTGTAATGCTATTACTTATGACTACTCAAGATTCTCTTGGGTAATGTTTCTGAAATCCAAATCAGAAACATTTGATTCTTTCAAGGTAAGACAGGTACGCTCAGACAACGAAACCGAGGTCAAGAATCAGTGGATGGAGGCTTACTGCAAGGAAAAGGGAATTGTGCACCAGTTCACTTCTGCCTACACGCCATAGATGAATGGCGTTGCTAAGAGAAAGAATCGCAGCTTGATAGAGACAGTACAGACAATGCTAGCAGACTCGAAACTGCCTATCCAATTATGGAATGAGGCAGTGGCAAATGCATGTTACACGTTAAATCGAGTTCTGGTAGTTAAACGCCATGGCAAGACATGTTACGAGCTACTACAACGACGTAAACCTAATCTAGAGTATCTCGAACCGTTTGGCGCACCGTGCACCCTAGTGATGAAGACTCAGGAGGGAAAATTCAGCGAGAAGGCTGAAGAAGGTATCTTCCTAGGATACAACATACCGAACAAGAGAGTTTACCACAACTCAACGTGTCTAGTAGAAGTGTGGTGTAATGTTGATGTTCAGAGATACACCACACCACCTACTGGAAAAGGACCCGCTTACTTTTTCGACTATGATGGATTATTCAAGTCCTTCAACATACGTATCTCCACTTCTGAGGAAGAGTTAGCAACCAGGATGATGTATGATGTCTTGAACTCACCGTCACTAGATTTAACATCATCTGGTTCACAAGGTGACTCGTCTCACCACTCAGGAGGAGCACTAGAAGCAAGTGACTCCTCCTCAGAAGATGAAGCTGTGGAAAATGACCAGAACAATCAGGAGGAACAGGTTCCCATTCCTGCAAGTCCACAAGCATCTAACAGTGATGCCTCTTCGACTTCGGAACCTCAAACTCCTACTACCTTAGATGCAGAACAAAACGTTCATAATCTTGACTCTGAGGTAATTTCTCCCACCATTCTAGGATCACGTTTAAATGTTTATCATCCACTGGACAATGTCATTGGGGATGTCAGATCAGGAGTGCAGACCATAAATCAACTATACTCAGCTGATTATGCCTCTATAATAGAAAAAGGATACATTCACGACGGTGCTTATCGTTGTTTTGTCTCGCAGTTTGAGCCAAAATACGTCAGTGAAGCATTGAATGATGAGGCATTGGTGAGTGCCATGCAAGAAGAACTTCTTCAGTTCAAGAAGTTAGGCGTATGGACTCTGGTGGTTAGACCTAAAGGTGCTAAGATCATTGGCACCAAATGGGTCTTGAAATGCAAGAAGGATGACCAAGGCGTCATCATCAAGAACAAGGCTCGACATGTAGTTCAAGGATTTCGACAAGTCTAGCGCATAGATTACAATGAAGTGTTTGCACCCGTGGCAAGAATGGAAGCCATCCGCATCTTCCTTGCCTGTGCATCATATATGAAGATTAAAGTTTATCAATTGGATATGAAGAGTGCATTCCTTCATGGTGAAATCCGAGAGACAGTGTACGTCAATCAACCCGAGGGATTTGAAGATCCGAATCATCGGGACAGAGTTTACAAACTCGACAAGGCTTTATACAGGCTTCATCAAGCTCTAAGGGCCTGGTATGAGAACCTCTCGACTCACCTTGTGTAACATGGATTTCGCAGAGGTGTTATTGATTGCACACTGTTTATCAAAGAGAAAGATGGTGACTTGCTGCTTTTTAAAATCTATGTTGATGATATCATCTTTGGGTCAAAGAACAAAGATTTATGTAAAGAGTTTGAAGCAGTAATGAAGGCTGAATTTGAGATGAGTGCCGTGGGAGAGATGAAGTTCTTTCTCGGGTTACAGGTGGATCAAACACCAAAGGGAATATTCCTACCTCAGACCTAGTATGTAGGAGATATTCTCAGTCGGTTTGACATGGAGAATGCTTCTGCAACTGGGATTCCACTCGCTACAAACCATGATATAGCACCCAATGAGAATGGTGATCTGGTCGATGCAACCATGTACCGAGGAATGATTGGATCTTTCATGTACCTCACTGCCTCAAGACCTGATATCATGTATGCTACATGTCTATGTTCAAGATATCAGGCAAAGCCAATGGTTAACCATCTGATAGGGGTCAAAAGGATATTTCGTTATCTGAAGGGTACACTAACACTTGGGTTGTGGTATCCTCATGATGATGACTTTGAGCTCACGGCGTATAGTGACCCATATTACGGTGGCTGCAAGATGAATTACAAGTCTACATCAGCAGGGTGTCAATTCTTTGGGAGGAGATTAGTGACATGGCAGTGTAAGAAGCAGACCTCAGTTGCATTGTCAACCTGTGAAGCCGAATACGTTGCGGTTGCAAGTTGCTGTTCAAAAATCATTTGGATTCAACAGCAAATGCGGGACTACGGTTTAAATTTCTCTTCTACTCCTATTTTTGTTGATAACTCTGCTGCAATTGCAGTAACTAAAAATCCGGTACAACATCCTAAGACCAAACACATCGGTATAAAATATCACTTTATACGTGACTACTTTGAAAAGAATTTAATCGATTTGGTAAAAATAAACACTGATTTTCAACGCGCTGACCTCTATACAAAGGCTTTTGACAAACCACGTTTTCTATATTTGTTAGAGGTCAACGACGTTAAAAAGAAAAGTGATGTAATTCCAGATGATGACCATGTGTAGTCCGATGCATTTATTCCATTTTTTTATCTTTTTCTTTTTATTTCTTTATTTATTCTATTTTCTGTTTACATTAAATTCATGTTATTTAGTTGTCTATTAAAATCCTAAAAAACGTAAAACAGTTACGGTTTTAGAATTTTAGGGGGAGAATAGGTCAGCCAGTAACATTAAAATAAAAAAAACAAGGGAGAAGGAGAGGCTAGCTGATAGAAAGTAGATTGTATCTGGGATACCGATTCAAATACTTTGGAGAATGATAGTACACAGGAACAAATCAAGTGGGACTTTAAAAATTTAAATTAGATAAGATGCCAAATTCAAAGTATAAGTCTGTGTAGTCTGAGCAATATAAAATGAAAAATGATAGCAAAACTGGTTACTACAAAGGTAACACAACGAAAGTAGACCTAGAGGTTGCTAGACCCCAGATGATATATCGGTAGATTCAACACAATAGATGATTAGACCTGGTTGGTGATCTCAAGATCAAACTAAGTTGTTCAACTGACTGTGGGTTCCCATCTTATCACTGGTTAACAAAATCAACAATATTCCAATAAGGGGTGACGAGCAAATAAACGCCACAAATGTGAGCGGATGACCATAAATAGAGCAAAGCACGAAAAAAATGAAAAGCAAACGCTATCAAACTAATAACTTATGTTGTTGGTGCGTTATGTGCAAAAGAAAAATGAAAATGCTCTAACAAGAAGATAGGTTGTGTGCCTCTTTGTTGTGAGATGGCACTGACCTGAGGATAAGCATAACCTAGATATTCTAGAATTCATTGTTGTTTGCCGCCTCTCTGCTGTGTGATGGCACTGACCTGAGGCTAGGCTTATCTTTGAAAGCTCTAAGAATAGTCTCTTCTTGTCAAAATACCCGTAGACCGCTCAAATGTTGGTTGAAATAATTAAACCTTAAACTATCACCAGTCTGTGTCAAAAATCTGTGTATGGATTTAAGAGGACCAACATACTGACAATCATCATGGCTACAATTCTTGAAAGTCGAAATCAATGTGGGGATCTAATAGTACCGGTATGATTTCCTAAATTTGCTAACGACTCTCGATGAAAAACAAGAAGTGAGCATCAAAAAGTTTTTGATAACATGTCCCAAATGATTTGAATTGCATGTATGATTCCAAAATGAATTGGTCCAGTTATGGTCAAAATAAATTGAAGCTGCCTATTCCGGAACCGAATCCAGTAGATTTCTATCTTAGGATTTACACCTCACAAAAGGTCAAAAACAAGTTTAGTTTTGTACTTCAGCTTAAGTCTTTTATTTTATTAAAATTTAGTCAATTCAGTTTGTTTAATATCGGACTACATCATGGAATTCAGCAAGGGAGTAAATCACCTAAAAGGGTTACGTCTAAGGTGACCACACGTATTTTCAAAAAGGTAAATGAGTCACGTCTGAGGTGACAAAGTGCTTAAAAGGATCACGTCTGAGGTGGTCAAAAGTTTTTCAAGTTAAAAATGATCATGTCTGAGATGATCAAATGTTCATAATGTTAAATCAACAGTTTAAAAGGGTTTAAATATCAAATGGTCATAAAGTAAGAAAATTTCATGAGTATGACCCATTCGCACGACTGGACCATGAGTATGGACCAACCGTACGAATGGACCATACTCATGCCTTTTATAGCTAAATGGACATGAGTATGGACCATTCAACCGAATGGCTTATACGAATGTGCCATTCGGCCGAATGAGAGTGTGCGAATGAGCCAGTCGCACGACTAATCTCCAGTCGGACGACTGAAGGTGAGCGACTGATCCAATCGCACGACTGAGGTCCATTCGCCCGAATGAAATGAGCGAATGGGTCCAGTCGTACAATTGAATTCAGATTTAGAATAAATAGAGGGGAGTCGGTCGTAGAGACTCATCACTCCCAAAATAGCCCTAAGTCGCACGACACGTAGTTACTCTGCCAAATTTTCGTTTGATCATTATATACCATTGATTGCTGTGTACTGATGATTTGCACTGATTATACAAGTATAATGCAGTGCAATCCATCTCTATTTCACTCAATTTGATTCCATAATCTGGACATTCGGACCTAACCAAGAACCAAAACTTGTTTGGACAAATAACCTAACAAAACTAAGTAAAATATTGAAATCAAAGTTGTTAAGTGCTAAATAGAGTGATTGCGAGTCTAATGAACCAAAACATGATGTCTAATCTTAAGAATTGGTCAAAAATTGAATTTGAATTGAACAACCAGACTGTCATGCGAATGGACAGGTTGATGAACTTCATTCGCATGACTAAGGTGTGCGAACGGCTAAACCGGACAACAGAACCATGCGTATGAGTTCAGTCGCACGACTAGTGTAAACGCATGAGTTTGCATACGTATGAGCCTAGTCGCACGCTCAGTCGTACGTATGAGGCCATTCGCACGACTGGATCTCAGTCGCACTGCTCATTCGCACGACTTGATCTCAGATGCACAGTCTCATTCGCATGACAGAACAAAAACTTTTCAAGTCCAAATGATTCAAGTGACTACTTATCGATGGATACTAATGTTTATATTCATTGTGTAACAGATGGCTAGTCGTTGGACTATGAGCACCAAGCACAACATCTGTGCTCATCTGGATCTGACATCGAGGAACGCAGCTGATTTTTTGGGCATTATCATATTTCTACAGAGATCTAAGATTTTCTATGCCATTTCTACACCTTGTACACCTTACCGCTCCATTCAGCAGGCCTTCTGGGAAGGCGCACTTGTTGATAGATCTTCAGAGCCTCATTGCATCAGGAGTTCGATATTTGGAGAGGCTATAGAGATCACCGAGGATGATCTTCGGACGGTGCTGCAGTTCGGGGATGATGCTGATTGTCCCACTAGATTACACCCTCTTACAGTCCGAGGATGTTTCATGCGAGCTAAGTACTCTAGGGACATCAACGCAGGGGTGCTCAACAAGAGCAACCTATGCCCCCAGTTCAAGTACCTCGCACATGTGCTGCTGAAGTGTATTGCTTCTCGGAAAGGAGGGTTTGATGAGCTCTCAGATCAGATACAGAACGCTTACGCAGCGTTGGTGCTGAACCACCCGTTCAGCTTTTCAAGGATGATGTTCACCTACTTGGTGGAGAACATTGAGGGGAAGGGGAAGGAGGGATTCTGTATGTACCCTCGATTTATTCAGATGATCATTGATCAGAAGCTCCCTCAGCTACAAAAGGAGAAGGAGGACGCGGTGGTACTCGAGGTGATGGACGATACCACCTTGGGTAGGATGAAGGTCTACAGGGGAAAGCAGGTGAAACCCCCTGTGAGACGACTGTTTGGACATTTGAGTAGAGTGGACTACGTGGTGCCAACGAAGAGGAAGTGGCGTCACGATGATAGTGACTCGGACTCTGAGCCGATTGTGCTCCCATCCGATGATTCTGATGACGATGACAGTGGTGATGGTGGTGATACTGGTCCCACCCAGTCTAGGGCCACTACTGCAGATGTTATATCATCATCATCCACCCACGGAGGAGCAGAGATAGCAGGATTCCATCAGGATTTTCAGGCTGAAGAGGAGGACGAGTCGGACGAGGTGCCGTTGACTCGGACGGTGGGCAGCAAAGTGATTACCACCGAGAGAGGTATTAGGGCGGTAGGTGGACGCCAGGGTGAGTCTGGGGAGGCTGTTACTGATCTATCTTACACCCCAGACTAGCCCAGCAGCCAAGGGGGAGCATTCTCCTCGAAAGAATCGAGGAAAAAGAGGATGGCTCAGCCTCATGGGATGAATAGTAAGAGAAGGAGATTTACTTTGATGACCACCACAACCACCACCACAACCACCACCACAGCTACCACCACCACTACCACACCCTCTACCACTATTACTACACCACCTACCACTACATACATCCCATCTACCACCATATCTACCACACCCACTCCACCACCACTTTCATCTATACCAACCCCAATCTTCACCACTGCCACCACTACCACCACTAGACACCAAGCCGGCCCATCATCACACCCCGCCTATACATCTGGATCACCTTACCTCCCAATGGGGTAAAGGAACAGCTCTCGGCACTTAACCGTATGGTGCTGAGGCTGTTGGCTGCCGATGACGAGAAGACTGCTCAGATTCGTCAGCTGGTAGATCTTACTGCTACCCAATCTCTGCAGATATCTCAGCAGGCACAGCAGATATAGCAGCAGGTCCAGATGATGGATGCACAACGCGAAGAGATGTCCCAACTTCGAGAGCAGAATGTCCAATCAGCTAAAAGGATAGAGGAGTTGGAGACCACCAACAAGACCATCATGCTGCGGCTCAAGGGATCCAAGGACGAGCCTTTAAAGATCGAGGAAGGGGATGGAGATGATAGTGATAATGACAGTGTTGATGATGATGACGATGACAGTGAGGATGACACTGATGCTGGTGATGATGCTGGTGATGAGGATGTTGATGATGATGAATATGACATATCTACTGTGGGTGCCACACCTGCAAGTGAGAGGAGGACAAAGAAATCACAAGACCAAAGTGCCTCCACAACCGCCCCGTCAGCAGAAGAGAATGTGATCCAGGACTTGAGCCATGCAGTTGATCCATTCGCACGACTGAGTGTTCAGTCGTGCGAGTGAGTCAATCTCATGTTAAACTCGTGCGACTGATCCAGTCTCCTGGTTCAGTCGTGCGACTGAGTCATTCGCATGAAGTTTTTCATGCGTATGGTCCATTAGCATGGGTCATTCGCATGAGAACTTCGTATTACTGAGTTTGAATGTATTTATTAATCATTACATTATCCAGATTCATTCAAACAACCACAAACCTATATAGTCAGTCCAATAAGCGTTAAACTACTAAACAATAAAATAATAAACATTATAAGCACAACCATATTTGTATTTCATTAAGTACCCGATCAATTACATATGTGTAAGACAATAAAGACATATTACATTAAGCTCAGAAACTAGGTACACATGTATCTACACACTCTGTGAAGGGAGTGATGAAATCAGAAGCATTAGGAAGGACACCCTTCGTTCACAATATGAAACCTTTCATCATATTAAAGGAGAACAAAGTTCCACCCATGGCTAGAGAGGTCAGATATAGGTTATGTTCATCAATATGTGTTGAAAGATATAAAGTCCATGCTCAACAACTGGCTGATAAAGTTAAAAAAATAATGATTTTGAATGAATCTCATGTAAGAGAACATAAATTATATCAAATGAAAATTAACTCTTTACAATAGGATTTAGATAAACTTGTTTCAAAAAATTATAGTTAAAAAGCACAAGTTGATCATCTGACCACTTCCTTAACTAAATCCATTGTTGATCATACATCAACTGAAGTGAAACTTCAGAAATTTCAACTTTCATCTCAGCAATATGAGAAATTATTAAATTCTCATATTGAATCAAAGAACATGTATGGGTTGGGATAAGTGTTGTTGCACCTCCTATAAACAATAATTACTCACCTTTACCTAAATCAATGACAAATAATTTGTCAAATCATTTTGTGCCAAACACCAAGTTTGAAACAAACTCTAATCAACAAGGTAATCATAATGAAACTAAGGTGAAAGAAACTGAGTCTTTGAATCAGAAAATATTAAACAAAATGACTCAAAATTTGACTTTTATGAGTGTGATGATTTGGATGATTCTGATAAACATGATGATGATCTACTGAACATTGGTAAGAATGTTTCTTTTGAAACACTCATTCCCGAAGTTCTTGAAGAAACAAAGTTGTCATATCCTCCAAAACAAAGAAACATGCTGAAGACTATTTGCAAGAGAATAGCTCAGCTAAATGAAGGTCTTCAAGAACTTCATCAGCAATAAAAACCTTCAAATGAAGAACTTGAAAGTGTGCATCTACTGAGGAAGTACATACATCTTCCGTAGAAAAAGGAAAGAAGAAATAATCAGCAGATCTTCAGCGGAAGAAGAAACCTTCTTCAGTAGAAGATATACAGAAAACCAAATCTATTGATTCAGTAGATGATCTGTGGAAGGAAAATCAACAGTAAACACATCAAAGCCTCAAAAGCTGAAAAAGGATAAATCAACTGCAAAATTGGAGAAGGATGCAAAACCTCAAAAGTTGACAAAGAAGAAGAAAGCAATTGATTCTGACAAAGAATCAGAGGACACGTATTGCAAATGGTGTGATATTTTTGATACATATGTACCTAGATCCTAATATGAATGTAATATGTTGTGTTTGTCTTACACTGATGTAATGTTTGGAATATTAATGAAATGAGAATGGTTGTTTGTGATTTATAATATTTAATACTTCATTAATGAGTTGATATTGAATTGGTTAAATAGGTTGTGATTGTTTGAATTGATACACATAATGTTATATTAATGAATACATTCAAACTTAACAAAATGAAGTTCTCATGCGAATGGCCCATGCGAATGGACCATACGCATGAATAACTTCAGGTGAATGACTCAGTCGCACGACTGAACCAGGAGACTGGATCAGTCGTATGATTGTAACATGAGATTGGCTCAGTCGCACGACTGAACACTCAGTCGTGCGGATGGATCAACCGCATGGCTCAATCGCACGACTGAACCATGCTAATGGTTCAGTCGCCCGAATGAGCAACCCTAACCTATAAATACCACCCAATTCGTGGAAAAAGGTAAGCATTCATTCTATTTCGACTCGAGACGTACCCTAGCCGTCCAGAAGCCTCGAAGTTCATACTCCATGTTCATAGAACGCTGTAGATCGATTCCTAATCGATTCTTAACGTTTGATTCAATACCTTATTGATTCTACGTGCGTTCTCACTGATTGGATCGCCAATCAAATAGGATTCCGCACTATTTGGTTTGGTTTACACATTAATCAGTTGGTGTTTCGTTCAAATACCAGATCCTAACAAGTGGTATCAGAGCTTTGGCTCTTGATTACGTGTGATTCAATCAATTTTGATACAAAGTTTGTGTTTTTTCACTAAAAACGCATTCTTTTTGTGTCAAAAGTTGTCTTGGACGTCCCCTGCTCATCAAGTTTTGGTTTCTACGGCCTTAGGCGATTAGGGTTGGTGAAAATTTGGGTTTTTACGGCCAAAACACGTTTAACCTAGAAATTTTTGAAAAACAGCAGCTTCAGTCGCACGATTGACCCAATCGCACGACTGGACTTCATTCACATCCACCAGACGCACGATTGGACCGAGTCGCATCTTCATTCGTACGACTAAGCCTACCGTTCGCAGTGTTCATACGCATCAGTTTCATTCGCACGACTGGACCATTCGCTCAGTTCAGCCGCACGATTGAACCAGTCGCATAGTTCATTCGCACGGATAGTCCATTCGCATCACTCCAGTCGCACTAGTTAACAGATTGTTTCGGAGACTTAAAGTTAATCGAGATGGAGGATTAGATGTCAGCGTTTACAGCCGGGAAGGACTCATGGATCCAGAACTTACTGCTACTTGAGAGTGAGGTGGGGAATCATAATAAACCCCCAAAGCTTTTAACGTTAGATGAGTTTCCCCACTGGAAACAACGTTTTGAGATCTACCTCAATGCAGTGGATCCAAATATGTGGGAAGCTATTGAGACGGGTTACAGTATGCCGGTGGGAGCTGATGGGGTGAAGCTTACTTTAGGAGGAAAGATTGATGCTCAGAAAGTTAAGTATAATGCAGAAAAAAGAGTCTATGCATTGCTAACACAGTCTATTCCTAAGGATATTTTCCACCAGTACTCGGAGAATAAGCAAGCCAAGAATTGTGGGATGAGTTGGAGAAGAGATATGACGGGAATGCTTCGCTGAAGGCCATTTAAGCTAAGGAGTTGAAGAAAGAATTTGACAACTTCTCATCGATGGGAAATGAGAGTTTAGACGATGTCATTGATAGATTCTACCATCTGATGAGCGAGCTGCACACACATGGTGTTACTACTACCATGGAAGATAAAGTGTCAAATTTTGCAGACGGATTGCCAGAAAAATGGGCTTCTTTTGTGTCAAATCTGAGACAGAATGAAATGTTGGCAAAGTTAGACATCAATGATTTCATTCTAAAGCTGCGAGAAGAAGCACTTAGGATGAAGTACCGAGCTCAGAAGTCTTCATACACTCAGAATCCAGCTTTGTACAATGCCACTCCTCAAGTTAAGACGTCTGGAGCACCTCTTCAGACCGCCTTTGTGTCTAGCTCATCTGGTCCCTCACAAGCTTCTCCTTCAGGATCAGAAACGTCAGGGTCTTCTAGTACCCATTACATTGGATCTGAAGCAAATGCTACTAGACTGAAGACCGAGAACCTCGGAAACATGACAGTAGAAGTAGCTCGAGAGCACATGGATCTCTTGGCAGCAGTGGTCCATTCTTATGACGGACTTGTTGCTGGGAAAATTGGAAACTGCCATCTAGCAGATGAGGACTACGAGCAGCTAGACAAGACTGAGCTAGAGAGGATGGATATTATGTGGGCCTTTGCAAGTGCTGTCCGGAGGGCGAAGAAGTTTGTGAAAAAGACCGGACAAAACTTGGTTGCTACTAAGGACACTACATTTGGCTTTGACAAGAGCAAGGTGACCTGCTTCAACTGTGGAGAAAAGGGGCACTTCAAAAGAGAGTGTGTGAAGCCAAAGAAGATAGGGAACGGGAATCCATTCTCGTCCTTCACTCGTCAAGACAAGCAAGCTAGCAGTTCTACTTCATCAAGCAAGGATCCAAAAGCCTTGACTGCCCATGATGATGAAGGACAGGACTGGAGCTTTCGGTTTGTCTCTCCAGGAGAATCCAACATTGCGAGCGTGGAAGATTTAGATGATGATTCTGCGAGTGAAGGAGATATTGCAGTTGAGATAGCGATGTCAAATAGTGAAGAGACTGCAACAGAGGTCAGATACAAGCCTGAAGAAGGGACGTCTACAACAAAGACAGAATCACCAGAACCAGAGACATCTGATGCTGCGTTGATGGCTGATTCATCAGAATATCCTCAGGTAAGTACCACTGGTCAACTGTTTCAAAATCATGCTTGTTTAGATTGTAATACATTTAGAGAAAGCATAGATCAGAAATTTGCTAGCTTATTAGATCATAATGATAGCTTAGTAAAGGATTTGCAACTGTGCACTAAGGCTAATAGAGTTTTAAAACAAAATGAGCATAGTTACAAAGAAAAGATAGACCTTTTGAATAAACAGCTTAGGGAAACTGAAGTAGTAGAATTTAACCATGCTAATGACATTAGGTACTATCTTAACTCCCTAGAAGACACTAAGAAACAAAAAGCAGTTTTGGAAGTAGAAGTCAACTCTTTAAAGCAAAAACTGCACAGTTGGACAAGTTCATCACATATTGTCCAACACTTAGTGAGAGAACGTAACAACGGGGAGGGTTTGGGTTATAAAGTGGTTCCACCACCACCTGAGACCTTGATGAACACTAGGAGTAGACCAATATATAACAATCCCATCAAGGATCATGTGGTGTCTACTCCACTTGTTAGTGATCCAGATTCCTCATGTTCTTCAATTGAATCTGGAACAAAACAAAAGGAGGCCACTTCAAAGGCAAAGGGTAAAATGCCTTGTGTTAAACTGGAAAAAGAATTTGAAAAGGTTAATATAAAGTCAGGGTCAAACAAAATCAAATCTGAACCTAAAAAGACTGTTAATGTTAATCTTTCACAAGTCTCATGTCAAAATCCAGTTAACCAAAAAGGAAAAGATTTTAAAAGTGTTAAAACAATTAATTTTGTTAAACAAGAGAAAACATCAAAAGAAACAGAGTCAAAACCCAAACTAGGTGATGTCACTAGGGTGTCACACACATCTCCACAACGAAAGTTTAATCATAAAGTTGATAGCAGGTCATGCTACAACTGTGGAGAGTGTGGACACATTGCTTCCTTTTGTCCTTACTATCAGACACCTAGGAAGAAAATTGAACTTCAGGATTCAAAACCTAGGTCTTCTAAGAAGAGTTCCTTAACTCCACCTAGAAGAACTAGTGAACCCAAAGTTCAACCCGTTAGCCAGTCGACTGTTTATCACAAACAGGCCTTACACAAATCTGGTTTATGGAAAGAAAAGTCATACTATGTGTCTGATAATGAAGACAAGAAGGCACCTGAGCTACCCTCACCTTCTAAGGGTCAAGGAGTTGAATTCATGATGTGTGATACCTCTGGGAAACCCAAGCCAGTAAAGGCTTGGGTTCCTAACCTAAACTAATGTTTTACATTGTATGTGCACGGTGTTCGGTACAGTGCTGAAACCAACACATGGATTGTAGACAGCGGAGCATCCAGGCACATGACAGGAAACAGGGCTCTTTTATCAAACGTCAAACAAATAAAAGGAGGGCATGTTTCGTTCGCTGGTAACAAAGGAGGCTATATCACAGCTCAGGGAGAGGTTGGAAATCAGAAAGTTAAGTTTGATAAACTGAACTACGTTCAACAACTTCAAAACAACTTACTTTCTGTTTCCCAAATATGTGACAAAGGATTTAAAGTCATATTCGACAACAAGAAGTGTTACGTCCTAAAGAAAGACTACGTGATTCCGGAGGACCAAGTTTTGATGACAGCTTCAAGATATAAAGACCTTTATGTTTAGGATCTCTCAACGGCTTCTACAATGGATCATGAAGTTCAGTGCTTTCTATCAAAAGCTACTGAGAAGGACTCCATCTCCTGGCATAGGAGAATGGGACACATTAATCAACGAAAGATGAATCACTTGATCCAGAAGGATCTCGTGAGAGGAGTTAACATCAAAAGTTTCCAACTTCTGGATTTCTGTGTAGCATGCAAGAAAGGAAAACAGACGAAGAAGTCTCATAAGGAAAAGAAAGTTCATTCTATCGAGCTTCCTCTTGAACTTCTTCACATGGATCTGTTTGGTCCAGTCAGTACAAAGAGCATTGTAGGTGACTTGTACTATTTTGTGGTTACTGATGACTACTCAAGATTCTCTTGGGTAATGTTTCTGAAGTCCAAATCATAAACATTTGAGTCATTCAAGGAGTTAGTAACCACACTGGAATCTCTCTACAAGCTGAAGGTGGGACAGGTACGCTAAAACAACGGGACTGAATTCAAGAATCAGTAGATGGAGGCTTACTGCAAGGAAAAGGGAATTGTGCACCAATTCACTTCTACCTACACGCCTCAGATGAATGGTGTTGCTGAGAGAAAGAATAGAAGCTTGATAGAGACAGCACAGACAGTGCTGGCAGACTCGAAACTGCCTATCCAATTCTGGAATGAGGCAGTGGCAAATGCATGTTATACATTGAATCGAGTTCTGGTAGTCAAGCGCCATGGAAAGACATGTTACGAGTTACTACAACGACGTAAACCTAATCTGGAGTATTTCGAACCGTTTGGCGCTCCGTGCACTCTTCTGAAGAAGACTCAAGAAGGAAAATTCAGCGAGAAGGCTGATGAAGGGATTTTCCTGGGATACAACATACGGAACAAGAGAGTTTACAAAAACTCAGCGGGTTTAGTAGAAGCATGGTGTAATGTTGATGTTCAGAGATATACCACACAACCTACTGGAAAAGGACCCGCTTACTTCTTCGACTATGATGGATTCTTCAAGTCCTTCAACATCCCTATCTCTCCTTCTGATGACGAGTTAGCTACACGGATGATGTATGATATCTTGAATACACCATCTCTTGATTCAACATCATCGAGCTCACAGGGAGAATCATCTCATCACTCAGGGGGAGTAGTCGACGATAGTGACTCCACCTCAAAAGAGAAGATGAAGAAGATGACCAGAACAGTCAGGAGGAACATGTTCCAATTCCTGCAAGTCCACAAGCATCTAACAGTGATGCCCCTTTGACTTTGGAACCTCAAACTCCATCTACCTCAGATGCAGAACCAAAGGTTCATAATCTTGGCTCTGAGGTAGTTGTTCCTACCAATCCAGGATCACGTCTAAATGTCTATCATCCCCTAGACAATGTCATTGGGGATGTCAGATCAGGAGTGCAAACCAGAAATCAGTTGTACTCAGCTGATTATGCCTCGGTTATGGAAAAAGGATACATTCATGATGGTGCTTATCGGTGTTTTGTCTCGCAGTTTGAGCCAAAATACGTCAGTGAAGCACTGAATGATGAGGCGTGGGTGAGCGCCATGCAAGAAGAACTTCTTCAGTTCAAGAAGTTAGGTGTATGGACTCTGGTAGATAGACCTAAAGGTGCTAAGGTCATTGGCACCAAATGGGTCTTGAAATGCAAGAAGGATGACCAAGGGGTCATTATCAGGAACAAAGCTCGACTGGTGGTTCAGGGATTTCGCCAAGTCGAGGGGATTGATTACACTGAAGTATTTGCACCCGTGGCAAGGATGGAAGCCATCAGTATCTTCCTTGCCTATGCATCGTATATGAATATTAAAGTCTATCAATTAGATGTGAAGAGTGCATTCCTTCATGGGGAAATTCGAGAGACAGTTTATGTCAGTCAATGCGAGGGATTTGAAGATCCTTATCATCGAGACAGAATTTACAAACTCGACAAGGCCTTATACGGGCTTCATCAAGCTCCAATGGTCTGGTATGAGAAACTCTCGACTCATCTTGTGAAACACGGCTTTCGCAGGGGAGTCATTGACTGCACACTGTTTATCAAAGAAAAAGATGGAGACCTACTGCTAGTACAGATCTATGTCGATGACATAATCTTCGGTTCAAAGAACGAAGAATTGTGCAAAGAATTTGAAGCAGTTATGAAGGCAGAGTTTGAGATGAGTGCTATGGGGGAGATGAAATTCTCTCTCGGGTTACAGGTGGATCAGACACCAAAAGGGATATTTTTACATCAGACTAAGTATATGGGAGACATTCTCAGTCGGTTTGACATGGAAAATGCTTCTCAGCTGGGACTCCACCTGCTACAAACCATGATATAGCACCTGATGAAAATGGAGATCTGGTAGATGCCACAATGTACCGAGGAATGATTGGATCCCTCATGTACCTCACTGCCTCAAGACCTGATATCATGTATGCTACATGTCTATGTTCTAGATATCAGGCTAAGCCGAAGGTTAACCATCTGATCGGGGTCAAGAGGATATTTCGTTATCTGAAGGGTACTCCCACACTTGGGTTGTGGTATCCTCATGATGATGACTTTGAGCTCACGGCGTATAGTGACACGGATTACGGGGGCTGCAAGATGAATTACAAGTCTACATCAGCAGGGTGTCAATTCTTTGGGATGAGATTAGTGACCTGGCAGTGTAAGAAGCAGACCTCGGTTGCATTGTTAACCTGTGAAGCCGAATACGTTGCTGCTGCAAGTTGCTGTTCACAAATCATTTGGATTCAACAGCATATGCGGGACAACGATTTAAATTTCTCTTCTACTCCTATTTTTGTTGATAACTCTGCTGCAATTGCAGTAACTAAAAATCAAGTACAACATCCAAAGACCAAACACATCGGTATTAAATACCATTTTATAAGGGACTGTTTTGAAAAGAACTTAATTGATGTAGTAAAGATTAATACTGATTTTCAACGCGCTGACCTCTATACAAAAGCATTTAACAAACCACGTTTTCTATATCTGTTAGAGGTCAACGGTGTTAAAAAGAAAAGTGATGTTATTCCTGATGTTGATCATGTGTAGTCCGATACAATTAAGTCTAATTTTATTTTATTTATTATACTTTCTGTTTAAATTAAATTCATGTTATTTAGCTATCTATTAAAATTCTAAATTAATTAAATCCATTATGATTATAGAATTTTAGGGGGAGAATACGTCAGCCAGTAATATTAAAAAAAACACGAGGGAGAAGGAGAGGCTAGCTGATATAAGGTAGACCGTACCTGTGATACCGATTCAAACGCTTTGGAAAATGATAGTACACTGGAACAAATCAAGAGGGACTTTAAAATTTAATTTAGAAAAGATGCAAAATTCAAAATATAAGTCTGTGTAGTCTGAGCAATATAAAAGGAAAGATGATAGAAAAACTGGTAACTACTAAGGTAACACAACGAAAGTAGACCTAGAGGTTGCTAGACCACAGATGATATGTCGGTAGATTCAACACAATAGATGATTAGACCTGACTGGTGATCTCAAGATCAAACTAATTTGTTCAACTCACTGTGGGCTCCTATCTTGTCACTGGTTAACACAATCAACAATATTCCAATAAGGGGTAATGAGCATGTAAACGCCACAAATATGTGTGGATGACCATAAATAGAGCAAAGCACGAAGAAAAAAATGAAAGGCAAATGCTATCAAGCTAATAACTTATGTTGTTGGTGCATTATGTGCAAAAGAAAATTAAGATGCTCTAACAAGAAGATAGGTTGTGTGCCTCTTTGCTGTGCGATGGCACTGACCTGAGGATAAGCATAACCTAGATATTCTAGAATTCATTGTTGTTTTCCGCCTCTCTGCTGTGCGATGGCACTGACTCGAGGATTGGCTTCTCTTTGAGAGCTCTAAGAATAGTCTCTTCTTTTCAAAATACCCGTAGACCGCTCAAAAGCTCCTGAGGAATGTTGATTACCATATAAGTGTGGGATCCACAAATATTGGTTGAAATAATTAAACCTTAAATTTTCACCAATCTGTGTCAAAAGTCTGTGTATGGATTTAAGAGGACAAATATACTGGTAATCATCGTGGCTGCAATTCTTGAACGTTCGAATCAATGTGGGAATCTAATAGTACCAGTATGATTTCCTAAATTTGCTAACGACTCTGGATGAAAACCAAGAAGTGAGCATCAAAAGGTTTTGATAACAAGTCCCAAATGATTTGACTTGCGTGTATGATTCCAAAATTGAATTGGTCAGGTATGGTCAAACTAAATAAAAGCTGCCTATTCTGGAACCGAATCTAGTAGATTTCTATCTTAGGATTTACCTCTCATAAAAAGTCAAAAACAAGCTTAATTTTTGTACTTTAGTTTAATTTTCTATTTATTTAGTCATAACAGTTTGTTTGTTTTGTCGGACTACATCATGAAATTCAGTAAGGAATTAATTCACCAAAAAGGGTCATGTCAGAGGTGACCACATGTGTTTTTCAAAGGATAAATGGGTCACGTCTTAGGTGACGAATTATTTAAAATGATCACGTCTGAGGTGAACAAAAGTTTTTCAAGTTAAAAGGATCATGTCTGAGATGATCAAATGCGTATAATGTTGAGTCTATAGTTTAAAAAGGGTTTAAATGTAAAATGGTAAGAAATGCAGAAAATTTCTTAAGTATGACCCATTCGCACGAATGGACCATTAGTATTGACTTATCATACGAATGTGCGACAACCGGCCTCTAGGTTGCTATCCTAACCCTAATTTACTTGCATCATTATCCATCTTATGAGTGCTAATAATTGAAACAATTCAACCCTACCATGAAATTAGAAGCATTTCTTGTTACTTGATTCAAATTATGGTTTCTTATGATTTTTATTATTGACTTTTGTTAATTTAGATTTTTACCTTTTTAAAAATTAGTGTTCCGGGAATGTTGACTAGTCACCCTTGCAAAATTAATCTCAAGAGAAAACAATTAAATATGAGCATACACACTCACACTTATATAATTTCGGTCCATGCATGCAAAACCGCGTTTTAACGGGTCAAACGTAAAAACGAGATTTTCAACTATTAAAGGCCAAATTTCACAATTTAAGGACTTAAAATTTATAAAAATATCTTTTAGAGAATACCTACTGGTCCAAGATTCAAATTTATGAAAACCCTAAATTTATGGTTAAAACTCTCCGGCTTTTACCGCAACCGGGAGCGTTAAACGCATAGTTTTTAAAACCGGACCCGTAAACTGAAATTTTGAAACACTTACTCTATAATAAGTATGTCAGGATCAACGATCACAAGTTTGATGTATTAGAGAGTAATGCAGCGGACTGAGATCAATAATTAGACAAATTATAGCAAGAGTTTGATATTTGTAAACAAATAAGAGAGAATATATTTCTGTGATAAGGAATGTTTCAATAATGCCCAATATTATTGCTTAATCATTCAAATATTACAATAAGGTTGACACTCCTTATATAGAGTGCAATCACTGCTGTAATCACGGGATAGTGACAACTAGCAGATCTAGTACAAAAATAACTAACACTTAACAAACTACTGAAATGTTCACAACTACTGAGAACATGTCAGAGTGCTAAGTATAAAACATGAAACTACTGAAAGGAAACTACTGAAACTACAACGACTGAAGAACAAACTCTTCAGTCGTTTTACAAAACTACTGAAAAGATAAAACATAAAACTACTGAAAAGTAAACCGTCCCAACTACTGAAGAAGTCCTCTTCAGCTGTTATGACAACATCTGATATTTGGTCTTCAGCACTTGTGTCTTCAGACTTTGTCTTCAGCACTTGTCTTCAGACTTTGTCTTTAGTACTTGTCTTCAGACTTTGTCTTCAGCACTTGTGTCTTCAGACTTTGTCTTCAGGTGTTATCTTCAGCTGTTGTGGACTTCAGTAGTTGTTGTGACGTCTGTGGGACTTAAAGGTTTTTCTGATCCGGCTCATTGGTTCTTTTGGTCCAACAAACTCCCCCTGGACCAATGCAGCCAAAACCTTTAACTTTATTGAGGTCCCACTTATTGTTGGCAAAATGGTTAGTCTTTTTCCTTCTTGATCAGTTGAGAAGATGACCCATATAAGCACTGGCCTAGAAATAAGTCTCTAATGATTTGGTTGGCAAAGTATGGATGGGAGCTCTGTATTAGGGAATTGGACACTGAGGTGTTCCCCCATCCATGAGACTTACTTCCCATGTATAAGCCTGTAGGATTCTCTGGTATGCTCTGAGAAACATGATTTGTTCTTCCATGGTAAGATTCTCTGGTTCACCATCAAACAATCCTTCACGCCCATACAGCTCTGAGATGTACTTGGCCTGTTTGCCATTTTTGAGCTCAACTGTTGTGATCTATCTGTATGCAAACTCATCTGGGTGATTACCCTCAAGTAACAGACTGAGCTCATTTTGTTTGAAGTTTTCAAGCTTCTTGTAGACCAACCCCTTTTTAATAACTCTGTTCTCTAACATCTTTTGGGGTGGCTGTTTAGTCTCATAAGCCTTCTTGAAGTCTTCTACAATTTCCCAGGGTGATACTACAAGGACCACAGTGATCTCTTCATCTACGATCCTTTTTACCTGGCCCTTGTATCTCGCAGGAATGTCTTTCTTTACAATTCTGTGAGCCACCCTAGGATCAAGCCATATCCTCACCTTTTCCTTTTGATATTGAAATGTGTTGGCAAGGGTGTACAATCTCAGAGCCTCTTTCTTCATACTTATTATTGATGAAGAGGCAGCATAAGTTTTGTCTATGCTTTTCAGCATTTCCTCATCATGAAGCCTTTGCTGCTGTTCTTCTTCAATCTTTACTCTCACTGTTTCCATCTGTGAGGTGGGAGTGATGGGCATAGATTTGGCTTTAGGCAAAGTTAGGACTGCGGAAAGAGGCAGCCTATCTTCTTCCTCATCATCCTCTTCTTCTTCTTCTTCTAGCCTCAACATCCTTCTCTTCTTCTTCTTGGATGCATCATCAGCTGTTGGTTTTGAGGGTAAAGGAGTTGGTTTAATGGGTTGTGGTAGTGGTGATTTTGAAGTGGTAGGTTTTGCAGGTTGTTCTAGCATTCTTGTAGTGAGTGAGGCTTTGGAGTGTTTTGCTAGTTCATTTCTGTTCCCAGCACCTGCTTCATTTAGTGCTTCAATCACTAATCCCTTAGTGTATGCTTCAGACGTACAGATCTTGGTGGTTATTGCCAAGATACTGTCCCTGGTCCATGACTTAATCTCTATCAATGATCTCCCAAGATACTTTGCAATGAATCTGATCATGATCTCCAGTCTTTCTCTTTCTAACACATCATAACTTGCCCATCTTGAGTTAATTTCTTCAACTTCAAGTCTTCTAATCTCTGAGTCAAGCTGTGCAGTATCGAACCCCTGTCTATACAGTTGATCAATAATGGAGTCCATAGATTTACTATGTGTAGCATCCGCCATTTTGATCATCTCATCAAGTTTGAGTTCTTTTTGGAGTTCTTTTTCTTTTCTTTCAATCTTCCTCTTCTTATATGTGATATGAAAGTCTTTGTGACTTTCACTCACTTGATCAGTGTCAGCTCCCTTC
Organism: Flaveria ramosissima; assembly: GCA_025215565.1. NCBI lineage: Eukaryota > Viridiplantae > Streptophyta > Magnoliopsida > Asterales > Asteraceae > Flaveria > Flaveria ramosissima. The sequence goes on along the minus strand of CM046043.1, from coordinate 41,268,926 downwards.
ACATACTCTTCTTCCTTCTCAGTCTCCTTCACAACCTCCTCTTCCTTCTCAATCTCCTGTTCTTTCAGTATGCTCTTCCCTTTTGCTTTCACTAACTGACTCTCCCCCTTTTTGGTTGCATTGGTTGCAAGGGTTTGAGTAGTAGAAAGCCTTGTGCTCACAATCTCCTCCACCAAGGGCTGTATGATTGAGGGAAGCCTCTCATCCATGGTTTTGATCACAATGTCTGTGATCATTGGGGTGATGAGAGGTAGGGATTTCTGGAAGATAGCAGCTGTTTGCTCAGAGGGGTTCTGTCCCTGAGAAGCAGTGCCAGAAGTAGAGGCTGGTGGGTTGTAAGTTTTGATTAGCTGAGTGTTTAGGAGACCTTCAGGTGAAGGTGCCATCTGTGGGTGTATGTTGGTGTCAGATGGACTTGCTTCTTGAGAGAATTGGTCAAGTAGTCTTTGTAGTCTACTGACTTCTTCCTCAAGAATTGTGTTCTGGGCTAGAACATCATAAAAGAAGCCCAGGTCATCATCAGCAGATGCTGAATCACCTGACCTCCTGCTTGTAGCAGGATGTACATGCCCTGGGTGTAGACCAGTTGTAGCATGTGCCCGTTTTTCTTGGAATGGGGGACTTCCAGCCTCAGGACAAAGTCCTTCATCAGCTGTTGCCTCTGATGAGGTCTTAGAAATGTTACCAGCCTCAGTCTGATCATGTGCTGATGCAGAAAAGGTGGCAGCCTCACCAGATATTCGGATCTCCTTATCTACACGAGGAGACAGAACATTTAAACCCCTGTGCTGTGGGTTGTCAGAAGCATGTTGATCCTCTTCCTCTATATCTGTTGTTTTCCCCTTTGGTGGTTGTCGGGGAGGAGGAGAGGCATGCAGCTGAGTCAGCACGTTTGCAATTATAAGTGTTGGACTTTGGGGGCATTTTCATGGGGCAATAGGGTAAAATCAGTATGCACCTGGGGAGAATGGTGCGTTTCAATGGCAATCTCCTCAAATGAGGAAGATTCCAGATTTGTGGGTACCCCTTGTTTGGTTGCTTCAGGCTCCTTTTGAGAGGAATCCTGAGCGGCTGTGGCTGGTTGAGTCTCTGATACTACTGGGGGGTTTACACCAGCAAGTATATCCTGTCTTGGTGGTACAGGAGCATCTTCAGGGGACTCATCTCCCTGAATAGCTGTTTTGGTTCGTTTTGTTTTTGGTTTGGTGGGGACTTTGGATTTTGTGGTGGTGGCTGTGGGTTCCAGCTGCATGGGTTTGCGCAGCTTGGCAGCCATTTTGAGTGATTGGTCAGAGTTGTGCCGGGAGTATACTTCAGGCAATACAGCCATAGCAGGGACTCCCAGGCCAACAAGTCCCTCAGCTTGAATCTGGTTTTCAATTATGGCCATTATGAACCGAGGATATAATATCCAACGGTTAGCAAGTTGTTTTTGGGCCATATCCTTGAGCTCTAAAAATAGTATTTCAGAAAAATTTAAAGGTTGTTGCTCAAGGATGGAGTACAATACCTGTTGCCACCTTGTGGACATTTGATCCCATGAGGAAGTCTTGGGGGCCAGGTAGACATTGACCATATGAAAGATGAGCCGTTCAGCATCCTGGAAATGTTTCTTCAATATGGTAGAGGAACTCAGGTTACCTTTGTATCCATGGTGGGCAAATGATAGATCTGTTGTGCCCTTTGGATAACTACTCGGGAAAGTGGCATCATCCAGATTGAGGGTTTGGCGAAGAATGTCTGGAGTGATGACCACCTTTTGACTATTGACAAACGCTTGAAGAGACTCTGTGTCATTCTCCTCAGAGACAAGAGTGACGTTTGTCCAGAATTGGCCAAGAGATTCAGCATATATGGTGGGGTTTAACAGAAAAGCTGTTTGGTAAGGTGACTGGACCATTAAATCAATGGCGTTGTGAAACTTGGTCCAGTATGGCGATTTGGTAAGGTGAGCGACACAATTGTGTCGTGGTTTTAGTTGCATGGTCGCCATGGATGAAGAGAGGTTACAGAGTTTTTGAACGTTAGGTTTGAGAGGAGAGGTGAGAAAAACTCTGAAGGTGGGATAAGGTATTTATAGGGTAGGGTTATGAAACGACTAAAGGTTTTGGTGTTAGTCATCATTCGTTGAAACTACTGATGACGTGGCATTAACTTTCAGAGGTTTGAAATGACTGACCGTATTGGTGTGATCCTCAGTTATTATAAAACAACTGAAGACTTGGTTTTAACCGTCAGACGTTGAAACAACTGAAGTCTTGATTTAGTCTTCAGTAGTTATAAAACTACTGAAGACAACTTTGACTTCAAGTGGTTAAACAAGTGAGAACATGATGTTTGTCATCAGTAGTTGTGAAACTACTGAAGATAGTGGTTTTGTCATCAGTTGTTGTAAACAGCTGAAGACTTGGTGTTAGTCTTCAGTAGTTGTAAACTACTGAAGACATAGGTTTGGCTTCAGTTGTTTAGAAACAGCAGTTGTAGAAACAACTGAAGAGAAATTACTCATCAGCTGTTTTCGTCAATTCATAGCTTTTCAGCTGTTTCAGTCTGACCTCCATACTTATCAGACTTACATGTGAGTTTCAGAGGTTTCATTGGTCATCAGTACTTATCTGCATTTCTGACATCAGTAGTTGTAGCTACATCAGCTGAGATGTACAACTTGCAGCAGCAATGTACTCGGCTTCAGCAGTTGATGTAGCAACTGAGGTTTGTTTCTTACTCTGCCAAGAAATCAAACAGTTGCCGAGGAATTGACATCCACCAGAAGTTGATTTCCTGGTCAACTTACACCCTGCATAGTCACTGTCAGAAAAAGCAACTAATTTACCAGAATGTCTAGTAGAATACCATAAACCTAGAGATGGAGTGCCTTGCAGATATCTAAAGATCCTCTTGACTGCAATCAAATGAGTCTCCTTAGGCGCAGCCTGAAATCTAGCACAAACACATGTAGCAAACATAATATCTGGTCTAGAAGCTGTTAAGTACATCAAGGACCCAATCATACATCTGTAAAGTGTTTCATCAACCACTTTACCTTTTTGATCTGTATCCAGTTGTGTGGTGTTGCACATGGGAGTAGAACAAGGTTTACAATTTTGTAAATCAAATTTTTCCAAAAGATTTTTTGTGTATTTGGACTGATAAATGAAAATTCCATCAGCCTTTTGTTTGATTTGCAAACCCAGAAAGAATTGTAATTCCCCCATGGCACTCATTTCAAACTTTTGTTGCATCAACTTTGTAAAGGCATCACACAACTGTGGATCAGAAGATGCAAAAATAATATCATCTACATAAATTTGAACAAGTAGATTATGCTGCCCAGCTTTCTTAATGAATAAAGTTTTATCTATGGAACCTCTAGTGAAATTGTTTTCAAGAAGAAAGTTTGATAATGTCTCATACCAGGCTCTAGGAGCTTGTTTCAACCCATAAAGAGCCTTATCAAGCTTATACACCCAATTAGGATGCTTATTGTCCTCAAAACCTTGTGGTTGACATACATAAACCTCTTCTTTAATTTTCCTATACAAAAATGCACTTTTGACATCCATTTGAAAAACTTTAAGATTTTGATAAGCAGCATAAGCTAAAAACAATCTAATTGCTTCCAGTCTGGCTACAGGGGCAAAGGTTTCATCATAATCAATACCTTCTTCTTGTGCAAACCCCTGAACAACCAGTCTGGCCTTGTTCTTAACAATAAGCCCATTTTCATCAGTTTTGTTCCTAAACACCCATTTAGTGCCTATTGCACACTTACCTGGAGGTAGAGGAACCAGTTCCCACACTTGCTGTTTCTTGAACTGAAGAAGCTCAAGCTGCATGGCATCAACCCATCCATTATCCTTTAAAGCAATGTGATAATTCTTTGGCTCTTGCTGACTGATGAAGAGAGCATAGAAACAGAAATTTGACAATTGACTTCTTGTTGATACTCTAGCAGTGATATCACCAATGATTTGAGACATAGGGTGATTCTTCAGATCTTGGTACACAATGAGATCAGTGCAAGTGTTTGTAGCAGGCTCAGCAGCAACAGATGGTGATGGTGAAGTATTTCCTTGAAACCAATCAGTAGATGGTAATTCAAAGGAAGTTGAAGTTGTAGAAATCTCATCAGCATTTGTTGTGGATTGTGCAGCTGGAGCTACAGGAACATCAGGTCTAGCTGAATCAGGCAGTTGATCACTAAACTTGAAGAGGTGAGTACTACTATCATCATCATCAGCACCAGCAGTACCACCAGGTGGTGAACTGTTGACAGGAGCAACAGCAGGAGTTTGATGAGGAACATATTGCAGTATGTCCAAATCAAATATCTCCACAGGGTTTTGTGGAATCTTGTCCTTTGGAGATTCATTAAACTTAATATGTAGAGTCTCTTCAACCATCTTTGTTCTACAGTTGAAGACTCTGTATGCTTTGCAAGTTGATGAATAACCAACAAAGTACCCTGCATCCACCTTAGAATCAAATTTTTGGAGTTGATCCCGTGTGTTGAGAATGAAACAAGGACATCCAAAAGCTCTGAAGAATGAAATTAGAGGGGCCAAATGATGAAGAACTTCATATGGAGTTTTCATCAATCTCTTATTTACTAGAGCTCTATTTTGTACATAGCAAGCTGTATTGATAGCTTCAGCCCAAAAAGTCATTGGCAGTCCAGAGTCAGGCAACATGGACCTTGCAGCTTCAATGAGGGTCCTGTTCTTTCTCTCCACTACTCCATTTGTTCAGGAGTTCTTGGAATGCTAAAATGCCTCTTGATTCCCTTTGAGAGGTAGAACTCCTCAAGTGTATTGTTTCTAAATTCTGTTCCATTATCACTTCTAATACACTTGACTGAGAGGGAATACTGCTTCTCAACATACAACACAAACTTGATAATCTTCTGAGCTGCTTCATCCTTTGAATGTAAGAAGAAAGTCCATACAAATCTGGAGTAATCATCCACAATTACTAGACAGTATTTCTTCTTAGCCATACTCAGCACTCTCACAGGACCAAAGAGATCCATATGAAGAAGCTGTAAGCAGGCATTGGACTTAGGTTCTTCTATGGAGGGAAAAGAAGCTTTGTGCTGTTTTCCTTTTAAACAAGCAGTGCAATCATCTTCACATTTGAACTCCTTCATAGGCAATCCCCTTACTAAACCATGATTTATCAGCTGATTTATGTTTTTAAGATTAACATGACCCAACCTTCTATGCCATAGTGTAGATTCTTGAGGGGAAGCCTTGGAAAATAGGCAAGGATGGCCTTTGAGATCTATTTTCTTGGAAAGATCTAAGGCATACACTCTTCCTGTCCTGTTGGCCTTAAGGAGAGTGTATTTATCCAACACCTTATCAATCAAACTTAGAACTTTGGATGACAGAATCCGGCAGTTCTGACTTGTGAAAAGAGCAACATGGCCTTTGTCACACATTTGACTGACACTCAAGAGGTTGTACTTGAGATTTTCCACATGGTTAACATCATCAAACTTTATTTCCCCATTGGAAACAAAGCCTTTGCTGATGATGTAACCCTTTGCATCATTGCCAAAAGACACAAACCCCTTCCTTCCTTGAGAGTAGTCATTAAGAAGTGATCTGTTTCCTGTCATATGCATGGATCCTCCACTGTCTACATACCAGATGCCTCTGTCGCATGTTGAAGAACCCTGCAGAACAAAACAAATTAGTTAGATTTTGAGACCCAAACCTCTTTGGTTTTGGGCCTGTTCACATCAACAGATGGTAGACTAACAGGTTTGTTGGAAATAACAGCCTGAGAGGAAGAAGATGGTGAGTAAAAGGAATCCTTTGGCTTGGAACTCCTTTTCTGTGGTTTCAACATAGAAACATCTAATTGGTTGACTCTTCCCAATAGATGTTGAACCATCATAACCAGCTGTGTCTGATTTTGAGATAAAGCTTTCAGCTCTTCAGACACATTAGCACTGGAGTTTGATAAGTTCTTATGTTGCACCTTCTTCTTTTGAGCAATCTCAGCTGTTACCTGTTTAATCCCTTCCTTTTTGGATTTCTTTTTGGACTTAAGGGTTACAGGATTTGATGTTGCTGGTACAAATGTGGCTTCAAACTCATTTTTCATTTTCACCATTTTCTCTTTAATTTCCTCTTTATGTTTTAGTTTGGATCCTCTTTTGTACCAACAATCATCTGTAAGATGATTAAACAAACCACATACTTCACATGGTTTCTTTTTCATCTTATGTTGATCATCAACTAAAGAGGATGAAACTACTGAAGACTTGCTCTTCAGTACTTTGGAAGCATTATTTGCTTTCTTGACTTCCTCTTTAGTAGTCTTCAAACTCTTTCTACTGACAGTTTTCTTCTTTTCAGTGCTGACAGTATTTGGAGTTTGAACTTCAGGTGTTAAATCTTGCTCTCCAGTCCCTTCAGGACTTTAAGAAATAACTCCTGAGTTGATCAACTCTTTGATCATATGAGTGTCAGCAATTGAACCATCAACATCAGCTGATAGGTTCTGAGAGGGCTTAGTGCTGACTTCTACTTTTGATGATGCTCTATCAAAAAGTGAATCACATGATGAGGTGGATTGGTTATTGCTTTCTCCATCAGATTTCACTTCTACTCTTGGAGCAAAATTTGTAGGAGGAGCTGTGTGATTATAACCAATGCCAAACTTCACATTGGAAGCTGATTGCTTACTAAGAAGCATTTCAAAACCTTTGCATGATTGTACCCATCGATCACACTCTACTTGGGTGACTGCAAGGGTTTCTTTAAGACTTCTCTGGTCTTCCAGAATAACCTCTAGCTTAGCCTTTTCATCATTTAATTGACATTTAAGCTTATAAATCTCATCATTTTTACTATTAAGAGCAGACTCATACTCAGCTTGTCTTTTGGAAATGGTTTTCTCAAACTCAAGTTTTTGATTTATTAACGCTACATTTGCCTCTCTAATAGAGACAAAGGCAGCTATGCATGATTCAGAACATAACTTGGCTTTAGCCTCTGAAGATACCTAAGTTACCTATGAAGATGATGCAGTTGAGCAGGAACCCTCAGTTGACTCCAGAGCCATAAGTGCCAGATTCCCAAAAGGACTATCACCACCATGTTGATCAGCACTTGTGAACAGTCGTTCATGACCAGACATGTCATCTGGGAAGCTGCTCCAGTCAACAACTTCAGGGGTGAAGAAGCTATGTTGTTGAGGTTGAGGAGGTTGATGAGATGGTTGAGGTTCTGGAAGTGCATGAGATTGAGGTACCATAGGAGCTTGAACTTGACTGGTTTGTGACATGTAATAACAAGGGTAAGGGTATGGCATTTGACCCTGAGGAACAAAATATGCAGGAGATTGTAGTTGAGAATGATGACTAGAATTGACAGGATGTTGCCCTTTGTTTTGTTGACTATTGCTAGGGAAAGTCACAAAAGGTGCAGAGGAATTAGATCCAGATGATCTACATTCTCTAGCAAAGTGTCCAAGCCTTTGGCATTTGTGACACCTCAACTTACTCTTGTCAAAACCAACTTTGGTTTTGCCAGAGAGTCCTGGGAACTTTCTTCCAGTTCTTTTGTAGAACTTCTGAGATCTGATATTTATCAAGGCCATTTGGCTCAAAATATCCATCTCTTCTAAGTCATCATCAGCAATCCCCTTGAGATCATCCATGATGAAGCATAGATTGTCATTATTACACCCAGTAAACTGACTATCAACACTCACAAATGCTGAATCAGAAATGTTTGAAGAGAAATCAATATGCTCATCATACTGGCATTCAGATGAAGCATATTCTGACTCATGACTAACCAGAGCAGTGTTGCCTGGTACAAAGTCTTCAGTGAGCTTACCAGATGAAGACAGTTTTCTTTTTTGTTCTATCTCTCTCTCAAATGTGAGCAATTTCCCATGGAGTTGGGTGAGAGATAGTTTGTCCAAATTTGCACTGGAGCGTAGGACAATAGTATATGTGTCCCATCTCTCAGGCAATGATCTGAGAAATCTGTTATTCATCTGGATATTAGTGTACTCATGTTTGACCATTTTTAATTCAGAGATCAAACAAGAGAACCGCTCAAACTGTTGAGTCAGTGTCTCACCCTTCCTATGAGAGAATGTCTCATATTGTTGGGCAAGGATCTCTCTATTATTTGCCAAGACCTCATCTGTTCCTCCAAATTGTTCTTTCAAGGCATTCCAGAGGTCATGGGCAGATTCATAATGCATTAGCCCAAAATAGATTTCATTGGGTAGTGCCATGGCCAGAATTCCATGGGCTTTTGCATCAATCTCAAACAATTTCTTATTCTCATCTGAGTATTGATCCTTCCTCTTCGAAACCATTTGATTGGTTTCCGGGTTATTCACCATAGGCTTGTGTGGACCATGTACCACTGATGTCCAACAACCTGAGCTGTTAACAGACAGGTGATGAAGCATACGTCGTTTCCATATGTTATACTCATTCCTAACCAGCATTGGAGGCTTGGTTGAGGAACCAGTATTGTGAGGATCATTGGAAGGAGTAGTCATTTTGGGTCCAAAAACAATTTTATTCAAGCTTTTAAAAGATTTTAGACAGACCACAACACACTCAATGAAAACCAAGAATAAGTCTCAGGAAGAATGATTAAAAACACAGAAAAATCAATCTCTATAACCGTTTCTTGCAAAAATGCTAATTCAATCAAACTTGGATCTTGAAGAGCAGTTTCAATGATCAATTACTAGATCGATCAATGATTAACACGGCTCTGATACCATTTTTCAGGATCAGCGATCACAAGTTTGATGTATTAGAGAGTAATGCAGCGGACTGAGATCAAGAATTAGACAAATTATAGCAAGAGTTTGATATTTGTAAACAAATAAGAGAGAATATATTTCTGTGATAAGGAATGTTTCAATAATGCCCAATATTATTGCTCAATCATTCAAATATTACAATAAGGTTGACACTCCTTATATAGAGTGCAATCACTGCTGTAATCACGAGATAGTGACAACTAGCAGATCTAGTACAAAAATAACTAACACTTAACAAACTACTGAAATGTTCACAACTACTGAGAACATGTCAGAGTGCTAAGTATAAAACATGAAACTACTGAAAGGAAACTACTGAAACTACAACGACTAAAGAACAAACTCTTCAGTCGTTTTACAAAACTACTGAAAAGATAAAACATAAAACTACTGAAAAGTAAACCGTCACAACTACTGAAGAAGTCCTCTTCAGCTGTTATGACAACATCTGATATTTGGTCTTCAGCACTTGTGTCTTCAGACTTTGTCTTCCGCACTTGTCTTCAGACTTTGTCTTCAGTACTTGTCTTCAGACTTTGTCTTCAGCACTTGTGTCTTCAGACTTTGTCTTCCGGTGTTATCTTCAGCTGTTGTGGACTTCAGTAGTTGTTGTGACGTCTGTGGGACATAAAGGTTTTTCTGATCCGGCTCATTGGTTCTTTTGGTCCAACAAAGTATAATTCTACTCTAAGAACCTGATTTTTGGTCTTAAGTGTCATAAAGGACAAGGAACCAAACTTGAGGGTAGAAATGGTCAATTTTGAAACTTGAGGGACTAAACTGTAAAATTTTACCAAACTTTATAACCGACTTCTAGGAAGCTAATAATCACTTGAACAACAAAACTTCTTAATATCCTTAACCTAATAATGTAAAAATCCCAATTTTCATGAAGAAACCTTGACCTGCCATAAAAGGAAACTTTTTATACAAACCTTCACGAAATCAAAGTCTTACCCAATAGCTAAACTCTTGACACTATTGTTGCACCTTAAATGAGTTTAGGGCAGTAGCTTATTACTTAATATGTATATGTTAGGGTGCTAGACTTGAGACACTCCCGGCACACCAAGAGACTTTTTGACTTGAAACCTAAGGTGAGTTCTACTGACTTCCCCTTTTTATTACTATTTTGGGGTGAAACATGCTCTGTTATTCATGAACTATATTTGTGCTTTACTTGATGATTGTATGTGGGATTTATGGATTACCTACTGATACTTATGTCATGATCATTAATTCTTTCGTGAACCGCTTGTTTTATATGAATAGATCTATTTGGGGAATCCCCCACACATAGTGGCTTCCGCTCCAGGAAGGGTACCCCGATCCTAAGGGGTCGTTTGTGGCATGTAACAGGTTTTGTTAAGAAACTATTGTGAACCATCCAGGCAGGTAGGGTTCACTGGTTTGGGGCTCAGTTCTTCCTTCGGGAATATCCGGTTAAACACAATTTTAGAAGAGGCCAACCGGGACTGAGTGCAGGGTTGATTATGATTTTTCCAACAATGTTTAAACAATGATTATTTTCTTTTTAATCAAAGAAGGATTTGTTAAGTCCTTTTGTTTTTAAACTTTAAGCACTTGAATTCACCAACTTTTTAGTTGACACAAATTTCTTTTGAGCATGTTTCAGGTAAGGTATGAAGAGATCCTAGCTGTTATAAAGACCTAGACCTACCCCCACGACCATGGCATTGGCATATTTTCTTAATGAACCATTTGAACAATTTCATGTTTGTGTTGAACAAGTACAATTTATTTTTATGGATGATTGTAAAACTTATTTGGGGGTTTTGATATGTTTCTAGCCCTGGTATCATTTTAAAAACATTAATGCCATGTGATATTCTCTCCTTTGAGCTCCTGTAATGGTTTGTTTCCGCTGCCATATATTGTTGCTAGTCTGTGACGTCCCACCCTACCTGGGCCCGGGGTGTGACAGATTGGTATCAGAGCCAAAGGTTGTAAAGAAGTCGGGAATACCATAGTAGACCCTAGGCTACAACCCTGATACCCTAGGACTGTCCTTGTGGGAAGTGTTGGGATGATCGGGTTGGGTAAATTGATGATTACACTTGATCAACGTAATCATGAGTTTACCGGACGCGTAATTTCCATCACGGATCTTTAGGTTATGGTTGGACATATTCTGATTTATATGGTGATTTTGAAACTAATTTCAAAAAGGGAATTTAAATGATTTTTATGACAAACTATGTATCCGATACTATTTGAAGAGACTATTGATTTGGGCAACACGGATAATTATATGTTGGAATAACAGATACTATTGCCATCACTACTATTACTAGTACTATTATTATAATCATGAGCTATGAGAAATCAAATTACTCATGATGTATTTTTTACAGGACAACGACTATGGCTGATAAAGGTAAGGCTCCTGCTCACCCCGACACTGAGATCACTCCTACCGGAACCTTGAGAAGGCTGATGAAGCGTACCTCCGGAGATGCGGACATACAGGGTGGATATCCGTCACATCAGAAGACACAGAAGCTTCCGAGGACTCTTCCTCCACATCACCTTCCCGAAGCCGAACGCGTTCCCACTCTACTCAAGTAGCTGCTCCGACCCTCTCACCCAATCCACCTATTGGGAATAGGGGTGCGCGTACCGTCACCCGACCTCGCAGAAGTGTTAGACCAGGATCCTCCGTATCCTTTAGGATGGCTCCTCCTACTCCCCCGCCTGTTAGGATTCCGACTTCGGTACCTCCACTGTTTGACCCACGTGATGAGCACCTGATGCCGCCGAGACATAGTATGTATGACGGCCTTAGCGTACTGGCTGGTGATAGGTACTCCCTGTCGAGTCGTCGGGCAAGTGACGTAGGACCCTCTGATGCGACATTGGATGAGATCCTGAGGACCGTTCGCCGTCATGAGTTGATTGTTCAGCACGCCACTCGAACCTCTTAGTCTGCTCAATTCCAGGCTATGATGGCTACGCAAGGAGTGCAGCGTTTGGAGCAGGAGCAGAGAAAGAAGAGTTCAGGATGGTTTGGATGGTTGAAGAAAAAGTGGATGTGAGAGTAGGGGTACTCAGCAGGATTATCTGTCTCTAGACAGTAGAAGGAAGCTATTTAAATTATTATTTGATACTATTATTATTATTATCATGGGGGTGATGGCACCTTCCAATTTGTAAGAGCTTGACTCTGATTCTACTTTGCTGGATGATACTATTATGAACTGTTTGTTTGGATGCTAGATTTATTGAACTATTTGTATTAAATTGCAATATGTTGTGTTGTGCCTTGAAATTGGTCAGTGCCTTTTCTAATTTGTTGTCTAACTCTTATGTCATGTTTTGATTTGGACTTTGTAAGATTTCCTTAGTGGGTTTTAAATACATATGTGCATGCCATGATCCCTCTTTCCGAGGCATGGTGTAATAGGGTAATGATGCATAGGCTATTCGAAACAAATTTTGAGATGCTAAATGAATCTATTTGTGATACTATCAGAATGCCGACTCGCAGAGGAACATGATTTGGATGGCGAGGAGCCACTAGGGGCCGCCGTGAGGAAGCCAGGCAGACTGGAAACCAACCTACTCCACCAGGAACTCCCCACAGGGAAAATTCTAATCAAGAGAGTGATGAAAGAATTGCTAACCTCGTAGCTCAGCAACTAGCTAATGCCATCCCGACTATTATTGCACAGATAAATGCAGACCGGGGTAACACTAATGGTAATGATCGGCCAGTGAACAACGAGGGCCACGACAAGGAAGCCGAGGCGTTAAAGAACGAATGCTCCTATAAGAACTTCATGGCATGTAAGCCTAAGGACTTCTATGGCACCGAGGGTGCTATAGAGACTTACAGATGGATTGACGAAATGGAAGCTGTCTTGGACATTAGCGAGTGCAAGATGGATCATATGGTGAGGTTTGCATCACAATCCCTCAAGGGATCAGCCCTTGAATGGTGGAAGTCAATTACTCAAACCCGTGGAAGAAATGTGACTAATCGAATGAGTTGGACTGAATTCAGAGAGCTAATGACAAACAAGTATTGCCCCATCAATCAACTCGAGAAGCTGGAGACAGAATTTCTAAGCTTGGAAATGAAAGGTCCCAACTACACAGAATATATCAATCGTTTCTTAGCCCTATCCCGACTTGTTCCACATCTGGTGACGCCTGAAGCCAAAGGTGTAGCACGATTCATCTGGGGACTACACCCAAGAGTTAGGGGAATGATCCGTTCCTCCCAGCCTTTAACCCTACAAGCTGCTGTTGACCTTACCAGCAGTTTGACTGATGACTTAATTAGGGCTGGATGGACTGAACAAGCAAGGGTTGATGAGAAGAGGAAGTTTGTTGGTGAGAAAAGGAAATGGTTTGAAGTGAAAAGAGCGGTTGGAAGTAGTAGTGGGTCAGGTAGAAAGAGTTCTGAAGGTGCGAGGCGTGATGATCAGGGAAGCCAGACCCGGAGACTGTATTCCGGGACAAGCCCATTTTGCAACAAGTGCAAGTTACATCACCAAGGGGAATGTAACCCGATGCCCTGTTTTAGGTGCAAGAGAAAAGGCCATCTAATCAAAGACTGTACTTACGCACCAGGAAAACAATGCTATGAATGTGGAGATCCAGGGCACATGAGGAACAAGTGTCCTAAGCTGGGTAGAGACAAGGATGCCAAGCACAACAAGCCTAAGGGAAGAGCTTTCGTAATGGACCCAACAGGAGCTCGTAGGGAACCTGACGTAGTTAACGGTACGTTCCTTGTAAACAATCATCCCGCTACTGTACTGTTCGATACTGGAGCGACTGCTAGTTTTGTCTCTAGTACTTTTAGGCCATTGATGGACTTAGACGCGTGTGCCTTGACCGATACGTTTACCGTAGAATTAGCTGTCGTTAACATTTTAGAAACTAACGAAATCATTAGGGATTGCCCGTTGAATCTAAAGGGGAATATGTTTAGGATAGACTTGATGCCCATTAAGTTAGTAGGATTTGATGTGGTTGTGGGTATGGACTGGCTAGCGAAGCATAGAGTCGAAATCATATATGATGAGCGTCTACTCAAGATACCGTTGAGCGACAAAGAAGTGTTAGTGGTAGAGGGTGAAAGGAATAACACCCTATACCCCATGATATCCCACTTAAAGGCTACCAAGAGCTTAATGAAGGGATGTCCAACTTTTATAGTTTATGTGATGAAGACCCAAAAGGAGAAGAAGATCGAAGATATTCCCGTGGTTTCTGAATACCCAGAAGTGTTTTTGGAAGACCTATCAGGACTTCCCCAGAACCGGCAAGTCGCATTCCAGATAGATTTGCTGCCTGGTGCTGCACCAGTAGCCAAGGCACCGTACCAACTCGCCCCACCTGAGATGAAGGAGCTAATGGTACAAATTCAAGAACTACTGGACAAGGGATTTATACGTCCGAGTGTCTCTCCATGGGGTGCCCCGGTATTATTCGTGAAGAAGAAGGACGGAACCCTGCGAATGTGCATTGATTACAGAGAATTGAACAAGCTGACCATAAAGAACCGTTACCCTCTTCCGAGAATAGACGACCTATTTGATCAACTGCAAGGAGCAAGTTATTTCTCCAAAATAGATTTGAGGTCAGGATACCACCAACTGAAGATAAGAGAAGAAGACATACCCAAAACTGCCTTCCGAACTAGGTATGGACACTATGAGTATTTGGTCATGCCCTTTGGACTGACCAATGCTCCAGCAGCATTCATGGATCTCATGAACCGCGTTTGCCGCCCTTACCTCGACAAGTTTGTAATCGTGTTTATTGACGACATACTGATCTACTCCCGTAGTAAAGACGAGCACGAGAAGCATCTCAGGCTAATTCTTGAATTGCTCAAGAATGAGCAACTATATGCCAAGTTCTCTAAATGTGAATTCTGGATGCGCAAGATCCAATTCTTAGGGCATGTGGTGAATGAGAATGGGATTCAAGTCGACCCTTCCAAGATTGAGGCCATAAAGAATTGGAAGATTCCTGAAACTCCTACGAAGATAAGGCAATTCTTAGGACTGGCTGGCTACTACCGACGATTTATAAAAGACTTCACGCGTATAGTGCAACCTTTGACCACACTAACCAAGAAGAACACAACCTTTGTATAGGAGTGAGAGCAGAACGAGGCGTTTGAAATGCTTAAGGAGAAGTTATGCAGTGCACCTATCCTTGCTCTTCCAGAAGGAGTAGAAGACTTCGTGGTCTATTGTGACGCTTCGCGTCAAGGCCTAGGATGTGTATTGATGCAACGCAACAAGGTGATTGCTTACGCATCTAGACTGCTGAATGATCATGAGAAGAACTACACGACACATGATCTGGAGTTGGGTGCCGTGGTGTTTGCTCCCAAAATGTGGAGGCACTACCTCTATGGCACGAAGTGCATCATCTACACTAACCATAGAAGTTTGCAACACATACTTGACCAAAAGATGCTCAACATGCGTCAGAGAAGATGGGTCGAGCTATTAAACGATTACGAGTGCGAAATCCGCTACCATCCCGGTAAGGCCAATATTGTGGCCGATGCGTTGAGCCGAAAGGAAAGAGAAAAGCCTCTTCGTGTACGAGCCTTAAGGATGAGTGTGTATACCAACCATATTGCAAAACTGAAAGAAGCTCAAAGCGAGGAATTAAAGGAAGAAAGGTTAAAAGAAGAAGGATTGACTGGAATGGAAAAGCGATTTGAGATAGGGGACGATGGTACATACAGGTATAAAGGAAGGACTTGGGTGCCGAAGCACGGAGGGATTCGAGAAGTAATCCTCGACGAAGCACACAAATCTAGGTATTCGATTCACCCTGGAAGTGATAAGATGTACCAGGACTTAAAGGCACTTTTTCGGTGGCCGGGAATCAAGAAATCAATCGCCGTTTATGTGGGGAAATGTCTAACCTGTGCCATGGTAAAAGCTGAGAACCAAAAACCATCAGGAACGTTACAACAACCCAAAATCCTAGAATGGAAATGAAATAACATCACGATGGATTTTGTTACCAAGTTGCCCAGAACGTTTAAAGGCCACGATGCTATTTGGGTGATAGTAGATAGGCTAACGAAATCACTTCACTTTTTTCCAATTTGAGAAGACTACGACATGACGAAATTGGCCCAACTATATATCCACGAGATAGTAACGAGGCATGGAGTGCCTTTGTCGATCATCTCCGACCATGATAGCCGTTTCACCTCTCGTTTCTGGAAATCGTTCCAACAAGCTTTAGGAACCCGTTTGGATCTAAGCACGGCTTACCACCCTCAAACTGACGGTCAGAGCGAAAGGACTATTCAGACGATGGAAGATATGTTAAGAGCTTGCGTGATGGACTTCGGCGGAAACTGGGACAACCATCTTCCTTTGGTGGAATTCGCCTATAACAATAGTTACCACGCGAGTATTAAAGCCGCTCCGTATGAGGCCCTATATGGCAGGAAATGCCGATCACCATTGAGTTGGAATTAGATTGGTGATAGCCAAGTGATGGGACCGGACATCGTGTTGGAGACCACCGACAAGATCTATAAGATAAAGGAGCGACTGAAAGCAGCCAGAGATCGGCAGAAGAAGTACGCTGATAGGAGATGGAAACCTCTAGAGTTCCAAGTAGGAGACAGGGTAAGGCTAAAGGTAGCACCAAGGAAGGGAACTGTAAGGTTCAGAAAAAGAGGAAAGTTAAGCCCGAGGTACATTGGACCATTCGAGATACTGGCGAGAATTGGCCCAGTGGCGTATAAGCTGAAACTACCCCCGGGGTTGAGCCACATACATGACACCTTTCATGTGTCGAACTTGAAGAAGAGCATGGTAGACAAAACCCTAGAACTACCATTAAAAGAAGCAAGAATAAACGACAAACTGAATTTTGTGAAAGAACCCCTGGAGATCACAGATCGCTTGGTCAAGCAACTCCGGCGGAGCCGCATACCCAAGGTTAAGGTTAGATGGAACTCCAAGCGAGGACCTGAATTTACTTGGGAGCGTGAAGATGAAATGAGGAAGAATTATCCACACCTCTTCAAACCCACCCGTTCAGACTCTAATCAAAGCTAAAATTTCGGGACGAAATTTCCTAAACGGTGGGAGAATGTGACAACCGGCCTCTAGGTTGTTATCCTAACCCTAATTTACTTGCATCATTATCCATCTTATGAGTGCTAATAATTGAAACAATTCAACCCTACCATGAAATTAGAAGCATTTCTTGTTACTTGATTCAAATTATGGTTTCATATGATTTTTATTATTGACTTTAGTTAATTTAAATTTTTACCTTCTTAAAAATTAGTGTTCTAGGAATGTTGACTAGTCACCCTTGCAAAATTAATCTCAAGAGAAAATAATTAAATGTGAGCATACACACTCACACTTATATAATTTCGGTCCATGCATGCATGGGCATGCATGTGATACAACTAATAACATCATTCACTAAATAATACATTATACCCAATACTACAAACTACACTACTTAATAATTATTATCAATAAAAAATTTAAACTTAAACCCACACTAGATGCCAAATGCGGCCGCCCCCTCTCCCTCCACTCTCCTCTTTTCTACACCACCACCACACCCACCACTCCTCTCACATGCATTCTTACACACACTTCACATCCACACTCTCTCCTCTCCTCTCTTATTCGAACAACCACCAGCTGAATCCCTCCTCTACTCTTTGCAAACACTCCCAAAAACTCTCTCAACTCCAGCCCCAAAATCGCAAGAACAACAACATCAAGTATCGGCCAACCGAAGAACCGCAAGAAGGTGGCCATAACCGTAAGTTTTGACACACCTCTACCATTTTTTCGACCTTTCCAAGCTTGGTATAAGATTCTCCAGCCTTGTCCAAGGAGATTCGAGCCATTCAAGACCATCTACACTCTCCAAAACGTGAACAACATCAAGTGTAAGTTCATGACACCCGAAAATGGTCTTTTCATGTGTTCTTTCATTTCTCTTTTAAAAACACCTCCCTTCTTTGTTGTAGCAGAAACCCGACACCACTACCTTGTTCTTGAGGAGCTTTCAACTTCACAAGAGGTATCTCACTCGTTATACTTGTCATATCTAAGGTGGAAACCGATTTCCACCATGAAAACCCTATTTTTGGGACTTTTGCACCATCTAACTTGTAGATCTTGTAACTCTTGAAGGCAAAACTTATAACCTGCTTGTTAAAGGTTAAATAAACTCCTAATAACCTGATTTAAAAGTTATAAAAGAAGATACACCGTGGATGTATGGTTTTAACACAAGTTACACCTCAAAAACCTTCATTTTACAAGATGTATATTGCAAGCTAAGCACTTGTTTGAAAACACTCTTAACCAAAGCTTAAAATCTGCTCATAAACGACTTGGTAACACCATAATAATCTGGATTTAAAGTTAAATGGGGTTTTTGTAAGGTTTAATTACAAGTTGCAATGATTTACACATGTGTTATGGTTAGTTATGGCTAAATCACTAAGTTGATAACTCATTGTTGTGATGGGAAACCTAGCCGTGAGTTTGGACTTAATTTCAGAATGTTTTGATGAATATTAAGGTTGTGACAAGTGGTTAATCTCTGGAAATTATGGACATGTTAAGATTAGACCTATTTTGGTTAATTTCGGGACCGGAAACATGGTAAAACGACCTTAAAAATAGTAAAAACATGGATTTAACACTCCTAAAAAGTATGCCAGGCTTAAAAATGATAAATAAAGTGTTCTGGAGTCAATGGGTAATTTAAATGGTCAAAAGAACAAATAAATGACGTTTTAACTAAAAACGGGTACTAACCGAGCATCGTTTTTGAGAAAAATCCACGAAAAAGGAATTTAAAGGTAAGATATATAAAAATCATTTAATTTCAGTAAGTTAAGTAATAAAAGACCTAAAGGATTTGAAAAATTGGTCAAACAAGCTTTAAATGGTCAAATACGGGCAAAACCGCGTTTTAACGGGTCAAACGTAAAAACGAGATTTTCAACTATTAAAGGCCAAATTTCACAATTTAAGGACTTAAAATTTATAAAAATATCTTTTAGATAATACCTACTGGTCCAAGATTCAAATTTATGAAAATCCTAAATTTACGGTTAAAACTCTTCGGTTTTTACCGCAACCGGGAGCGTTAAACGCATAGTTTTTAAAACCGGACCCGTAAACTGAAATTTTGAAACAATTACTCTATAATAAGTATAATTCTACTCTAAAAACATGATTTTTGGTCTTAAGTGTCATAAAGGATAAGAAACCAAACTTGAGGGTAGAAATGGTCAATTTTGAAACTTGAGGGACTAAACTGTAAAATTTTACCAAACTTTATAACCGACTTCTAGGAAGCTAATAATCACTTGAACAACAAAATTTCTTAATATCCTTAACCTAATGATGTAAAAATTCCAATTTTCATGAAGAAACCTTGACCTGCCATAAAAGGAAACTTTTTATACAAACCTTCACGAAATCAAAGCCTTACCCAATAGCTAAACTCTCGACACTATTGTTGCACTTTAAATGAGTTTAGGGCAATAGCTTATTACTTAATATATATATGTTAGGGTGCTAGACCTGAGACACTCCCGGCACACAAGAGACTTTTTGACTTGAAACTTAAGGTGAGTTCTAGTGACTTCCCCTTTTTATTATTGTTTTGGGGTGAAACATGCTCCGTTATTCATGAACTATATTTGTGCTTTACTTGATGATTGTATGTGGGATTTATGGATTACCTGCTGATACTTATGTCATGATCATTAATTCTTTCGTGAACCGCTTGTTTTATATGAATAGATCTATTTGGGGAATCCCCCACACACAGTGGCTTCCGCTCCAGGAAGGGTACCCCACTAAGATCCTAAGCGGTCGTTTGTGGCATGTAACAGATTTTGTTAAGAAACTATGGTGAACCATCCGGGCAGGTAGGGTTCATTGGTTTGGGGCTCAGTTCTTCCTTCGGGAATCTCCGGTTAAACACAATTTTAGAAGAGGCCAACCGGGACTGAGTGCAGGGTTGATTATGATTTTTCCCACGATGTTTAAACAATGATTATTTTCTTTTTAATCAAAGAAGGATTTGTTAAGTCCTTTTGTTTTTAAACTTTAAGCACTTGAATTCACCAACTTTTTAGTTGACACAAATTTCTTTTGAGCATGTTTCAGGTAAGGTATGAAGAGATCCTAGCTGTTATGAAGACCTAGACCTACCCCCGCGACCATGGCATTGGCATATTTTCTTAATGAACCATTTGAACAATTTTATGTTTGTGTTGAACAAGTACAATTTATTTTTATGGATGATTGTAAAACTTATTTGGGGGTTTGATCTGTTTCTAGCCCCGGTATCATTTTAAAAACATTAATGCCATGTGATATTCTCTCCTTTGAGCTCTTGTAATGGTTTGTTTCCGCTGCCATATATTGTTGCTAGTCTGTGACGTCCCACCCTACCTGGGCCCGGGGTGTGATAGAATGGGAGCCATTCGTACGAATGGACCATGAGTATGGACCATTTAACCGAATGGCCCATACGAATGACCCAGTCGGATGTTTAAGAGCGAACGAATGAGTAAGTCGCACGACTGAACTCCAGTCGGACGACTGAAGGGGGCCGACTGAACCAATCGCTCGATTGAGGCCCATTCGCACGAATGAAGTGTGCGTATGAGCCCAGTCGTACGATTGAATTTAGGGTTAGTATAAATAGAGGGAGAGTCGGTCGCAGAGACTCACCACTCTCAAACTTACCCTAAATCGCACGACTAACGTTACTCTGCCCAAATTTCGTTTGATCACTATAAACCCTCGATTCTCACATACTGA
Organism: Flaveria ramosissima; assembly: GCA_025215565.1. Taxonomy (NCBI): domain Eukaryota; kingdom Viridiplantae; phylum Streptophyta; class Magnoliopsida; order Asterales; family Asteraceae; genus Flaveria; species Flaveria ramosissima. The sequence goes on along the minus strand of CM046043.1, from coordinate 41,248,275 downwards.
CCATTTGCATTGACTCTACAGGTGATTTGCGGCTCAGAAACATTACTATATCACTCAATTTGACACTAAATCTGGACAATCGGACTCGTTAGAAAAACCGTGACTTATGTGGCAAAATAACCTAACTAAACGACATAAACAAATGAAATTAAAGGTGTTAGGTCTTAAACGAATGAATTGCGAGTCTAATGAACCAGAACACGAAGTCTAAAACTCAAAATTGGTAAAAAATTGAATTTGAATTGAATAGACAGAACAACATGCGAATGGACAGTTTGATGAACTTCAGTCGCACGACTGAAGGGTGCGAATAGCTTAACCGCACGACTGAACCATGCGTATGAGTTCAGTCGCACGACTGGTGTAACCGCATGAGGTTACATACGCATGAGTCCAGTCGTGCGGTCAGTCGTATGTATGGGGTCATTCGCACGACTGAATCCCAATCGCACTGCTCATTCGCACGACTTGATTTCAGTCGCACAACCTCATTCGCATGACAGAAAAGAATTTTTTCAAGTCCAAGTGTTTCATGACATTCTTAGCCAATGGGTACTAATGTTTACTTTCTTTGTGTAACAGATGGCGAGGCGATGGACCATGAGTACGAAGCACAATATTTGTGCTCATCTGGATCTGACATCCAGAAATGCTTCAGACTTCTTTGGCATTATCACCTTTCTAAGGAGATCGAGGATTGCACACGCTATATCTGCTCCATGTACTCCTTATCGGTCTATTCAGCAGGCCTTCTAGGAAGATGCGGTAGTTGATCGATCCTCTGAGCCTCACTGTATCAGAAGTACTGTCTTTGGAGAGGCTATAGCTATCACAGAGGAGGATCTTAGGATCGTGTTACAGTTGGGGGACGATGCTGACTGTCCTACTAGACTACACCCCCTTACTGTCAGAGGATGTTTTCTTCGAGCCAAGTACTCTGGGGACATCAATGCTGGGGTGCTCAACAAGAGCAACCTTTGTCCCCAGTTCAAGTACCTTGCTCACGTATTGTTGAAGTGCACAGCATCCAGGAAGGGAGGCTTTGATGAGTTGTCTGACCAGATCAAGAACACCTATGTTGCGTTGGTGCTGAACCATCCGTTCAGCTTCTCCAAGATGATCTTCACTTACTTGGTGGAGAACATTGAGGGGAAAGGGAAGGAGGGCTTCTGCATGGACCCCCGATTCATGCAGATGATTATAGACCAGAAGCTCCCCTCCCTGCCAAAGGAGAAGGATGATGTTGTAGTGCTTGAGGTGATGGATGATACCACCTTGGGCCGGATGAAGGTATACAGGGGGAAGCAGGTGAAACCCCCTATAAGGAGATTGTTTGGGCATCTGGCCCGTGAAGACTATGAGGTGCCAGCTCGGAGGAAGTGGCGCCACGACGACAGTGATTCTGATGTTGAGCAGATTGCTCTACCCACCGATGATTCTAATGATGATGACAGTGGGGATGCTGGAGATACAATGCCCATTCCACTGAGGGGCACAACGACTGATAGCACACCTCCAGTATCTGCCTCCACTCGAGATATAGCTGAGTCGGCTGGGTTTCACCAGGACTTTATACCTGGTGAGGAAGAAGAAGAGTCAGATGAGGAGCCACTGACTAGGATTGTGGGAAGCAAGGTTGTTCCCACAGAACATGGACTCCGGGCGGTTGGTGAACGCCCCAGTGGATCGGGAGAGACTGCTGCTGACCCGACTTATGCTCCAGAGCCATCGAGTCGTGTTCTAGGGGGAGCATCCTCCTCGACAGGATCGAGGAAGAAAAGGATGGCTCAGCCCCACGACATGAAGAAGAAGAAGCGAAGACTCACCTACATCACCATCACAGCCACCACATCAGCCACCACCACTACCACCTCTACAGCCACACCATCCACCACCACAGCTACCACTACCACTACCACTACCACACCCCCGACTACTGTCACCACACCACCCACCACTACATATATGCCATCCACCACCATATCATTCACACCTACCTCACCCCCACTATCATCTAGACCTAACCCAATCTTCACCACTGCCACAACCACCACCACTAGCCACCAAGCCGGGCCATCATCGCATCCCTCATATCTATACGGATCACCTCTACCTCCCATTGGGGTAGAGGAATAGCCTTCAGCGCTGAACCGTATGGTGATGCGTCTGTTAGCCGCTGATGAAGAGACGACTGCGCAGATTCGTCAGGTGGCAGAACTCACAGCTGTACAATCCCAGCAGATATCTCAGCAGCCTCAGCTGATCGAGCAGCAGGCCCAGCAAATGGCTGCTCAGAGCCAAGAGATTACCCAACTCCAAGAGCATAGAGTCATATCAGCTAAGAAGATTGAGGAGTTTGAGGATGCTAAAAAGACCATCATGCTCAAGCTCAAGGGAACTAAAGATGAGCCTCTGAAGATCAAGGAAGGAGATGGTGATGATGGTGATGATGATGATGAGGATGAGGATGAGGATGAAGATGAAGAGAGCGATGATGATGAAGGGATTAAGGAAGAAAGGACAGAGGACAGGCAGGAGGATGATGATGATGAAGGAGGAGATGCAGCTGCATCTGCCTCAGCTCAGGGTCAGGAAAGAAGATCAAAGAGAAATCAAAACCAAGGAGCTTCCTCCTCTGCCTCACCGAGTGATGATCCAGCGATTCAAGATAAAAGTAATGATTAGATGTCTATGTATTTGATAGCTTTTGTACTTGAATCATGTATTTAAACTTATGTATTTGATGTTTATATTAAGATTAATGCTTTTCAGTCTTGATTATTAACTAATGTTTGATGTGTTACATGTTTAAATCAAACAGATCCAAACTATCAAAGGATGAATTTGATGTTGCTCCCCTTCAGCAGGTCAAGACTCAATTAACTATGATTCTTGATCTGCAATGGATCGTCTGGAGATCTGTGAGTTATACCCCTGAAGAAGGGGAAATAATTCATGATCTTTCAAATGAGCAACTAGCTGAGATGTTCAAGCTAAATTCCGATGAGATCATTAAGGATGCTCCAACGTGTGAATCTACCAGTGACGAAGAGCTAAATGACATTAATGCGATAGAGATAGAAGACATCACAGCAGAGCACTATCCTCAGTATGCTGACAACGAGGGAAATGTGGTCCCCAATCTGGGTGAATCTCTAGTCACTGATACATTTGAGGTATTAGATCAAATGGAGCAGGAGTCTGAGAAGACAGAAGGAAAGGCCCAAGCCTCAAACGACGATGTGGATATCAGAAAGGCTGAATGGGCTGCTTGTTTTGAGGAAATCCGAGCCCAACGCACCGCTCCAAAACAGAATGTCTACACCAAACTCTACAGAGTGAAGAAACATCATAAGGTGTCAGGCAGGATTATAGCATGGGCACATTTTGAGGATCTAAACGTTTATGCCATTGACAGGGAGAACGGCATAGAGTACTTTAGATTTCCACATGATCTAAAGACTCTACCTGGTTTTGAGCTCAACCAACTGGCGAAATTGAAGCTACTATATGCTGACCCAAGGAAGATGTAGGCTGGTTTGAGGCTGCCCTGAAGAAAGAGTACCACACCAGGTGGGTCAACTTCAAACCTCAACAACCTACGAGGTATATCAGACGTTCAGAAGTTGATCCCATCACTGGTAAGCCCAAGATTGTGCTGAAGTGGAGTCCTCCAAGAACAATGTCAAGAATCCCTCTCAGGGAAATGCCACATGACTTCACTCCACACTTTAAGTGGTGGTACTATGATTGGAGAACCGGGGAGGTGGTCATAGTTCTAAATAAAGAGGGACAAACGGATACCATCAGGGTGTTTGACCCAATGTGGCTCACTAACTTGTCTGCTAATGATGTCTACACAATATACAAGTGGCCACCGTTCTATGACACGCAAGATAATTGTACAAGCCCTCCAATTCCAGAATGTCATAAGACTCTGTTTTGCGTTTGAGATTCATGCAGGAGTCACAAGAGAGGAAAAGTACAAGAAGTATGAGGAGGTGATGCAGAAAACAAGACATTAGATAGATCTAGGTCCAAGGGGGAGTTTGTTGATACATATGTACCTAGATCCTGATATGAATGTAATATGTCTTGTTTGTCTTACACTGATGTAATGTTTGGAATATTAATGAAATGAGAATGGTTGTTTGTGATTTATAATATTTAATACTTCATTAATGTGTTGATATTGAATTGGTTAAATAGGTTGTAATTGTTTGAATTGATACACATAATGTTATAGTAATGAATACATTCAAACTTAACAAAATGAAGTTCTCATGCGAATGGCCCATGTGAATGGACCATACGCATGAATAAGTTCAGGCGAATGACTCAGTCGCACGACTGAACCAGGAGACTGGATCAGTCGTATGATTGTAACATGAGATTGGCTCAGTCGCACGACTGAACACTCAGTCGTGCGGATGGATCAACCGCATGGCTCAATCGCACGACTGAACCATGCTAATGGTTCAGTCGCCCGAATGAGCAACCCTAACCTATAAATACCACCCAATTCGTGGAAAAAGGTAAGCATTCATTCTATTTCGACTCCAGACGTACCCTAGCCGTCCAGAAGCCTCCAAGTTCATAGAACGCTGTACATCGATTCCTAATCGATTCTTAACGTTTGGTTTAATACGTTATTGATTCTACGTGCGTTCTCACTGATTGGATCGCCAATGAAATAGGATTCCGAACTATTTGGTTTGGTTTACACGTTAATCAGTTGGTCTTTCGTTCAAATACCAGATCCTAACAGATATGAAAAACCACAATACTGAAGATTGTTACTTTAGTAGTAATTGTTCTATTTGCAATATGAACAATCACATGACATCTGACTACTACATCAACAAACATTATGCTATTTGTAACAAAAATAACCATTCAACTCAAGAATGTTATTTCAACAAAAAGAACAAGACAAAGAGCACAAAGAAGAAACAATCTAATAAAGCTGAATCAGACTCTCAATCTACTAATTGTGAAAAAGATTCAAAAACTAATAAGCAGCAACAAAAACAAAAGCCAAAACCAAAGGAGAAAACATCCTCTGATGGTCAACCTTTGAAGAAAAGAACAGCATTTCAGCAATCCAAAACACCTCACAAAAGCGTGGATTTGACTGAAAAAGAAACACATGCTGATAATGCTTTCTTTGATAATTTTGAAAAGGAACTCATATACCTCATTCAAAATCAAAAGATAATGAAACTTTCAACAATCATGATTCATTATCAAAACCAAAGCATCAAAGCAATAATAATCAGGTGAATGAAGAAGAGATTGAGAAACCAGAACCTATTTCAACAACCTCATCTTCAACAGAATCATCCTCACCTCAAACAACTCAGAATGAATAAATTAAAACTAAAATTAATACTGAAACTTCAAGACTTATTCATGAAGGAGTAACAATTTTAGACACTACTGGCAAACCCAAGATCATTAAGGATTGGGTTGTCAATTCTAAATTATTTATTTCTGTATGCAGGAACAATCCTGGAGAGCTGACAACAAGTGGTATGTTGACAATGGTTGTTCCAGGCATATGACAGGAAACTGTTCACTTCTCCATGACTTCAAGCATAAAAATGCCTCATATGTGGTATTTGGTAGGGATAAGAAGGGAGGTAAAATAGTTGGTGAAAGAATGGTAACTAATGTTGTACTCAAGTTTGAGAAAGTAAACTATTGTGAAAATTTGCAGTATAATCTATTGAGTGTATCTCAAATTTGTAATCAAAATTATACCACATTGTTTGATAACACTAATTGTTACATTATTAAGCTAGGTTTTTCAGTTATAGAAGAATAGATCCTTCTTAAAGCATCAAGAAAAGGAAACACATATGTTTTGGATATGAACAACACTACACTCATAAGACATAAAACATTCCTACTATCTAAGTCATCAGAAGATGAATCTCAATTGTGGCATAGAGGGCTTGTTCATTCTAACATGAAGAACATGAACAAATTGGTGAAAAATGATCTACTCATTCGATTTCTAAAGAAAGAGTTTCATTGTTCAAACCATTGTCCTTCATGTTATAACGGAAAACAACATACAGTGTCTCATAAATCCAAACTATCAATACAAACACAACACTACTCAAATTACTTCACATGGATCTATTTGGTCCAACCAATGTGATGAGCATTGGTAAAAGGCAATATTGTTTAGTGGTAGTAGATGATTTCACTAGATTCACATGGGTTTTTTTCTTAAAACAAAAGAGTGAAACATCTGAAACATTAATGGAGTTTGTCACTAAAATTGAGAATAAACTTGATTCAAAAGTTAAAATTTTCGGGAATGACAATGGGACTGAATTTGTTAATACTGACTTAGATTCTTTTTCCAGGAATAAAGGCATTGCTAGGCAATTCAGTGCACCAAGAACTCCACAACATAATGGAGTTGCTGAAAGAAGAAACAGAACACTTATTGAAGTAGCAAGAATAATGCTAGCTGATTCACAATTGCCAATCACCTTTTGGGCTGAAACAGTGAATATATCATGCAATGTTCAAAATAGGACATTGATTGTCAAAGAACATTATAAAACACCTTATGAGCTTTTACTTAAAAGAAAACCTTACATAGGATATCTTAGAGCTTTTGGGTGTCATGTATATGTTTTAAACACAAAAGAACAATTGGGAAATTTTCAGAAAAAGCCTATGATGGTTTCTTTGTGGATATTCTTCAACATCAAAATCTTATAGGATCTACATTCCATAACATAACATTATGAAAGAAACTCCTAATGTGTCATTTTATGAATCCTTATTTCCTAAATCTGTTAAAGGATCATCATGGTTGTTTGATATAGATGCACTCACAGATTCATTTAACTCTGGTTATTTGAATATTGAAGGTTCTGTGGATACATGTTATCCATTTGTTCCTCAAAACATGAATGAAGTGTCCTTATCTGCTGATCCTACAAGAATACACACATCAAGTGTCATGGAACAAGGAACAACAAATAATAACAATGATGTTGAACAATTCCAGCAAAATGGATGCACATCCTCAGATGAAAACACTTCATCAGCAACTGCTGACTCTGCATCCGCAGATATGCATTTTGCATCCAGAGATATGAATAATGTCTCAGCATCTGTTTCATCCTCTCAAGAAGATACAACAAACATTAGAGATGATTCAGCAAGTCCTCATATACAATCCGTAGATGTTCCTGTAACTCCTACGGAAGCTCAAAATACATCCGGAGAAGTTCCTGCGGAAGATATTAATGATGCACTTGATGATTAAACTCAGGAAAAACACTCCATACCCAATGATGAACAGGAGGAACACTTTGATTACTTCCTAAAATCATCAGTTGGATTGGCTCCATCTGCATCAATGAATATGACTAACTTGGAATCATCTATTCCAGTTGAATCTACTCCAACAATAAGAATTCATAAGACTCATCCAATAAACAACATTATTGGTGATCTTGATAAAAGAACAACAAGAAGCCAAGGTGGAGCTGCAAACATCTGTCTTTTCACTTGTTTCTTTCACAAGTGGTTCTTTCAAACATAACAACTACACTAAAAGATAATCGCTGGATTGAAGCTATGCAAGAAGAGCTTCAATAATTCAGAAAATAGAAAGTCTGGAATCTAGTTGATCTACCTGAATGTCAACATCCTATTGGCACAAGGTGGCTTTTCAAAAATAAACTAGATGACAGAGGTATAATTGTGAGAAACAAAGCAAGGCTATTTGCACAGGGATATACTCAAGTAGAAGGGATAGACTATGATGAAGTGTTTGTACCAGTTGCAAGAATTGAAGCCATAAGAGTATTCCTAGCCTATGCATCATATAAGAATTTCACTATCTATCAAATGGATGTCAAATATGCTTTCTTATATAGGAAAATTGATGAAGAAGTCTATGTAGCTCAAACTCCTGGTTTTGAAGATCCTGATTACCCTCATAGGGTGTACAAGCTTGACAAGCTTTGTATGGACTGCATCAAACACCAAGAAAGTGATATGAAACATTATCACTTTCTTGCTGAAACATGGCTATAAAAGAGGAACTATTTTTCAGACTCTCTTTCTCAAACAAGAACATCAAGATCTCTTAGTTATTCAAATTTATGTTGATGACATTATATTTGGATCAACTAACAAGATATTATGTGTAAGCTTTGAAGAGTTGATGAAATATGAGTTTCAAATGAGTTCAATAGGAGAATTAACTTTCTTCCTTTGGTCTACAAGTTCATCAGAAGATAGATGGTATTTTCATCAATAAAGAGAAGTACATACATCAAATATTGAAGAAGTACAACCTTGCTGATAAATCTTCATGCAAAACACCTGCCTCAACAATTGATAAGATTGTACCTTATCCTACAGGAAAATCTGTTGATCAAAGATTGTATAGATCAATGATATGATCACTTATGCATTTAACTGCCAGTAGACCTGACATTATATTTGTTGTGTGTGTTTGTGCTAGGTACCAATCAGATCCAAAAGAGTCTCATCTGAATGCTGTGAAGAGAATTTTTAGATATTTCAAAGAAAAACTAGCCATTGGACTTTGGTATCCAAAGGATGGTGACTTCACTCTCTACTCATATTCAGATAGTGACTTTGGAGGATGCAACAATAACAGAAAATCCACAACTGGTGGATGTCAATTCATAGGACCAAGACTTGTTTCATGGCAGTGCAAAAAGCAAACAAATGTTTCTGTATCCATAGTTGAGGCTAAGTACATAGCTGCTTCAGCTGGTTCCTCTCAAGTCCTTTGGTTGCAAAGCCACTTGCTTGATTATGGTTACGATTTCCTTCAAACTCCAATTTAGGGGTTGTTTGGCAACTTTTGAATGGGTAAGTGCTGAATCAATAAGATGTCTGAACCAGTAAGAGGTCTGACCCAATAAGATGTCTGAACCAATAAGTCTGTTTGGTTGGATATCTACTTGGACCAAATTTCGATCGCCGTCTTCGATCTCCCCTTCCTCTTCGGCTTCACCGCCTGCAGTACCGGTGACTAGACCCCATGTCGTCGCCCTCGCCATTCTAAAAAAACAATTTGGGCTCACAACTTAATAAGCTTAATAATTAAGTCCATTACCCAACTTAATAAGCTTAAAGGGGCCATTCTAAAAAACCAAATTTGGGCTCACAACTTGAGCTCACAACTTAAAAGACACATTCTCTAAAAATTAGGTTTTATTCTTAAAGCACAACAACTGCCGCTTCCAAAATTCAGACTTTTCTCAACACTTTGGAGCAACAGATAACAAGGAAAGATCGAAGGCTTGCAAGCATGAAAATTGAAGATCAAAGGCTTTCAGTTCTCGATTGAGGCTGAGTCAATTTTAGAAACGAACAGAAAGTGAAAACTGAATGTTTCAACTCAATCTCTGTTCTACATCTCTTTCATTTCTGGAACGCCAATTTCATGGTCGAAATCGCGAACCGGAGCGTTCCCGGAACGCGTTCGTACCGCGTTTTGGTACGGGCGATCCAGATCGAAAATCGTGGCACATTTAGCGAACCATGTAATTATGGACCAGACCCTCATCGCTTCACCGGACCCGCCTCCACGTCTGACTCGGGTCAGATCTTGATTTAGGTCTGACTGGATAAGTGGCTCAGTCAGACCTCTTTTCCGGTAAGAGGTAACCAACCAAACACTGCACGTCTGACCGAGTCAGACATGCACGTCTGACTGGGGTCGGTCAGACCCAACCAAACAGCCCCTTACATTGACAATTCAGCTGCTATGTTTATAACTGCTAATCCAGTGCAACATAGTAAAACAAAACATATTGAACTAAGATACCATTTTTTGAAAGATTGCTTGGAAAAAGGTTTGATCAAGTTAGTCAAAGTGGATACAATAAATCAGCTTGCTGATTATTCACTAAAGCCTTTGATTCAGTTAGATTTAATTTTCTAGTTGAGTCTCTAGGCATGATTAACTTCGATTAATCATTATGTACAAACAAAGAAAAACATGTGTCTGTCATTGTAAATAGTAATAAATAAAAAAATAAATAAATTCCTTCAGAAGATTTATAATTACCTTCAAAAGAAACTTATGTCTTAGAACATTTTTCTTTCGAAAGCAATTTACCTTCGGAAGAAACTTCTAAAACATCTTCCGAAGCTTAGAATAAAAAAATATTGTCTTTCTTTCTGTGTCCTTTAATTCAGCATGAAATATGTATGGAAAATGATAGTACACTATGTCTTTGTGTTAGGTCTAGGATCAGTAGATCTAGTTCATTATGTATAGGCTTAGTACTTGAATTAATATCTGTAATGAATATTTGTAATTCATTATTGTGTATGCATTAAATATATAGGTTAACCCATTTATGTGTGCGTTGATTTATGTATGGTTGCACGTACAAACATTATACTTGGTCAATTTATGAAATTGACCAAGTGTAAGAAACATCTACGGATGAACATTTTGTTCTTCCGTAGATTTATTTCTTACAAGTAATTTTACATCCGAAGATCTTCTGCGGATGAACAACCAGAAAAGAAGTTTCCTACGGAAGAACAAGTTTCCTTCGGAAGAACAAGACTCCTTCGGAAGAACAATACTTCTACGGAAGAACAAATTCCTACTGAAGACACTGTTCCTGCGGAGTCCAAACACTTGTATAATACAAGTGTTACAAGTCAAAAAGTCAACAAGGCAGTTATGCGAATCCTGAGAAATCCGATGATTCCTTAACTAAAAGAAATCAAATCCCAAGAGATCTGGTGTTTCCTATAACTGAAACATCACTGTCTATATATATGGATCCTAGGTTTCGATTCAAGCACGATTGTGTTAGACGATTGATTGATCGACAACGGCAAAAGCTATACGACAATCACTTCAAAGTCTCTCAATCAAACCCTAGCAGCCATCACATCATAGCATACTTTAATATCATTCATTCATTATATTTGTAATCATTAACATGTTATAATGAAATACTGATTAATCATTAATTGTGTTTTCTTATGTGTGTTCTTGATCATTTATTGATATTTAAAGTTATTTAAAACAAGTAAACCAAATCAACGTTGATTCCGCAAACGTTGACTTGCCATCAACCGACACTGATAATTCCTGTTGACGATCCTTGGATTCACAGGTGGTATCAGAGCCAAGTGCTCATTGATTTAGATCGATTGATCTATCAGTGTTAGTTGTGTTTAATTGAGTTTAATTTCGTAGATTTGTGTGTTCTTTGTCATTAGATCTATGGCTATCGTTTAACTGCAATCGTTTTAATTAACTTGTTTCTATATTCAAATCAATTGAATAGCAGATCTTGTTAATTATTCTCATCAATTAACATCATGAGCAACTTCGGTGGATCATCTTCCCAACCTCCAAAGTTGGAAACAAAAGCAGACTTCAAGTCATGGAAAATCAAGTTTAGGAATCATGTAAACTATACTGATTCTGACTTATGGGTATCCATTACTGAAGGTCGTTATATTCCACCCACTCTTGGGCCGGATTATAATGACAAAAATCAACCAATCAGTACCAAAGATCTATCACCTGATGATGTCAAAAAGGTTAAAGTTGATATAAAAGCATACAGTTTGCTTAGTATGGCTTTACCTGAAGAGATATTGATTAGGTGTGAGAACTATAAAACAGCACACTCCTTATGGAAGATACTTCACACTCTTTGCGAAGAGAGTGATGAGATAAGAAGCATAAGGAGAGAGACCCTCAGGTCACAATATGAAACATTTCATCATATTGAGGGTGAATCAATTCCTCAACAACTCCATAGATTCATGCAGTTGGTAACTGAGATGAATATTCTGGAGTTGAAGTATACCAGTGAGGAATTAAACAAGAAAATGCTCCACACTTTGCCAGAAAGTTGGAAGCATACTGTATCCATGTTCAAGAACACTATAGATCTGAAATCAACTGGTCTAGATACTCTGGTTGCAAAAGTGGAAGCTCTTGAAATGGATGAAAAATCAAGAAACAAGAGTGTGAGAACTCATGTCTCACCCTATCACTTCAAAAAAACAAATAATGTTGGAAGTGCATTTATTTCAAACAATGAAAGTGATAACTCTTGTGCTAGGAGTGATGATGAGGAGGAAGTTAGCTTTTATGCTTCTAAACCTTCAAAGAAATCATCTCAAGATAAGAATCAAAAGAATAAAGGAAGAACTGCTGATAGACAAGATACAACTGCAGCAACAACTAAGTCTTCACATTCAGCCAATCAGTCAGAACCAATAACTGTGATATTGGACTCAGAAGAACAAAGAGCAGCCTTTGCAGCATTTAGTTCAAGTTTTCAAGCATATCTGGGAAGCTTTCTAACTTCAGCAAATATCTGCCAACAAGACTTAGAAGAACTGCCTCCTGATGTAGTGGAAGAAATGGATCTACAATGGCAGATGGCCATGATTGCTTATAGAGCAAACCAATATCTCAGGAGAAATAAGAACTTGGCTTCAGCAAGCAAAACATCAAAGATTGGCGTTGACAAATCAAAAGTAAGATGCTACAAATGCAATCTCTATTGACATTTCTCAAGAGAATGCAATCAACAGTCATATCTAGAGATGAGACAACATCAACAGCATCAGCAACATCAGATTCAAGCTCATCAACAATCAACTTCTCAAAGACCTCTACACAAACAATCTCAACTAATCAATGCATCCCCACAAGCCACCAAAGAATCAGCTGGACCTAGCAACTCAAAGGAGTCAGGGCTGATCACACTTCAAGATGGAACGTGTGACTGGAGTGTGTATGAAAAGGAAGTTTTCGAAGAGAACGAAGCATTGATGGCTCATATGGATCAAACAGTTCCACCAATGGCAAGAGAGGTAAAAGAAAGATTGTGTTCATCAACATGTGTTGAGGAAGTTGAACGATATAGAGTCCATGCTCAACAGTTGGCTGACAAAGTAAAAGAAACAATGATTTTGAATGAATCCCATGTTAGAGAACATAAATTGTATCAAATAAAAATTAACTATTTGCAGAAGGATTTAGAAAAATTTGTTTCTGAAAATTATAGCCTAAAAGCCCAAGTTGAGCATCTGACCACTTCCTTAACAAAATCCATGGCTAATCATGCATCAACTGAAGTGAAACTTCAGAAGTTTCAATTATCATCTCAGCAATATGAGAAATTACTAAATTCTCATATTGAATCAAAGAAAAGGTCTGGGTTGGGTTATAATGTGGTTGCATCACCTATAAATGATAATTACACATCTTTACCTACAACAATGACCAACACTCTGTCAAATCATTTTGTGCCTAGCACGAAGTTTGAAAAAGATTCAACTCAAATCAAAATTAATGATGAAGCTGAGGTGAGTGAAACTGAATCTTCTGAATCAGAATCTTTAAATCAAAATGATTCAAAATTTGATTATGATAATTGTGATGACTTGGATGATTCTGATAAACATGATGTTGATCGAATAACCACTGGTAAGAATGTTCATCTTAAAACACATATTCCAAAAGTGCTTGAAGAAACAAAGTTGCCATATCCTCCTAAACAAAGAAACATGCTGAAGACCATCTGCAAGAGAATAGCTCAATTGAATGAAGGTCTTCAAGAACTAAGTCAGCAACAAGACTCCTCCAAGATATTGAATGATGAATCTGTCATCACCGAGGAAAAAGAGAAATTCAAAGAAAAAGGAAAGAAAAAGGTATCAGCAGATCATCAACTGAAAAAGAAAACTTCAGCTGTTGATCTACGGAAGAGGAATTCAGCAACAAACAATCAAAATGTGCATAAAGTGGAAAAAGGAGAAGCACATCCAAAGCTGAAGAAAAAAGAACAACATCAAAAGTCAGCAAACCATAAGAATGATTCTGAGAAAGAATCAGATGAAAAGTATTGCAAATGGTGTGACATGAAAAATCACAATACTGAAGATTGTTACTTTAGTAGCTACTGCTCTATTTGCAATATGAACAATCACATGACTGCTGATTGCTACTTCAACAAACATTGTGCTATCTACAACAAAAATAATCATTCCACTCAGGAATGTTATTTCAACAAAAAGAACAAGACAAAAGGCACAAAGAAGAAAGAATCAGATAAGTCTGAATCAGATTCTCAATCTACTGATTGTGCAAAGGGTTCAAAACTTAAGAATTCTGAACAAAAATCAAAGTCAAAATCAAAGGACAAAACATCATCAAGTGTTCATACATTGAAGAAAAGACCAACTTTCCAGCAGTCAAAAACACCTCATAAAAGGGTAGATTTGACTGATAAGGAAACAATGGATGATGATGCATTCTTTGATAAATTTGAAAAGGGAATTCAAATACCTCTTTCAAAAACAAAAGATAGTGAGACATTTAAAGGTTCATTATCAAAACAAAAGAATCAAACAAGTGAAGTTGATTTTAGTCAAGCAGAAATTGAGAAACAAAAATCTACTTCATCAACATCCCATTCAGCAGAATCATCCTCATCTAAATCAAATCAGAATGAATCAATCAAATCTAAAACTGAAACTTCAAAAATTATTCATGAAGGAGTAACTGTTTTATACCCTGTTGACAAACCTAAGATCACTAAAACTTGGGTTGTCACTTCTAACTGATTTTCTTTTCTGCATGCAGGAACAATATTGGAGAGCTGACAACAAGTGGTATGTTGACAGTGGTTGTTCCAGGCATATGACAGGAAACTGTTCTCTTCTCCATGATTTCAAACATAAAAATGCTTTTTATGTGGCATTTGGTGGGGATAAAATGGAAGGTAAAATTGTTGGTGAAGGGATGATAACAAATGGTGTACTCAAATTTGATAAAGTAAATTACTGTAAAAATTTACAGTATAATCTACTTAGTGTGTCTCAAATTTGTGATCAAAATTATACTACATTGTTTGATGATACTAACTGTTACATTCTTAAGCCAGGATTTATTGTTCCAGAAGATTGGATCCTCCTCAAAGCAGCAAGAAAAGGAAACACTTATGTTTTGGATATGAACAACACTTCACTCACAAAACATGAAACATGCCTTATATCTAAACTCTCAGAAGATTTATCTCAATTATGGCATAGAAGGCTTGTACATTCTAACATGAAGAACATGAATAAATTGGTGAAAAATCACCTGGTCATTGGATTGCCAAATAAAGAGTTTCATTGCTCAACTCACTGTTCTTCTTGTTAAAAAGGAAAACAACATAGAGTGTCACATAAATCCAAAACTATCAATACTAATACTACACCACTCAAATTGCTTCACATGGATCTGTTTGGTCCTACCAATGTAATGAGCATTGGAAAAAGGCAATATTGTTTGGTGATAGTTGATGATTTCACAAGATTCACATGGGTCTTTTTCTTAAAACAAAAAAAGTGAAACATCAGAAATATTAATGGACTTTGTGATCAAGATTGAGAATCAACTTGATACAAAAGTTAAAATTTTTAGGAGTGACAATGGTACTGAATTTGTCAATTTTGAACTGGATTCCTTTTGCAGGAGCAAAGGTATTGCAAGACAATTTAGTGCACCAAGGACTCCACAACAAAATGGAGTTGCTGAAAGAAGAAACATAACTCTCATTGAAGCAGCAAGAACCATGCTAGCTGATTCACAACTACCTATCACTTTTTGGGCTGAGGCTGTGAATATTGCATGCAATGTTCAAAACAGAACATTAATTGTCAAAGAACATAACAAAACTCCTTATGAGCTCCTATTTAAAAGAAAACCATACATAGGATATCTAAGAGTCTTTGGATGTCATGTAACTGTTTTGAACATAAAAGAGTCATTGGGAAAATTTTCAGAAAAAGCATATGATGGTTTCTTTGTTGGATACTCTTCAACATCAAAATCATATAGAGTGTATATTCCACAACATAACTTTGTGGAAGAGACTCCTAATGTATCTTTTGATGAAACTTTATTTACAAAGTCAGTTAAAGGTTCATCATGGTTATTTGACATAGATTCTTTATCCAAATCATTTAACTATGATCATTTGAACAATGCAGGATCTGATGAAGTATGTTATCCATTTGTTCCACCTCTTATGACTGAGGTAACCTTATCAGCTGATCCTCCAAGGATACGCCCATCTTCGGATGAAAACATTTCAGTAGAAGCAGATACTACATGTGGAAATGATCAAAATGCATCCGGAGAAGTACCTATGGAAGAACAGAATGCATCCGGAGAAGTTCCTACGGAAGACCAAAATGCATCCGGAGAAGCTCCTACGGAAGACCAAAATGCATCCGAAGAAGTTCCTACGGAAGACCAAAATGCATCCGGAGAAGTTCCTACGGAAGAGCAAAATGCATCCGGAGAAGTTCCTACGGAAAAGCAAAATGCTTCCGAAGAAGTTCCTGCGGAAGAGCAAAACACAACTGGAGATACTTCTATAGCCCAAACAACAGACTCTCATGATCATTCAACTCCCGTTGAACATTTTAACTATTTCTTAAATTCTCAACCTGAGCTGAATCAGTCTGAGGAAATGGAAATGACTAACCTGGAATCATCTATTCCAGTTGAATCAACTCCTTCAATGAGAATCCATAAGACTCATCCACTTGACAACATCATTGGAAATCCTGAAAAGAGAACTACAAGGAGCCAAAGTAGTACAACCAACCATTGTCTCTTTAACTGTTTTCTTTCTCAAGTGATGCCTCCAAACATCACAGTTGCTTTAAAAGACAATAGCTGGATTGAAGCTATGCAATAAGAGCTTCAATAGTTCAGAAAGCAAAAAGTGTGGTCTCTTGTTGATTTGCCTGAAGGTCAACATCCTATTGGAACAAGATGGCTATACAAAAACAAACTGGATGATAGAGGGATTATTATACGAAATAAAGCAAGGTTGATTGCACAAGGATACACTCAAGAAGAAGGAATAGACTATGATGAAGTTTTTGCACCAGTTGCAAGAATTGAGGCCATAAGAGTGTTTCTGGCTTATGCACCATATAAGAAGTTTACTGTGTATCAGATGGATGTCAAGTCTGCATTCTTATATGGGAAGATTGAAGAGGAAGTTTATGTGTCACAACCGCCCGGTTTTGAAGATCCTCACTATCCTCATAGGGTATACAAACTAGATAAAGCCTTGTATGGTCTTCATCAAGCACCAAGAAAATGGTATGAAACATTATCATCTTTCTTACTCAAGCATGGCTACAAAAGAGGAACTATTAATCAGACACTCTTTCTCAAACAAGAACATCAAGATCTCTTAGTAGTTCAAGTATATGTGGATGACATTATATTTGGTTCAACTAATAAGAGAATGTGTGTGAATTTTGAAGAGCTGATGAAATCTGAATTTCAGATGAGTTCAATGGGTGAATTAACCTTCTTCCTTGGCCTTCAAGTTCATCAAAAATCAGATGTGATATTCATCAACCAAGAGAAATACATACATCAAATTCTGAAGAAATACAATCTTGCTGAAGTATCCTCATGCAAAACACCAGCATCAACAAATGATAAGATTGCTCCTGATCCCTCTGGAAAATCTATTGATCAAAAATTTAAATAGATCAATGATAGGTTCACTTATGTATTTAACTGCCAGTAGACCTGATATTATGTTTGCTATGTGTGTATGTGCTAGGTACCAATCTGATCCCAGGGAGTCATATCTCAATGCTGTAAAAAGAATTTTCAGATACCTCAAGGGCAAACCAGGACTTGGTCTTTGGTATCCAAAGGATGGAGACTTTACACTATACTCATACTCAGACAGTGACTATGGTGGATGTAACAGTAACAGAAAATCAACAACCGATGGATGTCAATTCATTGGACCAAGGCTAGTATCATGCCAGTGCAAGAAACAAACCAATGTTTCTGTATCCACAGCTGAGGCTGAGTACATTGCTGCTTCAGCTGGTTGCTCTCAAGTTCTTTGGTTGCAAAACCAACTTCTTGACTATGGTTACAACTTTCTTCAAACTTCAATCTATATAGACAATTCTGCTGCTATGTTTATTGCTGCTAATCCTGTGCAACATAGTAAAACAAAACATATTAAGATAAGATATCATTTTCTGAGAGATTGCTTAGAAAAGGGATTGATTAAGTTAGTTAAAGTGGATACATCAAATCAGCTTGCTGATTTATTCACTAAAGCCTTTGATTCAGTCAGATTTAATTTTCTGGTTGAGTCTCTAGGCATGATTAACTTAGATTAATCAAGTTTAAACAAACAAAATACAGTGTGTAATGATGCATCAGCATGACATATGTATGGGAAATGATAGTACACTATAGCTTTGCCTATTCCTGAATAAATAAATAACAATAAATCTCAGCAAGTTTCTTGATATGTGAGTAGATTCATCTTGAGTGGAAACCAAACTGAGTGCATGCCAAACATAATGCTAAAATGATTGTTTATGGGAAACTTCATTTTGAGAATACAAAGTGAGTCTTATTCTAATGTGACCAAACCACTTATCTAAACACACTATGTAAAACACTTTATAATATCTATCTTTGCAAATCATACTCCCTCTGTTTTGTGTGAACAAAGACCTGGGTGTATGATCACCATACTGAATATTAGTTGCAAAAGGTGAAAAGATCATGATCCTCATCATCCCTCTGTTTAGTGTGAACAAAGACCTGGGTTAAAGGCACCTCTGTTTTACGTGAGTAAAGACCTGGTGACCTGATGATGATCATATCTAAAGCTCTCAAAAGAATCCTATGTGATCAACTGTATATTATCTTGAGCTTTTACATCAATGCATCAATGAGATGTCAAATGCATCTCAAGATAGATCTTATAACTTAAAGTGCATAGTCTTAAGTGTGAAAAAGTGATGATTTGACTTGCAAAGGGAGGACAAAACCTTTGTGAATTGAATGTGAAGCCCATAACAGTTATTTCCAAATCAATATGAAAACATGATAAACAGCATGCCTAGTTGATACATAAGCTCTTGTATGGATTTATGTGGACAATATACTTGCAATCAGAACTTGTTCAGGTATCAAATGAACAAAATAACTCATCAGGAAGAGGCTTAGTATTATAGTATGACCCCATCATATGTGTATATATATCTGCTCATTATCATACAGTTAAAAATCATGTTATTCCTCTTAAAGAAATTTAGGATAAATGCTTAAGTTCACCATTAATCACAAATTTAGGGGGAGTAGAATACATAAAAAAATGTCTCAATCAGCAGCAGCAATGTCTATATCATTATCAATTTGAAGGAATTGGAATCTGAGCATCATCTTAGCTTCTGGATACATGAAAATTTTAGTAAAAATCATTTTAAAGTTTCTTGTACTAAATTGCCATGTATACAAAGCCAACAAGGTTCTAAAGCAATAAATGGTTCTAACCAATGGAGTTGGACCATACATACAACAATATTTCTCTGCATTGTGCTACTTTAAGCATCAACAGAAGCTACAATGTGAAAATCAATCTTAAATGTTTATCCGTAGATTGGTAAACTACGAATGAATAAAGATCAACAAATGTAATTTAATGTTACAATCTCACATCATCAGCAGATGTTGTTGATCCGTAGATGTTCTGCGGAAGAATACATTGAGGATCCCACTTAATAAATGATAAATTAATTCTGTGGAAGAATATATTGAGGGTCCCACTTAATAATTGAGATAAAATTAATGTGTCTGAGAGTATAAATAATGTGGTTTGACTTGTCAAATTCATTATTCGCTTTTTCAGCTCACTTTTCAGACCTAGAAAAACTCACTCAACAAAATTTTCCCACTTCCTCAGCATTCAAAATTTACCAAATCAAAACCTTAAACAAACATATATCTGTGTTCTTAATCCGCTGTTATTAAGGTAAAACATGTCGTAACATTCAAGATTAAATCATTTGATTCTTGTTTTATCTCACAACTGTTCGTATTCTCATATCAATAATGTGATTTTAACGAAGTCTTTTTCTTATGAACAGATGGATAATCTGTTGGGTTTGTTGGACCTTAACAACGTAGTTTAACCATTTAAACAAGGAAAACGCAGCGGATTAAATGCTTAATTTCATGTTTTATAAACTGAAATTTAAGGTTCATTTCATAGTAACAACAAACCCAAGAATATAAGGATCTTTAATATGTGTTTGAACTAGCTATCTACAAGAAATAACAACCAAATCATAACATACAAACTACCTCTAGTTATGCTGTTAAAACCGAGGCTGAAACATCATCCAAAAGACTGCTGGAAAACATGGATAAAGATGTAGATGGAGCTGCTATTGGATGACCAAAACATCAAGAATAGATGTCCTCAAGTGTTCATACCCACAAGCCTCCAACAAACACCCCTTTTGTTAGGCTTTGTGCACCAAAATCGGACCATGGATGCTGAAAATCGAATTTTCAGCAGCTTTTCTTCAAGAAGTTTTGAGAGAAAAGTGTGTGTGTTCTTGGCCCTTGCATGTAAGAGAGAGAGCTGAATTTTGGAGAGTGTGTTTTGTGTTAATGGGTGTGTGTTTTCAAGAAAACAAAATGACCAAATTACCCTCAAGGGGGCGGCCACTTCACTTTCAAAATTGGGTTTCCCATTTTAAAACACCCACTAAAAGGTTACTAGTTGTATTTTGTATTATTATTATTAGTTATATAGTTTAACCTTTTAAATATATAACTTAAACACACATTCTTATTATTTGATGTTATTTAACAAACTTAAATAACATTACAAATAATGTCCATGAACAAAATATAATTATAAGTTGTTCTTTCTCACATACAACTTATTTTAGAAGACCCTTTTTCAGAAATTGGTGCAATGATTTAATTGCATGATCATATCATCAATTAAATACATATTGGTGTTTGCTAAACTTGTTATTGGGTATGACCCGACTTGGATCATGACGCACTAACCACATCAATATTCTATGTGTCTTGGGCATAAAGAATCCAACAATCTCCCACTTGCACAAGATTCATAGAAGATTGATGCAAGCAGTAAATACCGCCTAACAACGGTTTACTACCCTTAATATGCATGACTTAGAAGCCATTCAATAACATTATCCCCTTCAAGTATCCAACTTGAAATGTTTTAGGTGAATCGATCATCTATCCTTTTGTTACAGATGTCCTGTTAAATCCAAAGACACAGAATGATCATTCCTTGTTGATTTAACTTAATCAGGCCTTAGACATCTTGCTCTCAACGAATAAGAGGAACAAATCCCATCTTGACTGCATACGTTTCTCACAATCACCTTGTGTCACACCTGAACATAGCCTTATGTACTGTCCATTATTTCAGAACAGTGAAGAACTAACTCAAGGTATAACATTTGGTGAATATGAAAACCCAATATGCATCTTAGGTCTGAGGATACTAAATGATATTCTCTTTTATTCAAAATTACTTATGATCAATCAAAGAGATTCTATGTAGTAAAATTTTGAGACGCGGGTCAGTCCAATATTTGCATCCCACAAATATCTATGAACCTTGGTAGCAACCAATTGCTCTATATTCATACCTTATGAATATCTACCAATCCATGTTCATAATAGTCTTATATTCATATTTGTTCCCACAAATATGACCGACTACGGACATTTAGAATAATAAACATATTCATGGATATAAACATGCTAAAAGGGAACATAACTCAAATATATAAAAGAGTTAAATATTACAATTGTTCCATGTTTTATTTGCTAAACAGATCAATTCTAATCACCAGTAAACCGAAGTCCTAAGGCACAAGTATGACCCTCATACTTTGCCCTCATCAAGGAGCTTCGTTAGTGGATCAGCAATGTTTTGATCTTTATGAACTTTAAGAATACATATCTTTACCCTTTTCAACTCCATACCTTATGATGTTGAATCTCCGCTCAAGTTGCTTAGTCTTTTGATGAGTACGGGGTTCCTTGATTTGAGCAATCCCACCCACGTAATTTCCAAAGATTTCTAGGGGGTCTTGAATGGTAGAGACCACCCCTAGATAAGCAATGGACAAATTTATCCATGCAGCTTCCCAAGCTGCTAATGAAGCGGCTATGTATTCGGATTTTTGTAGTGAACAATGCTACCATGTCTTGCTTTGAACCTTTCAAGGACACTTCTCCTCCATTCATAATGGAAGTATACCCGGTTGTGATCAAAAACATCTCGATCGGTTTTGGAAGCCTGCATCCGTGTAACCCTTTACAACGACTTCCTTTTCAATAGATCCGTATATTAGAAACAAATCCTTAGTCCTACTAAGGTATTTCAATATACTTTTAATAGCCATCCGATGGTTATTTCTATTGGTATCTACTTTGTCATACTTAATAAGCGTGACTCGTCCGGTCTAGTGCATATCATCACATAAATGATGGATCCTATAGCGGATGCGTATGGGATATCATTCATTTGATTTTGCTCATCCTATGAGCTTGGACATTGAGATGCAGTCAACACTGTCCCTCCTTGAATAGGTACCATACCTTTCTAAGTTTTTTTTTTCCATCTTGAACCTTTTCAAGATTTTATCAATATATATGCACTTTGGTTTAACCCTATCAACCACCTCGATCTATCCTTATAGATCCTTATTCCAAAATATGGGTGTCTTAAACGAGATCTTATATGAAAAACATCTTCCAAGCTAGGTTTTAACACCTTCCAAGGTTGGAATAATATTTCCAAATAGTAGTGTGTCATCAACATACAACACTAAGAATACAATTATGCTCCCACTAGCCTTCATATATATATACACAACCTTCTCGATGCTTGTTTCAATCCATAGATTGATCATTTTAACTTATATACATTATTAGGATGTCATGGATCGACCAAACCATCATGCTAAACTGTATGGACAGTCTCTTTGAGATGTTCATTAAGAAAAGCGGTTTTGACATCCATTTGCCAAAACTCATATTCAAAATATGAAGTTATGGCACATGATATCCTAATCGACTTTAGCATTGCCACGGGCGCAAGAGTTTCATCATAATCAACCAATTGAGTTTGATGGAAACCTTATGCTATAACTCTTTGATTTATAAGTATTCTAGTCTCCATGCATATCTTTTTTCGTCTTGAAAACCCACTTGTATCCAACCGGTTTGGAGTTAAGTGGAGGGTCAACCAATTCTCAAACTTGGTTGTTATACATGGATTGCATCCTTACGTTCATGGCTTCTAGCCAATGGTCCCAATCCAAATTGGACATAACATCTTGGTATATGGTTAGCCTACAGGGGTCAACCACATAGCATCCATTCTTGGAATATTCATATCACTTAGATGGAATACTAACTCTACCAGATTTGTGAACGTTTTGTGTATATTTATCAACCTCTTGATTATCAACAACAACCTCTTGTTGGTAGCTAGTGTCAACCAAAAGTGTACCGGCTTGTGGATCTTGATCCTTATCAAGTTCCATAGTTCTATACGTCATTCCTTCCATAAAGAACTCGGTTTCCAAGAACTTAGCCTTTCGAGCAATAAATTCTTTTGCTCTGTTGAGTCGAAGAAACAGTATCCTATACAGTCTCTAGGATATTCAACTAATCTACACTTTTTTGGTCCGGGTCATATTCAAAATATGAGACTTAAAGAGCAATGCGAAAACCCAAAATGATAAAGATGGTAAGCTCATAGCCATAATAAATTGAACCATATCCAAATAGGGTTCGATTTCTTCTTTATCAGAATGAAGAACACAGATAGTTATGTAGAGTTGATATTCTACTTCATTATTGAAGATTTTGAACATTTCAAAAGCTTCATACTTATGTGTCATCAAGTGCACACAATAATAGCGACTGTAATCGTCGGTAAAAGTAATGAAGTATCTATCACAAATCTTTGTCATTGTCTTAAAAGAACCACATACATCCAAATGTATCATTCCTAATAAGTCTTTTGGTTCACACTTATCAAATGAAACATTTTCATTTGTTTCCAAGAGACCATTCTTTTGAAGTGTTTGAATCCAATTCTTGTTTATGTGACCAAGATGACAATGTCAAAGATAAAATAACTTAAACCCATTTTAAGTTTCTTGGTGCTTAATCTGTATAATGAGTTATTATAGGACGAATTACCATGAACCAATTCATGGATATCATTAAAAGGCATGTCCTTAAAATGAAATACATCATCCATAAAACTTAATACCATTATTTACAAACTTTAAATCATGATCACATTGTTTTAATAGAAAACATTAATTATGTTCCTAGTCAAACTAGGTGCATACAAAATGTTTTGAGAACGACTTCCAAACCATTTGAAAGTCTCAAAATAGAGTTTCCCTCCTTGAAGCGCACATTTCTTTTGAACCCCTTTGCAACAATCGCAATAATGAGTCTCACATCCGGTATCCAATACCCATGTGTTTGAAGAAATGACATTTAATACAATGTGTGAATCATGGAAATTGTATTTGAGGTTTGCCCAACATCCCTCTTGTCTTTCAACTCCTTGAGATAGGAGGGACAATTCCTTTTCATTTGTCCTATCTCTCCATACTCAAAGCATGGGTCGTTCTCCATTACCTTAGGCTTCATAAGCTTAGGTTTTTTGAGGTTTCGCTTTAACCTTTGCTTTGATGTATTCCTTTCCTTTGGCGATAATTGCCTTAGGATCGGGATTGGCCATTTCTTATAGCCTCCCTTATTGATCGAGAGAATAGGTAGAACCTCTCTACCCATCCCTGCCTCGGTTGCTTTGAGCATTGCGTAAAGTTCACCAATGCTCTTGTCCCACCCATTCATATTACAGTTTATTATGAATGTCTCAAACCTTTAGTTAGGCAATTAAGGATCAAATCCTTGGCCAACTACTTTGAGACAGGACAGTTAAGCATCTTGAGGCTATCAATGTGGCTTTTCATCTTAAGAATATATAAGATGATATCGATTGGGTTTCTTCCATGTGACATGTATAAAGTGCTCGAACCGTTTCGAAGCAATCTATTAAAGTTTGTTGAAGGAACATTTCCTTCAACTAGATTATCATGTCATATGCCCCATGATGCTTCAAACCCTTTTGGAGTTCGGGAATCATATTCCCAACATGAGGTAGGATACTTGCACAGAATCCTTAGTGTGCCTAAGCCAATCGTCAAACGGCCTTAACATCAACAGCGTTGGTTGGTGAGGTATGGGATCGTCAAGGACATAGGCCTTTACTCATTTTGAGAACGATTCTCAAGTTTCGAAATTGAGTCCATAAGGTTATTATGGTTAAGACGATCCCATTTTAAGATGGTCTCGGTGATAGGGTAGGGACGGTCGGGGTAGTAGCATCGTGGTTTGAGGCCATTACTACAAAATTACAAAGTTCATTTTAGTATTTCTGAAAAATTGCTTTTAACTATTAAAACCTTTACATGTCTCATAGACAATTAATAATTAAAATCTAGAATCCAACGTTACATTTAAATGATGGTTAGGTGACCTTTATCCCATTATTTAAATTAACAAGGTAGTCAACGGTTGACAATTGCAACCTATTGCAACTTCTAGTCTTATGGGATCGGTTAAACATCATATGTTTAGTCGGCATGTTTAATCCCATCAACACCATTGTACGCCATGCTTCGGTGACCCTAATCACATGGTTTCCAATTCAAGTCGTCCTACTTACACACATGTGTGAGTTTTCACATACAAGCGGTTAGGTGACCTTTATCCCACAAGTACGTTAGACTCACCTCAAAGATACAAGTTCCCTACAAGTGGTTAGGTGACCTTTATCCCACAAATAGTTCCCAAGTGATTCGAGTGTCGTGTAAAAGGATGGTGTTAGACTTGTTACCAAAGGGATTTAAGTTTCCATTAATTCTAGTTATGAAAACTCTATGTACCTTGTATTCGCATGCTTTCAAATACATGATACCCTATGGTTCTCTTTTAATAAAACTACTTTTATTTTGAAATCATTAATCCTTTTAATAACCTTTTATTAGTCACTTAATGATTAGGAACCATAAAATTCAGCTTGTTATGATAATTTATTTAGATTGTTAAGCATATCCATATATCAAACAATCATTATAAAATGAATAATCAAACAAGCATATTTCATACAACCACATGTGCATAACCATAGCCACTAAGTTGACTACACTTGTTTGCCATCACAACTGTTGTCATAAGTTCTTTCCTAAGGGTTAACAATGACACATCATATGTGTCCATGAACTTCCACTTGATTCCACATCCAAATGCTTCAAGTGTCCATGTCTCTTGTGTCCTTCCTTTTGTGTCTTCATCTTGTGCATCTTCTTTTACAAAATCATATCCTAATACAATTTTCTAATAAAAGAAATGCACCTATTCTATTTATTACATAACCAAATGAATAAATAAATTACAACCCAAATACAAACACAAAAGAATAATGTTACAACCCTTTACGAATGAAATCAACCAACATGACAAAATCACAATCAACCAAATCCAAAACACACATGGTCAAGGCTATGTTATGCACTAAAATATGTATCCATATACATCATTTACAACATTCAAGAACCAAATAAATCCCCATATGACCCTAAATTTTCAGCCAACATAAACCATCAATTTAGGGTCTTTTGTCCAAACAAAAACATAATCAACTACTTGATATCTTACTTTCAAGGTTTAATCACTAGCATGTTAGATATAACCTTGAAAGGTTGGGGATTTATTATCATCACCACAAAACAGCCCCAAAATGGTTGTTAAAGCCTCATAAAACCAATTTTACAAGAACACATGAAGCTAGTCATCCACATATCTGGCTCTAGATGCCAATGTTGGGTTTGTTGGACCTTAACAACGTAGTTTAACCATTTAAACAAGGAAAACGCAGCGGATTAAATGCTTAATTTCATGTTTTATAAACTGAAATTTAAGGTTCATTTCATAGTAACAACAAACCCAAGAATATAAGGATCTTTAATATGTGTTTGAACTAGCTATCTACAAGAAATAACAACCAAATCATAACATACAAACTACCTCTAGTTATGCTGTTAAAACCGAGGCTGAAACATCATCCAAAAGACTGCTGGAAAACGTGGATAAAGATGTAGATGGAGCTGCTATTGGATGACCAAAACATCAAGAATAGATGTCCTCAAGTGTTCATACCCACAAGCCTCCAACAAACACCCCTTTTGTTAGGCTTTGTGCACCAAAATCGGACCATGGATGCGGAAAATCGAATTTTCAGCAGCTTTTCTTCAAGAAGTTTTGAGAGAAAAGTGTGTGTGTTCTTGGCCCTTGCATGTAAGAGAGAGAGCTGAATTTCGGAGAGTGTGTTTTGTGTTAATGGGTGTGTGTTTTCAAGAAAAAAAATGACCAAAATTACCCTCAAGGGGCGGCCACTTCACTTTCAAAATGGGTTTCCCATTTTAAAACACCCACTAAAAGGTTACTAGTTGTATTTGTATTATATTATTATTATTAGTTATATAGTTTAACCTTTTAAATATATAACTTAAACACACACTCTTATTATTTGATGTTATTTAACAAACTTAAATAACATTACAAACAATGTCCATGAACAAAATATAATTATAAGTTGTTCTTTCTCACATACAAATTATTTTAGAAAACCCTTTTTCAGAAATTGGTGCAATGATTTAATTGCATGATCATATCATCAATTAAATACATATTGGTGTTTGCTAAACTTGTTATTGGGTATGACCCGACTTGGATCATGACGCACTAACCACATCAATATTCTATGTGTCTTGGGCATAAAGAATCCAACATAATCGATTTGCGAGAGAACACAATGTGTGTGCCTTCTTAAACCCTGATGATCTTGTTTCAGAAGGGTGTCAAGAAATTATCATATATCTAAGAAGATCGAGGCTGTTCTATGCCCTATCAGCAGAGCCTGTGATTTATCGATCACATATCACTAAATTCTTGAATTCTGCACATGTAGAAGAAGATGGTGAAGGTATTGTTGCTGAAGTTAAACATCGAAGGCTGAGAATTGATGAACAAACTATAAGAAGGGTTCTTGAACTGGGAGATGTTGAAGCCGGACACCCCGATGTGTTCGAAAATGAATACATAGAAAAGGTTTTTCTCATAATGGGGTATGATGGTGATTCTGAAAAGGGAGAAATCAAGAAGGGAAGACTCTCTAAGCCATATAGATTTCTGTGTCACACTTATCTGAAGTGCATTTCAAACAGAAATCTGGGCTTGATAGATTTTCAAGACATATATCCTCTGGTATCATTTGGTATTTTTGAGGGACGAACCTACAATTACTCAAAGTACATCTTCAACTGTCTATGTGATCACATTAAAGTACAGAAGACTTATAAGATGTATATGTTTCCAAGGTTTATTCAACTAATCATTAATGCTGATTTGCCTGGAACTTCTGTGGAAGGTGGTGTGTTTATTTAAGCACACCTTGGCAGATATTTTGAACAAAATTTCTGGGAAATATGAAGGAGGTGACATGGATATTTTTGCACATGTGGTGGATACTACTGCAAACATTCCTCAAGAGCTTGTGTGGGAAGGTGAACCAGAGAACTCTTCAACCAACTCTGCTCAAGACACTCACTCACCAGATACATTGCCCATACATCAACAATCTCCAGCCAGTCAAAACACAGAACCAATCTCACCTATCCACCATCAATCACCAAATCAACAACAAACACCCCAATCACAATCTCCAGCCAGTCAAAACACAGAACCAATCTCACCTATCCACCATCAATCACCAAATCAACAACAAACACCCCAACAACAATTACCAGCCAGCCAAAACACAGAACCAATCCCTCCAAATCTAGAAAATTCAGCCACTGAGAGCATATACACTGGGGAGACAGAGTTAGCCTCACCAGCAAGTACAGTTAAATTGTCATCATCCAAAACTGAATCCCCTGTACTCTCAAATGAAACTAAACAAGTCTCTCCAGTCACTGATCATCAACAACAACAACAACCTCATCAAGAACTTGTAGATCAAGCCATTGAACACAGTTCAAGCTCAGCAAGTGTTGATCCGGAAGAAGTTAAAGATGATGAGATTGATTCTCAACATCAGGAAGAAGATGTAGAAGCATACTATGTTGATGTTATTGCCTATAATGAAGATGAGCTAAGTGATAATGATATCCCTGTTAGCAAGAGTTATCTGGTTGCTGAGTATAACAAGCTAGTGCTGAAATCAAACAAAAGAAAGCAAAAATTACAGGAGCTGAAGGGAATGATAAGAGAAAAGGATGAAGAGTTGATGAGACAACAAGCTAGAATAAAAAGACTGAGAGAAGATGCTCAAAGCGATAAGGAAGCCATTGATGCTTTACTTGATAAGGAAGTTGAGCTTAAAGAGACAGCAACAACTGAAAAGAAAGAAAAGGAAAGGATGATGATGAAGTTTGAACAAGCAAATAACACTATGACTGCTCAGTCAAATGTGATAAAAAGAAAAGAAGAAGAGATTGAGCAGTTGAAAATGAAGATCTGTACATTAGAATCTAATGCTTCAACTGCTCAAACAAAACAATCTATTGAAGCATCAAAAGAGTTGATTCTCCTGAACAAAAGCTCCAAGAAACAAAAGCTCACATCTCCTGAACACACACCTTCAGTAGATTTATCTACTGTGAAGTCTATCTCTCACCAGGATGATGATAGTGATGAAGAGTGGAAAGAGCTAATCAATGAAGACTCTCCACCAGAACAAGAAGTCTCAAAGGCTGATGATCTCCTAACTACAAAAGACATATTAGAAGAGAGGCCTGAATCAACCATGTTTATGACACTTATAAACCATGGTTTCCCTTATGACATAGTTGAGAGACTAAACATGACTGAGATGAAGAATCTGTTGAAAGAATTTGAGCTTGCATGCTTTAGGATCAGTAGATCTAGTTCATTATGTATAGGCTTAGTACTTGAATTAATATCTGTAATGATTATTTGTAATTCATTATTGTGTATGCATTAAATATAGGTTAACCCATTTATGTGTGCGTTGATTTATGTATGGTTGCAGGTACGAACATTATATTTGGTCAATTTATGAAATTGACCAAGTGTAAGAAACATCTACGGATGAACATTTTGTTCTTCCGTAGATTTATTTCTTACAAGTAATTTACATCCGAAGATCTTCTGCGGATGAACAACCAGAAAAGAAGTTTCCTTCGGAAGAACAAGTTTCCTTCGGAAGAACAAGACTCCTTTGGAAGAACAATACTTCTACGGAAGAACAAATTCCTACTGAAGACACTGTTCCTGCGGAGTCCAAACACTTGTATAATACAAGTGTTACAAGTCAACAAGTCAACAAGGCAGTTATGCGAATCCCGAGAAATCCGATGATTCCTTAACTGAAACAAATCAAATCCCAAGAGATCCGGTGTTTCCTATAACTGAAACATCACTGTCTATATATACGGATCCTAGGTTTCGATTCAAGCACGATTGTGTTAGACGATTGATCGACAACAGCAAAAGCAACACGACAATCACTTCAAAGTCTCTCAATCAAACCCTAGCAGCCATCACATCATAGCATACTTTAATATCATTCATTCATTATATTTGTAATCATTAACATGTTCTAATGAAATACTGATTAATCATTAATTTTTTTTGTTACATGTGTTCTTGATCATTTATTGATATTTAAAGTTATTTAAAACAATTAAACCAAATCAACGTTGATTCCGCAAACGTTGACTTGCCATCAACCTACACTGATAATTCCTGTTGACGATCCTTGTATTCACACTTTGCTTCTTCCTGAGATTAAAATTTGATCAAGTTTTTTGATATGTGAGTAGGTTCATCTTGAGTGGAAACTACACTAAGAGCATGCCAAACATAATACAAAGTGACTGTTTGTGGGAAACTTCATTTTAAGGATACAACAAGTGAGTCTTATTTTGATGTGATCAAATCACTCATCTAAGCACACTATGTACCAACACTTTATAAAATCTATCTTTGCAAATCATATTCCCTCTGTTTTGTGTAAACAAAGACCTGGGTGTATGATCACCATGGTTTACATTTGTAACTCACCGGTGAAAAGATCATGATCCTCATCATCCCTATGTTTTGTGTAAACAAAGACCTGGGTTAAAGGCACCTCTGTTTTACGGAAGTAAAGACCTGGTGACCTGATGATGATCATATCTAAGCTCTCAAAAGAATCCTCTATGATCAATTGTATATTAAATTTAGAGCTGTTACATCAATGCATTAATGATATGTCAAATGCATCTCAAGATAGAACTTATAACTTAAAGTACATAGTTTCTAAGTGTGAAAAGTTGATGATTTGAATCACAAAGGGAGGACAAACCCTAAGTCATTTGAATGTGGAACTCATAACACTTACTCACTAATAAACATGAAAACATGATAATCAACATGCCTAGTTGATACAATACTCCTGTATGGATTTAAGTGGACAAACATACTTGCAATCAGAACTAAGATCAGGTAACATTTCAACAAATTAATTAATCAGGAAGATGTTTAGTGTTATGGTATGATCCCATTCTATGTGTATATATGCTTGAACATAGTACTAATTTCAATTTTGTTTATTTTAATTTCTTACTGTTTGGTATGTTTGGGCAGACATGTGTCTTTCATGATATTCTTCTTAGAAATTTATGATAAATGCCTACATTCATCATTAATAAAAAATTTAGGGGGAGTAGAATCATGAAAACAAGTTAACAACAAAATAGTCAAATGAATTATCAATATGAAGAAATTGGAACCTCAGCACTAACTTGCCTTTTGGATACATGAAGTTTTTAAAATATAAACCTTCTTGTGCACAATTGTCATAATTACAAAGTCAACAAGGTCCAATAGCAATAAATGGTTTTATCAGTTGATTAGGACCATACAACAGAATAAATTTCAATTGTGGCATTTTAAGCATCAGCAGAAGCTACAGTGCATTTTAAGCATCAGCAGAAGCTACAGTGCATTGTATACATCAGCAAAAGCTACAGTGCGAAACTTAAGGGGGAGTAAAATATGACTATTCGTAGATTGGTAACCTACGAATGAGTTAATATTTTACAAGTATAATTCATTTCCATAGATTGGTAACCTATGGCAAATCAAGTTATACTTCAATTCAAACTTTAAATTTTAGTTTTAAGTTAGGCATCCGCAGATCTCCTACAGATGAACTGAAATCTACGAAACAAATAAATTCCACGGAAGAGTAATAACAAAAGTGGGACCCACTTCATTAAATAAAGGAAATTAATGTATTCGATGTTGGTTCTTATATGCCCAAGACACATAAAAGATTGATGTGGTTAGTACGTTATGATCCAAGTCGGGTCATACCCAATAACAAGCTATACAAACACCAATAATTAATTATTTGTTGATAAGATCATACAAATATATTGACACCTATTTAGAGAATTGGTTTTCTAAATATTGCTTTTGTGATAGAACAACATTATATGGATAATTTGTTCATGAGATATTTATTTATTTTATTATTTAAGTTGGTTAAATAATGTCAAATAAAAGTGTGTCAAGTTATAAAATTAGACTTTGTTTTAATTTTATAACCTAAATGCATGGAAGAGTGTTTAATTTTAACTAATAACTAATGGTGGGAAACCATTTTAAAACCCAAATTTCGGCCGCCCTTAAGGGCCTTGGGAACTCCATATTATGTCCTGTTTCATGCAAGACTTTACTACTTTCACACTCTTCCATCATTTGACACTTCTTCTCTCTTCTTTTCACTCAAGCAAGAACACTCAAGACCTCTTAAAAATTCGAATTTGTGGCTGACTTTTGGGGCTGAAATTCGGATTTAGAGTAGCTTTGAAAGATTGTTTTGGTGTAAAGCTCCCTAACAAAGCAAGGTGTTTGGAAGAAGCTTGTGGGTATTACAACTTGAGATCTTCTTCCTTGAAGGATTGCTGCTCAAAAACCATCATCATCTTCAAAGTTTCGACCCTTTTGAGCTGCTGAAAGGTAGTATTTCACAGCTCATTGTAGCTGTGATTTTATGTACATTTACATATGTTCATAGCTTGCTTATTCACATATAATGATCCTTTTGTTTTGGGTTTGTTTTATACATATATATGTCACCATAAAACAATGAAATTTCAACTTTATAATCATGTTTTAAAATATATATTTGCTGCGTTTTTCAGAAAGTTTAAGAGGTTAAACTTGGTTTTATGTTCTAACAAACCCTTCAATGGCATCAAGAGCCGGTTATGTGGATAGCTTGCTTGTTCTTGTCCTTTAAAAAATCGTTTTATGGGACTTTATAACCCTTTTAAGGGCTGCTATATTCTTGTATGTTGAATCCCCAAACTTTCAAGGTTATATTACACATGCTTGTGATTAAACCTTGAAAGATATGTATGTTGTTTAGACAATGTTTAAAACCCAAAATTTCAGTTTATGTTGGCTGAAATTTCGTGGGTTTTAGAGGGGATTCATTATTATTTTTGGATGATATGATGAATGTTAATATTGGTGCATAACCTAGCCTTTGGCCTTGTGTTGTTTTGATGATTGCAATGGTTGTTTTTGTTTATTCAATGGGGTTGTATTTTTATTCATTTGTGCTTCGTTTAAAATGTAATTTAGTTATTATTGGGTTGTAATAAATAGATTAGGTGCATTTTCATTTTACTAGATATCTTGTATTAGGACTTTATATCTTGTAATATGAAGACATATGCATTGGAAGCACAAAGGAGAAACATGGAGCATTTTGGATGCGGTTTCAAGTGGGAGGCTTTTGGAAGCTTTCTATGTGTTTTTGTTATGACCCTTAGGAATGCCTTTGGACTACACTTGTGATGGCAAACAAGTGTGGACCACTTTAGATGCTATGGTTATGCACATATGTTATGTTGTTTTGTTTATATTATTGTGGTTGATAGCATGTATGTGAGATTTGCTTTTACAAACCTTTCTCTGAACTTAACAAACTAATTAAATGGTTCTTAATCATTAAAAGGTAATAAAAGGTTATTAAAATGATTTAATGATTTAAAGATTAAAATGGGTTTTAATCAAAGGACCATAGGGTATCTTGTATTTGAAAGCATGCAAATACAAGTACATTGAGTTTTCTAAAACTTAAAATATGAAATCTCTAATATTTTAAAACGAGATCAACACCATCCTTTTACACAACCCTTGAGTCACTTGGGAACTCTTAGTGGGATAAAGATCACCTAACCATTTTGAGGGAACTTGTGATTTGAGGTGAGAATGCCTTATTTGTGGGATAAAGGTCACCTAACCACTTATTTTGGCAAACTCACACGTGGATGTAAGTAGGGTGTCTTGATTTGCAAACCATATCAAATGGATTACCTATGATGTGGTTTCCAAATGGTGTTGATGGGATTAACATGCCGACTTTACATATGATGCTTAAAGTCGATCCCATACCTCTAGAAGTTGCAAATGGTTGCAACCGTCAATCGTTGACCACCTTATTAATTTAAATTGTGGGATAAAGGTCACTTAACCACAATTTAAATGTAATGTTGGGTTCTAGATTTTAATATGAAAATGACCTTAAAAGGTATTAATTATTAAAAAAAATAACAATATCAAAAATACTAAAATAGATCTTTGTTAAATTTTGTAGATGGCCTCCACTAATGATAATCATGATAACTCATCTGCGTCCGCCCAATCTTTACGAGCGATTCTCAAAAAGGAACGTCTAAATCATAACAATTTTATTAATTGGTATCGAAACTTGAGAATCGTTCTCAAGCAAGAGAAACGATCATACGTTTTAGACTACCCTATCCCCGATCAACCTGTTGAGGATGATGAGGAGGCCTTTAATGATTGGCTGAAGTACACTGAGGACTCTGTCCAAGTGTCGTGTCTCATGCTGGCGAGCATGACTCTGGATCTCCAAAAGGAGTATGAACATCATGGAGCTTATGACATGATAACCCAGCTAAAGGAAACGTTCCAACAGCAAGCGAGGGTTGAGCGCTTCGAAACGGTTCGAGCACTCCATGCATGTCGTATGGACGACAACCAATCGGTTTCATCTTATGTACTTAAGATGAAAAAGCCACATTGACCGCCTTGAAAGGCTTAAATGTCCTGTCTCGAAGGAATTGGCCACGGATTTGATCCTCAATGGCCTTACCAAGAAGTTCGAGACATTTGTGTTGAACTACAACATGAATGCTTGGGACAAAAGCATCGGTGAGCTTCACTCAATGCTCAAAACGGCCGAGGCGGCCATGGGTAAAACGGTTTTACCCGTTCTCACCATCAATGAAGGTGGGAACAAGAAAATGCCTCATCCCACACCCAAGGCAAAGGTTGCCAAGGGTAAGGGACCCGTATGGGGAAAAGGGAAAGGGGTGGTAAGGGTGCCACCCAAACCACAAGAGAAGAAGCAAAAGGTTGCTTCCAATGACCCATGCTTCAAGTATGGGGAGATTGGACATTGGGCAAGGAATTGTCCCGTCCATCTCCAAGAGTTGAAAGCAAAGATGGATGTTGGGCACCTCAGGTACAATATACATGATCCATATTGATTTAAACATGACATCCTCTAACACATGGGTATTAGATACCGGATGTGGAACTCACATTTGCAATTTGTTGCAGGGGTTCAAAAGAAGCAGTAACTTCAACAAATGGGATGTTAGCCTCTACATGGGCAATGGGGCTAAAGTTCAAGTTGAAGCCCGTGGTGACTACATCTTGAAACTTCCAAATGGTTGGAAGTAATTTTGGATAATGTTTTGTATTGCTCCTAGTTTGACTATCAATATTATTTCTGTAGCCCTATAAAACAATTTGGATATGTATTATCATTTGTTGAAAATGATATTCATGTTTCTTTAAATGATATATTCTACTTTAAAGCTATTCCCATTAATGGTATTTATGAATGGTTCATGAAAATTACTTTAAATAGTTCATTGTACCAAACTAGCACCAAGAAACTCAAGTTGGATTTGAGTGATACCTATCTTTGGCATTGTGTCTTGGTCATATAAACAAGAAAGAATTCAAACACTACAAAAGAATGGTCTTTTAAAAACAAGTGAATATGATTCATTTGATGTGTGTGAGTCTTGTTTACAAGGTAAAATGACTAAGGCACCCTTTAGTGGGACTAACGAAAGGGCAAAAGATTTATTAAGAATCATACATTCGGATGTATGTGGTCCTTTTAAGCCAATGACTAGGAATGGTGAAAGATACTTCATTACATTTACCGATGATTATAGTCGCTATGGGTATGTGTACCTATTAAGACACAAAGATGAAGCTTTTGAAATGTTCAAGATCTTTCAAAATGAAGTACAAAATCAACTCAACAAGTCGATTAAAGTTCTTCGCACCGATAGAGGAGGTGAATACCTAAGTGATGCTTTTCAAGATCATCTTAGGAGTTGTGGGATTGTCTTACAACTCACTCCACCTGGAACACCACAACATAATGGTGTGTCTGAGAGGAGGATCGAACCTTATTAGATATGGTCCGATCTATGATGGCTAGAAGCACATTGCCTCTATCATTTTGGGGTTTCGCTTTGCTCTCCGCGGCCCGTATTCTAAATATGGCCCCAACCAAAAAGGTGGAAAGGACACCTTTTGAGATATGGCATGGAAGAGTTCCATCCCTATTATACTTAAGGGTTTGGGGTTGTGAGGCTTATGTTAAGACTCCTATCCCAAACAAATTGGAAGTCCGATCCACCAAGTGTATCTTTGTTGGATATCCTAGAGATTCTATGGGATATTATTTCTATGATCCACTGGAACAAAAAGTGTTTGTTGCGAGAAAGGGTGAGTTCTTAGAAGCAAAGTTCCTTATGGAAGGAACTAGCAGTAGAACAGTGGATCTTGAGGAGGATCAAGAACCACAACCGATGCACGTTTGGTTGAAACTAGCACTCAACATGAAGATGTTGAAGATGATCAAGTGGTTGATCAATACACACAAAACGTTCGCAAATCTAGTAGAATTAGTAATCCACCTGAAAGATATGGATTTTTCGTTGATGGATGCTATGTGGTAGATTCCGATGAACCAACCACCTATCGTGATGCAATGTCCAATTTGGATTGTGACAAATGGCTTGAAGCCATGAACGTTGAGATGAAATACATGTATGACAATCAAGTATGGGACTTGGTTGTACCACCGCTTAAGTCCAAAGTAGTTGGAAGTAAGTGGGTTTTCAAGAAGAAAACCGATATGTATGGAAACTTGGATACTTACAAAGCTAGACTTGTAGCAAAAGGTTTCACTCAAACTCAAGGAGTTGATTATGATGAAACCTTCTCACCTGTTGCGATGCTAAAGTCTATAAGGATATTGTTTGCCATAACTGCTCATTATGATTATGAGATTTGGCAAATGGATGTCAAAACCGCTTTCCTAAATGGATATCTTGATGAAGATGTCTATATGGTTCAGCCTGAAGGTTTTGTCGATCCAAAACATCCTAATAAAGTATGCAAGTTAAAGAAATCAATCTATGGATTGAAACAAGCATCAAGAAGTTGGAATCACCGTTTTGATGAAGAAATAATTAAATTCAGATTCATCAAGAACGCTGATGAAGCTTGTGTATATAAGAAAGCTAGTGGGAGCATCATCACTTTCCTAGTATTATATGTTGATGACATACTACTATTTGGAAATGACATTCCAACCTTGGAAGGTGTTAAAACCTGGCTTGGAAGTTGTTTTTCAATCAAGGATCTTGGTGAAGCCGCCTATATTCTGGGAATAAAGATCTATAGGGATAGATCAAGGCGGTTAATTGGTTTAAATCAAAGTGCATACATTGATAAAATCTTGAAGAGGTTCAAGATGGAGAACTCTAAGAAAGGTACGGTACCTATTCAAAGAGGAACGATATTGAGTACGACTCAATGTCCTAGCTCAAAGGATGAGCAAGATAAAATGAAGGCAATCCCATACACATCTGCTATTGGATCTATCATGTATGCAATGATATGCACTCGACCGGACGTGTCATGCGCCTTAAGCATGACAAGCCAATACCAGCAAAATCCTGGAATCAGTCATTGGATGGCTGTTAAGAACATACTTAAGTACCTAAGGAGGACAAAAGATATGTTCCTAATCTATGGATCTGGTGATGAGGAACTTGTTGTAAAAGGTTACACGGATGCGAGTTTCCAAACCGATCGTGATTATTCACGGTCACAATCGGGATATATTTTCATTCTGAATGGAGGAGTGGTCTCTTGGAAGAGCTCCAAACAGGATGTGGTGGCTCTATCAACTACAGAATCAGAATACGTCGCCACCTCATTGGCAGCTCAAGAAGCTGCATGGTTGAAGAAATTCATTGCCGATCTAGGGGTTGTCCCTTCCATTCAGGACCCCCTAGAGATCTTTTGTCATAACGAGGGTGCGATTGCTCAAATCAAGGAACCTCGTGCTCATCAAAAGACTAGGCACATTGAGCGGAGATTCAACTACATACGAGATGAAGTTGAAAAGGGAAAGATATGTATTCGCAAAGTTCACACGGATCAAAACATTGCGGATCCTCTCACTAAGCTCCTTGAAAAGGCAAAGCATGAAGGTCATACTTGTGCCATGGGACTTCCATATTCTAGTGATTGGATTTGATCTGTAATTTGGTATTTGGATATGTGGAACTTTTATTATTTGAATAAAATTATTTGGTTATAATGTTTCAATTAATATTCCAATTTAGCATGTTTAATCCATGAGTAAATTGTTTACTCTAAATGTCCGTAGTCGTTCAAACTTGTGGGAACAAGTATGAGGGTAACCTACGAATGAGTTAATATTTTACAAGTATAATTCATTTCCATAGATTGGTAACCTATGGAAAATCAAGTTATACTTCAATTCAAACTTTAAATTTTAGTTTTAAGTTAGGCATCCGCAGATGTCCTACAGATGAACTGAAATCTACGGAACAAATAAATTCCACGGAAGAGTAATAACAAAAGTGGGACCCACTTCATTAAATAAAGGAAATTAATGTATTCGATGTTGGTTCTTATATGCCCAAGACACATAAAAGATTGATGTGGTTAGTACGTTATGATCCAAGTCGGGTCATACCCAATAACAAGCTATACAAACACCAATAATTAATTATTTGTTGATAAGATCATACAAATATATTGACACCTATTTAGAGAATTGGTTTTCTAAATATTGCTTTTGTGATAGAACAACATTATATGGATAATTTGTTCATGAGATATTTATTTGTTTTATTATTTAAGTTGGTTAAATAATGTCAAATAAAAGTGTGTCAAGTTATAAAATTAGACTTTGTTTTAATTTTATAACCTAAATGCATGGAAGAGTTTTTAATTTTAACTAATATCTAATGGTGGGAAACCATTTTAAAACCCAAATTTCGGCCGCCCTTGGGGGCCTTGGGAACTCCATATTATGTCTTGTTTCATGCAAGACTTTACTACTTTCACACTCTTCTATCATTTGACACTTCTTCTCTCTTCTTTTCACTCAAGCAAGAACACTCAAGACCTCTTAAAAATTCGAATTTGTAGCTGACTTTTGGGGCTGAAATTCGGATTTAGAGTAGCTTTGAAAGATTGTTTTGGTGTAAAGCTCCCTAACAAAGCAAGGTGTTTGGAAGAAGCTTGTGGGTATTACAACTTGAGGTCTTCTTCCTTGAAGGATTGCTGCTCAAAAACCATCATCATCTTCAAAGTTTCGACCCTTTTGAGCTGCTGAAAGGTAGTATTTCACAGCTCATTGTAGCTGTGATTTTATGTACATTTACATATGTTCATAGCTTGCTTATTCACATATAATGATCCTTTTGTTTTGGGTTTGTCTTATACATATATATGTCACCATAAAAACATGAAATTTCAGCTTTATAATCATGTTTTAAAATATATATCCGCTGCGTTTTTCAGAAAGTTTAAGAGGTTAAACTTGGTTTTATGTTCTAACAAACCCTTCATTCGAATGTTCATAAATGATGTTTTTAACTTTAATATCTATTATTCACTTTTTCAGACATTTTTCAGACCTAGAAAAACCCACTCAACCAAATTATTCCCCTTTTCACAAACATTCAAAATTACCAAATCAAAACATCAAACAAACACATAATCTTGATTCCAGATCATTGGTTTGAAGGTAAAACGTGTCATAATCATCAATAATGAACTGTTTGATTCTTGATTATCATTAAAATTGTTCGTATTCTTATGTTTCTAGTGTTGATTCTAAACTATTCTTCTTAAACTCTACTGAACAGATGTCTAATCGATTTGTAAAAGAACACAATGTGTGTGCATTCCTCAATGCAGATGACCCTGTACCGGAAGGTGTCGAGACATTATCAGATATATGCGACGATTCAGGCTCTTTTATGCTTTAACAGCACAACCTGTGATTCATCAAGCACACATAATTGATTTCTGGAATTCTGCACGAGTAGAGGAGGATGGAGAATCAAAGGTGATTATGGCAGATATAAGGACAGAGCACTTAAGAATTGATGAACAGACAATCAGAAGGGTACTAGAATTGGGAGATCAAGAAATAGGTCACCAAGACGTCTTTGAACATGAGTACATTGAGAAGATATTTCTACTGATGGGTTATGATGGTGACTTTGAAAGTGGAGAGATCAAAAAGAGGAGATTGTTCAAACCCTACCGGTTTCTATGTCATACTTACCTGAAGTGTATCTCAAACAGGAAATCTGGACTGGATAGATTCTCAAAGCACATCTCTTCTGGAATCATAGGAATCTTTGAAGGAAGAACATATAACTACTCAAAGTACATTTTTCAACTATTTATATGACCAAATAAGAGTAGAGAAGAATGACAAAATGTTCATGTTTCCAAGGTTCCTCCAACCTGATCGTTAATGCTAAGCTGCCTAGGATAGAAAGACTAGGTGATGTCTTTATACAAGTGCATCTGAGAAGATCTGTACTGAATAAAATAAGGGGAAGTATGAAGGAGAAGACATGCCCATGTTTGCACATGTGGCAAATACTGATGCAAACATCCCAGCAGAGCTGCTGTGGGAAGAACACCAAGAAAGATACATCTAATGATGAAGAAGAAGCACCACTTTCTCCTCCCATTCCACCCATACATTAGCAATCGCCTCATCCTCAAACACAACCACACCATCAATCACCCATTCAACAACATCATCAATCACTTCAACAACAATCACCATCCAGTCAAAACACTCAACCAATCTCTCCAATTCACCCTCCATCACCAAATCAACTCCAAATACAACTTTTACAACAACCTCCAACTCCTGAAAACCAATCCACTAAGAGTTTCTACACCCGGGGAGACAGAGTTAGCTTCACAAGCAAGTACAGTTCAACTGTCACTAACGAAGACTGAATCTCCTGTCCATTCAAATGATACGGAAACTGTCTCTCCAGTCATTGATCTTCAGCAACATCAATAACAACATGAAGAGCTGGCAGACCAAACTATTGAGTCTATCTCAAGCTCAGCTAGTGCAGCCCCTGATGATGTCAATAATGATGATGTAGCTGCTGATCATGAAGCAGGGGAAGAAGTAAATTATGTTGATATAATTGCTTATCATGAAGATGACTTGAGTGAAGATGGCATTCTTGTGAAGAAGAGTTATCTAGTTGCTGAATATAACAAACTGGTCATCAAATCGAACAAAAGAAAGCAAAGGCTTCAAGAGTTGAAAGGAGTGCTAAAAGAAAAGGATGATGTGCTGATGAAGCAAGAATCAAGAATTGAAAGATTAAGAGGAGATACACAAGACAACAATGAAGTGATTGGTGCACTTCTTCAACAAGAAAAAGAGCTCAAAGAATCAATGAGGTTTGAGAAGGCTGAAAAGGAGAAGTTGATTTTGGAAATTGATCATGTAACCAACTCTATCTCAGCTCAATCTGCTCTACTAGAAAGGAAAGAGGAAGAGATAAAGGAACTAAAGATGAAAATCTGTGCCCTGGAATCAAATGCTACTCCATCAAAAGAAACCTCTAAGATTTCAAAGCAGCTCATTCTATACACCAGGAAGAGAAAGTGTTGGATTCTTTATGCCCAAGACACATAGAACATTGATGTGGTTAGTACGTTATGATCCAAGTCGGGTCATACCCAATAACAAGCTTAGCAAACACCAATTAATATTTAATTGATGATATGATCATGCAATTAAATAAATACACCAATTTAGAAAATGGGTTTTCTAAATAAGTTGCATATGAGATTGAACAACTTATATGGATATTTTGTTCATGGATATTATTTGTAATGTTGTTTAATTTAGTTAAATAACATCAAATAATAAAAATGTGTGTATGTTATATAATTAAAAGGTTAATTATATATCAATAGTTTGACAAAAGATTAATGTATAAGGACCATTTGGGAAAAATCAAAGGGGAGCACAACCCTAAAAGGGTTTCGGCCGCCCCCCCTCTCTTTGGCCTCTCTCATTTTGTGTTCTTTGAAGTCTTTGATACAAGATCTGCAAAAACACACACACACTTCATCTTGCTCTCACTCATATGTGCTAAAGGGTCACATGAACATCAACCCTCTTATGGAAGAAGGAGTTCACGGCTGGAACAAAATTCCAGCACTTGTTCACGGCTGGAACAAGGTTTCAGCAGCCTACTTGACCCGATTTTGGTGCTCAAATCCTAGCAACGATGGTGTTTTCTTGTTGGCTTGTGGGTATGGACACTTGAGGACTTCTACCCTTGAAGTCTTGGCCTTTCTTTGACTCATTTCAGCCTCATTTTGGTCGAATTTCACAGCATCCAGAAAGGTTTGTTATGGTATGATTATATCCGATTTTGGGTGTTCTTGTTCATATTGTATGCTTGCTTTTCACATAAAAAGGATCCTCTTGTTATGGGTTTGTTTATTTACACATGATAATGGTTATTTTCAGAAACTTTAACAAGTTTAAACTTGAATATTCCGCTGCGTTTTGTATGTTTAAATGGTTAAACAAGATGTAAATGATCTTACAAACCCCAACAATGGCATCTAGAGCCGGTTATGTGGAAACTAGCATCATTATCCTTGTAAAATTAGTTTTAAAGGATGTTTATCAAGTCATTAGAGGCTGATTTTGGTTGATTTAATAAACCCCATGTCTTTCAAAGTTACATCTTCATGCTTATGATTAAACTTTGAAAGATAGAAATGTCAATTGGTTGATATGTTTTGGTTGTTGTTTGTTTGAACAAACAAACCCTAATTTTCAGTTTATGTTGGCTGAAAATTTGGGGTTTGATGGGGTTTATTTTGTTTGTTAAATGATGTATATGGATACATATATTAGTGCATAACATAGCCTTGACCATGTATGTTTTGGATTTGGTTGATTGTAATCTTGTCATGTTGGTTGTATTCATTCTTTATGGGTTGTAATAATTTCTTTTGTGTTTCTATTTGGGTTGTAATTTGTTTATTCATTTGGCAATGTAATAAATAGATTAGGAGTATTTTTCTTTTACTAGAAAATATGTATTAGGATATATATTTTGTAAAAGAAGATGCTCGGGATGGAAGCATAAAAGGAAGACACAAAGGATGGACTTGAAGCATTTGGATGCAAGTTCAAGTGGGGGTCTTTGGAGATCTCATCATTTGTGTTATGTTGAACCCTTAGGAAAGACCTTATGACAACACTTGTGATGGCAAACAAGTGTAGTCAACTTAGTGGCTATGGTTATGCACATATGTTTGTATGATTATGTTTGTTTGGTTGTTTGTTGTATGATTGTTGTTTGATATT
Organism: Flaveria ramosissima; assembly: GCA_025215565.1. Lineage (NCBI taxonomy): Eukaryota > Viridiplantae > Streptophyta > Magnoliopsida > Asterales > Asteraceae > Flaveria > Flaveria ramosissima. Next base: position 41,204,425 of record CM046043.1, on the reverse strand, counting down.
TGGATATGCAAAACCAACTCATTAGCAAACTTAACAAACTAAAAATTTATGGTTTCTAATCATTAAGTGGTTAATAAAAAGTTATTAAAAGGATTAATGATTTAATAAAAGAAGTTTATTAAAAGAGAACCATAGGGTACCATGTATTTGAAAGCATGCGAATACAAGGTACATAGAGTTTTCATAACTACATTAATGGAAACTTAAATCCCTTTGGTAACAAGTCTAACACCATCCTTTTACACGACACTCGAATTTCTTGGGAACTATTTGTGGGATAAAGGTCACCTAACCACTTGTAGGGAACTTGAATCTTTGAGGTGAGTCTAACGTACTTGTGGGATAAAGGTCACCTAACTGCTTGTATGTGTGAAAACTCACACGTGTGTGTAAGTAGGACGACTTGAATTGGAAACCATGTGATTAGGGTCACCGAAGCATGGCGTACAATGGTGTTGATGGGATTAAACATGCCAACTAAACATATGATGTTTAACCGATCCCATAAGACTAGAAGTTGCAATAGGTTGCAATTGTCAACTGTTGACTACCTTGTTAATTTAAATAATGGGATAAAGGTCACCTAACCATCATTTAAATGTAACGTTGGATTCTAGATTTTAATTATTAATTGTCTATGAGACATGTAAAGGGTATTAATAGTTAAAATGCAATTTTTCAGAAATACTAAAATGAACTTTGTAATTTTGTAGTAAAGGCAGCAAACCACGATGTTACTACCCCGACCGTCCCTACCTTATCACCGAGAACCATCTTAAAAGGGGATCGTCTTAACCATAATAAACTTATGGACTCAATTTCGAAATTTGAGAATCGTTCTCAAAATGAGTAAAGGCCTATGTCCTTGACGATCCCATACCTCACCAACCAACGCTGTTGATGTTAAGGCCTTTTGACGATTGGCTTAGGGACACTAAAGATTCTATGCAAGTATCCTACCTCATGTTGGGAATATGATTCCCGAACTCCAAAAGGGTTTGGAGCATCATGGGGCATATGACATGATAATCTAGTTGAAGGAAATGTTCATTCAACAAACTTTAGTAGATTGCTATGAAACGGTTCGAGCACTTTATACATGTCACATGGAAGAAACCAATCGATATCATCTTATATATTCTTAAGATGAAAAGCCACATTGATAGCCTCAAGATGCTTAACTGTCCTGTCTCAAAGTAGTTGGCCAAGGATTTGATCCTTGATTGCCTAACTACAGGTTTGTGACATTCATAATAAACTGTAATATGAATGGGTGGGACAAGAGCATTGGTGAACTTCACGCAATGCTCAAAGCAACCGAGGCAGGGATGGGTAGATAGGTTCTACCTATTCTCTCGATCAATGAGGAAGGCTATTATAAATGGCCAATCCCGATCCTAAGGCAATTATTGCCAAAGGAAAGGAATACATCAAAGCAAAGGTTAATGCGAAACCTCGAAAAGCCTAAGCTTATGAAGCCTAAGGTACCGAAGAACGTTCCATGCTTTGAGTATGGAGAGATAGGACAATGAAAAGGAATTGTCCCTCCTATCTCAAGGAGTTGAAAGACAAGAGGGATGTTGAGCAAACCTCAAATACAATTTCCATGATTCACACATCGTATTAAATGTCATTTCTTCAAACACATGGGTATTGGATACCGGATGTGAAACTCATTTTTGCAATTGTTGCAAAGGGGTTCAAAAGAAATGTGCACTTCAAGGAAGGAAACTCTATTTTGAGACTTTCAAATTGTTTGGAAGTTGTTCTCAAAACCTTTTGTATGCACCTAGTTTGACTAGGAACATAATTAAGGTTTCCTATTAAAACAATGTGATCATGATTTAAAGTTTGTAAATGATGGTATTAAGTTTTATGGATGATGAATTTCATTTTAAGGACATACCTTCTAATGATATCCATGAATTGGTTCATGATAATTCGTCCTACAATAACTTATTATACACATTAAGCACCAAGAAACTTAAAATGGGTTTAAGTTGTTATTATCTTTGACATTATCGTATTAGTCACATAAACAAGAATTGGATTCAAACACTTCAAAAGAATGGTCTTTTGGAAACAAATGAAAATGTTTCATTTGATAAGTGTGAACCAAAAGACTTACTAGGAATAATACATTTGGATGTATGTAGTCCTTTTAAGACAATGACAAAGATTGGTGAAAGATACTTCATTATTTTACCGACGATTACAGTCGCTATTATTGTGTGCACTTGATGACGCACAAGTATGAAGCTTTTGAAATGTTCAAAATCTTCAATAATGAAGTAGAATATCAACTCCAAATAACTATCTGTGTTCTTTATTCTAATGAAGAAGAAACTGAACCCTATTTGGATATGGTTCAATTTATTATGGCTATGAGCTTACCATCTTTATCATTTTGGGTTTTCGCATTGCTCTTTAAGTCTCATATTTTGAATATGACCCGGACCAGGAAAGTGTGGATTAGTTGAATATCCTAGAGACTGTATAGGATACTGTTTCTTCGACTCAACAGAGCAAAAGTATTTATTGCTCGAAAGGCTAAGTTCTTGGAAACCGAGTTCTTTATGGAAGGAATGACGTATAGAACTGTGGAACTTGATAAGGATCAAAATCCACAAGCCGGTACACTTTTCGTTGACACTAGCTACCAACAAGAGGTTGTTGATGATAATCAAAAGGTTGATAAATATACACAAAACGTTCACAAATCTGGTAGAGTTAGTATTCCATCTAAGTGATATGAACATTCCAAGAATGGATGCTATGTGGTTGACCCCTGTAGGCTAACCATATACCAAGATGCTATGTCCAATTTGGATTAGGACAAATGGCTAGAAGCCATGAACGTAAGGATGCAATCCATTTATAACAACCAAGTTTGGGAATTGGTTGACCCTCCACTTAACTCCAAATCGGTTGGATACAAGTGAGTTTTCAAGATGAAAACAGATATGCATGGATACTTGAATACTTATAAGTTAAAGACTTATAGCATAAGGTTTCCATCAAACTCAATTGGTTGAATATGATGAAACTCTTGCGCCTGTGGCAATGCTAAAGTCGATTAGGATATCACGTGCCATAACTGCATATTCTGAATATGAGTTTTCGCAAATGGATGTCAAAACCGCTTTTCTTAATGAACATCTCGTAGAGACTGTCCATATAGTTCAGCATGATGGTTTTGTCGATCCATGACATCCTAATAATGTATATAAGTTAAAGTGATCAATCTATGGATTGAAACAAGCATCGAGAAGGTTGTGTATATATATAAAGGCTAGTGGGAGCATAATTGTATTCTTAGTGTTGTATGTTGATGACACACTACTATATGGAAATAATATTCCAACCTTGGAAGGTGTTAAAACCTAGCTTGGAAGATGTTTTTCATATAAGGTCTCGTTTAAGCCACCCATATTTGGAATAAGGATCTATAAGGATAGATCGAGGTGGTTGATAGGGTTAAATCAAAGTGTATATATATTGATAAAATCTTGAAAAGGTTCAAGATGAAAAACTCTCAGAAAGGTATGGTTCGTATTCAAGGAGGGACAGTGTTGACTACGTCTCAATGTCCAAGCTCATAGGATGAGCAAAATCAAATGAAGGATATCCCATACACATTTGCTATAGGATCCATCATTTGTGTGATGATATGCACTAGACCGGACGAGTCATGCTTATTAAGTATGAAAAAGTGGATACCAATAGAAATAACCATCGGATGGCTCTTAAAAGTATATTGAAATATCTTAGTAGGACTAAGGATTTGTTTCTAATATACGGATCTATTGAAAAGGAAGTCGTTGTAAAGGGTTACACGAATGCAGGCTTCCAAAAACTGATCGAAATGATTATTCGATCACAATCGGGGTATACTTCCATTACGAATGGAGGAGAAGTGTCCTTGAAAGGTTCAAAGCAAGACACGGTAGCATTGTTCACTACAAAATCCGAATACATAGCCGCTTCATTGGCAGCTTGGGAAGCTGCATGGATAAATTTGTCCATTGCTTACCTAGGGGTGGTCTCTACCATTCAAGACCCCTAGAAATCTTTGGTAATTACGTGGGTAAGATTACTCAAATCAAGGAACCCTCGTACTCATCAAAAGACTAAGCACCTTGAGCGGAGATTCAACATCATAAGGGATGGAATTGAAAAGGGTAAAGATATGTATTCGTAAAGTTCATAAAGATCAAAACATTGCTGATCCACTAACGAAGCTCCTTGATAAGGGCAAAGTATGAGGGTCATACTTGTGCCTTAGGACTTCGATTTACTGGTGATATGAATTGATCTGTTTAGCATATAAAACATGGAACATTTGTAATATTTAACTCTTTTATATATTTGAGTTATGTTCCCTTTTAGCATGTTTATATCCATGAATATGTTTATTATTCTAAATGTCCGTAGTCGGTCATATTTGTGGGAACAAATATGAATGTAAGACTATTATGAACATGGATTGGTAGATATTCATAAGGTATGAATATAGAGCAATTGGTTGCTACCAAGGTTCATAGATATCTGTGGGATGCAAATATTGGACTGACCCGCGTCTCAAAATTTTACTACATAGAATCTCTTTGATTGATCATAAGTAATTTTGAGTAAAGGCGAATATCATTTAGTATCCTCAGACCTGAGATGCATATTGGGTTTTGATATTCACCAAATTGTACCTTGAGTTAGTTCTTCACTGTTCTGAAATAATGGACAGTACATAAGGCTATGTTCAGGTGTGACACAAGGTGATTGTGAGAAACGTATGCAGTCAAGATGGGATTTGTTCCTCTTATTCGTTGAGAGTATGATGTCTAAGGCCTGATTAAGTTAAATCAACAAGGAATGATCATTCTGTGTCCTTGGATTTAACATGACATCTGTAACAAAAGGATAAATGATTGATTCACCTAAATCATTTCAAGTTTGGAACTTGAAGGGGATGATGTTATTGAATGGCTTATAGTCATGCGTATTAAGGGTAGTAAACCGTTGTTAGGCGGTATTTACTGCTTGCATCAATCTTCTATGTATCTTGTGCAAGTGGGAGATTGTTGGATTCTTTATGCCCAAGACACATAGAACATTGATGTGGTTAGTACGTTATGATCCAAGTCGGGTCATACCCAATAACAAGCTTAGCAAACACCAATTAATATTTAATTGATGATATGATCATGCAATTAAATAAATACACCAATTTAGAAAATGGGTTTTCTAAATAAGTTGCATATGAGATTGAACAACTTATATGGATATTTTGTTCATGGATATTATTTGTAATGTTGTTTAATTTAGTTAAATAACATCAAATATATAAAAAGTGTGTGTATGTTATATAATTAAAAGGTTAATTATATATCAATAGTTTGACAAAAGATTAATGTATAAGGACCATTTGGGAAAAATCAAAGGGGAGCACAACCCTAAAAGGGTTTCGGCCGCCCCCCCTCTCTTTGGCCTCTCTCATTTTGTGTTCTTTGAAGTCTTTGATACAAGATCTGCAAAAACACACACCACTTCATCTTGCTCTCACTCATATGTGCTAAAGGGTCACATGAACATCAACCCCTCTTATGGAAGAAGGAGTTCACGGCTGGAACAAAATTCCAGCACTTGTTCACGGCTGGAACAAGGTTTCAGCAGCCTACTTGACCCGATTTTGGTGCTCAAATCCTAGCAACGATGGTGTTTTCTTGTTGGCTTGTGGGTATGGACACTTGAGGACTTCTACCCTTGAAGTCTTGGCCTTTTCTTTGACTCATTTCAGCCTCATTTTGGTCGAATTTCACAGCATCCAGAAAGGTTTGTTATGGTATGATTATATCCGATTTTGGGTGTTCTTGTTCATATTGTATGCTTGCTTTTCACATAAAAAGGATCCTCTTGTTATGGGTTTGTTTATTTACACATGATAATGGTTATTTTCAGAAACTTTAACAAGTTTAAACTTGAATATTCCGCTGCGTTTTGTATGTTTAAATGGTTAAACAAGATGTAAATGATCTTACAAACCCCAACAGAAAGTAATTAGGTACTACTCAGAAAAAGGTGATCAATGTTGAAGATTCACCCAAAAGATCAAGGCCTACATCACCTGAGCACACTCCTTCAATGGATCTATCAACTTCAAAGCCTATGTCTCATGATGAAACTGATAGTGATGAAGAATGGAAAGAGCTCACTAAAGAAGACACTCACAAAGATCAAGAAGAATCAAAGGCTGATGATCTTCTAAAAACAAAAGACATATTAGAAGAAAGGCTTGAGTCAACAATGTTTATGACCATTATCAACCATGGGTTTCCATTTGATTATGGTTGAGAGGATGATTGTGATTGAAATAAAGGATCTATTGAAAGAATTTGAGCTTCCTAGATTCATGATCCCTAATTGTGACTATGAAAAATTCACAACATTTCAAGCCATTCAGAAATTCAAGAAAGATCTAGGTCACTATGATACAACAAAGCTCAACAAATACAATATGACATGTTGGTTACAGGGTCACAATTACAAATTGCATAAGCTTAAGGGAGGAAAAGTGGGTGAGCTAAAATCATGGAACATGCTATGAAGGTGGAGTTAGAAACTAGAGTAAGATTCAGGACTGAAGCCCCTAATCCCATTCATGAACATCAAATGAAGATCCCTACTGAGCCAGTAATAGTTGAAAGCCAGGATCAACACAAAGGAAAAGAAAAACTTATCAAAGAATCCAGAGAGGTAATACCAGGAAAAGTATGGCCATTGGGCACAACTGTGAGAGAGATAACTAAAGAAAAATCTTCTCTAATCTAGTTGTTTGATCACATCACAACTCCCACTTCTGCTGAGGAAAACAAGATTATGGCCTGGAAATTTGACTTAGAATGGGATTGTGCACTTATCAAAAGAGTATTTGGAAGAGTTGAATTCTTCCACCTACTTGAATCAATCTTGGTATTGCCTGATGTTGACATTAAAGACCTTCAAAGCCTGATCATTTCCAACTACCCAATAAGCCCAAGAGGAATAGATTTCTCTGTGTTGGTTGGAAAATTGAAAACTAAGTTCAAGGATGATGTTCTCAAGGAAGCAAGAAGGGAAGATGAAGAACACAAGCAAAGACTCAAAAGGGAAAGAAGATCAAACTCCAACTCCTATACACAAGTTGATGATGAATTTTTGAGGAGGGTTGGATACATTAACAGAAAAACAGCAGCCATCAAAGTCATCGAACGACATCAATTCACTCTTCCCATGACTGAGTGGGATATGTGGAGAAGAATAAAGAACTGGTGCTTATGAGAAATGAAGACAAGTAGAAAACTAAGAGTATAAGGCTGTTTGATTCTATTGAAATTAAGCTTCTACATCCAAGCTACACTTCTTATCTACATGATAAGTTCTTCCCAAAACTCAAAGATGATCAAGCTCAGAATGACCTATGCCTGTACTTGCATATCATTCAAGTAATTGACAAACTGCAAGCAAAAGCCTATAAAAGAAGAAGATATGAGGTTGGGCTGCTGAAAGGAACTGATATCAATGAAGTATCTGAACTGAGAATGTCTGAACAACATGAGCTGGAAATAGTTAACAATCAAAGTGTTGTGGAAACCCTGACAACAGAAGAAGATATTCTGGGATTAAGTTTTGAGACACTACAAAAGATATGCCGAATGGAGATCAAGTACAAATATGATGATCAAAAGGATGCAGTATCATACTTCAACAAGAAAATGGTGTCAAGAATGAAGGAGCTTTCAGTTTTGAAGAGCTGATTACAAGTGTCTAAGCCTAAGGGGAAGTATTGTTATATCTAGGAACAATAGATCTAGATCATTTTGTATAGGCTTAGACTTTTAATCAATACTTGTAATGAATGATTATAATTCATTATTTTGATGTATGCATTATGTATATAGGTTAACCCATATTGGTGTTGATTTATGTATGATTGCAGGTAAAACATTATACTTGGTAAACTTGTGAAATTGACTAAGTATAAGAACATCTACGGTATATGTTTCTTACAAAAACAATCATCCGAATATCTTCCGCGGAAGAACAAAATGCCTTCAGAAGATCAAGTACCTTCGGAAGAACATGAAAGCTTCGGAAGAACAAAGTACCTTCGGAAGAACAAACATCTACAGAAGACTATGTAGCTGCGGAGTCCAAACACTTGTATTTAAATAATACAAGTGTTACAAGGCAACAAGTCAACAAGGCAATAAGACAATTTCAAATCCCAAGAGATCCGGTGTTTCCTTAACAGAAACATGTGTGCCTCTAAATATGTAACCTAGATTTCACATCAAAGTATGAACACACGAGCAACAAGACGGCAAACACAAACATCACATCAATTCACACAAACATAAACCCTAGCAGCTGTCACATCAACATCAACACGTTCGAAGCATTTCTTGTTTATGTCATTCATTATTTATTCATCTGTAATCATTAATCAATTTTTAATGAAATATGTTTGAATCAAATCCTGTTTGCTTATTAATTATGTTCATATCATTGTGTTCGTCATCATCATTATTCATTATATTTGATATTTATTTATTAAACAATTAAACAAGGTTAATGTTCATTCTGCAAATATTAACTTGATTTCTTTAAACACTGATAATTCCTGATTGTGATCCTTGGATTCACACATAGTGATAGCTGCACAAACTTTATCATCAAGTTCCATTCTCTTAAGATCATCTTCATCTCATAAATGCTCGGGTTGGGGAACCAGTTCATATTTTTCATTCTTGTACACCGGGATGTATGGGCCTTGTTTGATTGACCCTATCATCCTGGGTTTATTATAAATGACATGGTTTTGAAAACGATAAGCCCAATCTGGATAATCTTCCTCATTTAGTAGACGAGGTGGCTTTATGCTTGTGCCAATTTCATTGTCGAGGTTCAATGTAGTAGTAATGTCCTTTAGATTCGCCATTGAAAATTCTTGAAACAAACTTAGAAGTTTTCTTCAAAAATCAAAGTTCTAGCATGAAATATCAGTAACTTCTCGCATGGTAAGTTTAGTAACTGAATCTTGCGTAATGGTCAGGTTCTTGCGGGAAAGGTGTCCTTCTGTAACAAACTTTTAACTGCCTCGTGCAAGAACCAATCTTTTCGCGCGAAATATAGTCTTTTCACACAGAACAATTAACTTTTCGCCTGATTCAAATCATGCAATTCAAATCATTTCAGGTATAAATTTACTTCAAATTGATTCAATTTTGTTTAATCAACTGATCAATTAATGAATTAAGTTCAAATTAGATCCTAATTGTCCCTAATTGATTCAAAACAACTTGTTTAATCGCAAAATCATCATCAATTCACCAATAGTCGAGCGAAACAACTTCATAATCCTCCGATTTGATCCAAAACAACAAAAATCAACTCGAACTTCAAGAATCACATGTAATTGCCTCACGAAAACTTCAAACAATCAACTTCTCAATTGATCTAGAGCAACAAGGCTCTAATACCAATTGTAAGGATCGTCAGAATAATTAGATCAATCTCATATTTGAATATGCGGAATGTAATCAAATATAGACAAGAAGTAGAAGAGTAGAAGGATTCAAACACAATGTAAATAACTTCTTCTTTATTATTTCTCTTCGAATTCAAAGTAATTAAACTTGCGTACAAATTCAGGAAATATGAAAAGGTTACTAAATACAAAACAAACTAAGTATATATACTAAACAAAACTGTTCTATCACGAAAACAACCTTTCGTGTGAGAACCTAGTTCTCACGCGACAGACACTTTTCGCGCGGATAGTCTACTTTTCGCTTGAATCTTGAACTTCATCTTGATCTTGATTTGATTTTCCGAGCCTCTAGGTTCAAGCCCTGCATAAATATAAGCTCAAAAACTAGACTAGAACACACTTAGCAATAATTGTAGTCACTTTCTTGCTTACTTTTATTTTTAAATTGTTACAGTTATGCCTTCCCAATGCACACAAACTTACAATGTAATTTAACACCCATACAACTTATAACTAATGACGTAATAACTATCCATGCATATAGAAATATTTGGCCTAGAAGACAAACTACGAGAAACCAAGAAAACATGGGAGAGTTTATTGCTCAGCAACTCGCAACTATTCTTCCATCAATCATAGCTCAAGTTAGTGATAAAATTCGAAACGGGAACAACACGAATGGTGGTAGCGGCAGTGGCCATGGTAACACTGGAAATATCAACAGGAATGGTGGTAGAAGCGGTGGCAATGGTAACCGTGGAAATAATAATGGAAATGGTGGTAGTGGTAGTGAGAATGGTAATAATATCGGGAATGGTGGCAATGGAAATGGGAATGGCAAGAGTGACAATGGTGGTAATGATGAAACCAACAATGGAGGACTAAGATGACAAGGCTGCTCATACAAGACATTCATGTCTTGTAAACCGAAAGAGTTCTATGGTAATGAAGGAGCTATAGGTGTGTTAAGGTGGATCGAAAGCATGGAGGCAGTGCTTGACATAAGCGATTGTAAGGATGATTGCAAAGTAAGATTTGTTGTGTGTTCCTTCCAGAACAAAGCACTAACCTACTGGAACACACAGATTTAAGCACGTGGTAGAGAAAACGCAACCCAAATGTTGTGGGATGAACCCAAGGCCTTACTCGTCAAAGAGTATAAATGCAAAAGGTGGAAAGTGAGCTCTGGAATTTGACCATGATTGGTGCTGAGCATGCCGCGTACACCAACACATTTCATGAACTGGCGCGACTTGTTCCCCATGTGGTGACCCCCGAGTCGAAAATGGTGGATCGTTATATCTGGAGATTAGTACCTCAAGTTCGCAGCCATGTCAGAACTAAAAATCCTGCCAGACTCCAAGAAACCATATTATTGGTAGCTACCTTAACTGATGAGATGCTCAGGACAGGAGTTATCACCAAGGGGAACTCTAGTGAGAAATGAAAAACTATAGAAAATTCTTGGAGTAAGAAATTAGGAAATGGTGCAAACAAGAAGCACCAAACAGTTAAAAACTTTGTTGCCACACCTGCTGCAAACAAAAAGATAATTGTTGCACCAAGACAAGGGTATCTAGGCCCTGACTCCAAATGTAATCATTACCCATTCCATCACAAAGGACTTTGTCCTACCTTTGGAGAGTGTAACAAACAAGGACATTTACTAAGTATTGCCCGGGAAACACCAATAACAACAAAAATGCTAACAGCAACAACACCACCAACAATCGTTCAGCTTCAGTTATTAACAACAATAATAACAATGTTGTCCCCAGAGCATGCTTCGAGTATGGAAGTCCTGATCACTTTTGTAATTCCTGCCCGAAGCTTAGTCGCCCTCAAACTAATCAGAACAACCAAGCCAGGGGAAGAGCTTTTGTCATTGGAACCAACGAAGCCCGTCAGGATCCGAATGTTGCGACGGGTATGTTCTTAATCAATAACCATTATGCATCCATTATGTTTGATATTGGCGCTGAAAAATGTTTCGTATCCACAAAATTTGCACTTCTTTTAGAAATACAACCAAATTTCCAGAATGAAACCTATGTCATTGAATTAGCTAATGGTAAATTAATAGAAGCTAAAAGGATAGTTCAAGGATGCATATTACACTTAGGAAACCATGCTTTTAACATAGACCATATCCCAATTGAATTCGGAAGATTTGACATTGTAATTGGAATGGACTGGCTATCAAAGAACCGAGCAGAGATTGTTTGCCGTGAGAAGATCATTCGAATCCCTTTACCAAATGGCTAAGTTCTTGCAGTTCAAGGAGAATTACTCGGAAGATGTTTGAAAATCATTTCATGTATGGAAGTGAGTAAACATCTAAAGAAGCGTTATTATGTTATTCGTCCGAATCCCTTGTTTGCATATATGCTTGTGGTCACTGAACCTCAACATGACAACATGGCCACACCTCCCATTCTGATCCTACATCCTTTACATCAATGCTAAAAGCATGAAAACAATAGCGAGCCCCTGCATCTTCTATTGAGAAGATGTAGGTTTCCCAAGAATGGACTCGAAACCAGGGTCCTAGTAAAGTCAAAGGTGTCAGCCATACCTAGACACGACTCAAAGAAGAAGGTTTCACTTCCTTCTTCTGAGCAGACCCACACCCAAGCTATAAGCCCTCAATCAGAGTCCAACACTCCATCGAGCACACCAAAGGGGATACCCACATCACTAACACAACTTTTGAAGAAGAAGTATCATTAGGAACTCGTTCACATCACGGGCCATTAGACTCAGTTCCTCAAAGTCCCATACAACATGTCTACTACCAAGGATGATGACGTACCTACTACACTTCAGCATGATTCACTGTTTTTCCCATTCCACAAAATATAGATAGTGGGGACTAATATATTTATAGCAACATCCGACCTACATTCTTTATCCCAATAGATTGATCCTGGTAAGGAAAGGATCAATGTGGAAGTGGTTGTCTCTGCTACAAATTCCTTAATTGATTAGTAAGATAGAGACAACATCCCTAAGACCTCAACCACGGCAATTCACCATAAAAATGTATCATTTGAGTCATTTCTTGAGGAGACGAATCCAGGGCACCAAGTAACAACATCTGGTGGTGAGGGTGTAGAGACTAGGCCTAGGACCTCATCTCCTAAAGATTCCACATCTGTGGATGAGGGAAGTATGCAACAGATACATGAATTGACAGCCAATAACCTTAAGTTTGCTAAAAAATGGAATGCCTTACAAGCTGAGAATGCAAGGCTTCAAGGTTATATTGAAACAACCATACTTCTCGAATTTGAGAACTGTCTGTTGAATCCTTCAGCAGATAGAGTATCGGAGTTAGAAAGACAACTTAGAATTCTGCAACAGCAAGCTGTAAGAGTTACCATTCTTGAATAACCACTTATAATTTTTTAGCAAGATGCAGCAAAGGCAATGGATCTATGTAAGGTTTAATGAAAGGCTGATGCACCCAAAACAACCAAGTCTTTCCTACATGCATGCATTTAGTAAAAAGTAGAAGTTGCTTTGGAAGTTTTACATATTCTAAGTGCAAAATCTTCCGAAGGTAAGACCAACATCTTCCGAAGCCAAAAGTAAGGTCTTTTGAAGCTTCAAAGACAAAGTCTTCCGAAGCCAAGAAGTAAAGACAGATTTCTTCCGAAGACTTTTAATACATGCTTTATCAGATGTACTTTTCCATAAAGCTGAACCATTTTCCGTTGCAACTCTGAAGACTCACCAACTTATACAAGTTGGTGAAAAGGTCCATGCTTTTGGTAACTGTACATCGAGGTCTTCTGTCTATAACTTTCTACTTTATGTACTTTTATCCTTTTTGTAATATATTAGGATGTGAGCTATGGCATGTCAAGTCAATTGTCAAGAGGCAATCTGCCTTTTGACTCTACATTTGATTTTGTTGTCTAGATCAAATATTTTCAGCTCGCTTTCAAAGTATGGTCGGATGTAGGATGAAGTATAAAGTATCTCAAGTCCTTGTAACTTATTTCTTATGCTTTTGTAAACACTTGTAATAGAACTTGAGAAGCAAAATACTGCAATCTTGAAAACCAAACTCTCTTGTTGTTCTTAAGTTTATGTCTCTAGTTTACTTGTGTGTTCATAGCATCATAAACAAAGTCCTGGTTCCCTATTTGATCTATTAAGTGTTATAAATACACTCCTCATTGTGAGACTAAGTGTATTGACCATCCCTTCAATGGTCCTGTAATTGGTATTAGAGCATTCTAAGGTCTTGATTGTAAGATTTCACCATCTTAGATCCCTTAGTTTCACAAAACACTTAACAACTCAAATGGCAGCTCTCATAAAGGCTGATATGGAAACCGGAACCATGACAAAGTCCCCACTGATCACTCCTGAAGACGTTGATACTTGGTATCAAAGAATGGAAGGCTTTATCAAGTCTCAACACTCCAGGATGTAGGAATATGTTGTCTCTGGGCCTCAAATACCAAGAACCTTTTTAGGTGTTGTTGGAGATGGTATGATTCCAACGAGGTGGCTGACTATTCTTAAGAGGATAGAAAGAGAATAGACATAGATCACAAAGCCATGACTGCCCTTCAAACTGCTCTTCCAAACTCAATCTAGAAGGGCTTCAAGAAATGAAAAACTGCTAAGCAACTACGGGATGCACTGAAGCTCATGTATGAGGGGTCCACTGAAGCAAAGGAGAACAAGAAGGATCTCTTGAAGCAGCAGTTTAAGAACTTCACCTTCAAAGCAAGTGAAACCATGACTCAACAATACTTCAGGTATGTTGAGATTGTGGATACTTTTATGGATGTTGGAGTAACTCTTGACAGTAGAGACATTGTAAGGAAGTTCATATCCTCTCTTCCTAGACAATAGACACATTATTGTGTTGTTATCAAGAGAACTGAGAACCTTAAGACTCTTACTCTTACAGAGTTGTATGGTAATGGGTGCGGATAGTATATATATTTTGATAAAGATTTATCGCATAGATTTAGTTTTAATTTGTTATTACTAGTACTAAAACACACACACAAAAGGCAAGTATACCTATCGTGTGGTAATATAGTGTTGGTAAGAACCGAATATCAATCCGTGGATACACCTAGCTTACTCAAAAAACTTTACGTTTGACTATCAGATTTGGTTTTTGTTAAAGAAAATGATAAGTTGCATTGGAAATATTTTTAGGGTTTAAAAACAATCAATAAAAATAAAGTAAACTAAGATTTGAAGCGTATGGATTTAAAACCAGGGAATAAAAGTTATCATCCTAATTAGACTCCACTTATGTAACCCTGATGAATTGGTGGTGTGATTTAAAGATATGTATTAATGTAATTATGTTAATGTTTATAAAGATGAGCTGGCGCGATTTCTCGTCTATCCTGCTGCTGTAGTGACTAGGATCACGTCAGGTTGAGTTTTACTACTTAGATTAAAGCCCTAGTAATGTAGGTACAATTACTAAAGATTTCTTAAACTAATAAAAGAAACCCGCAAATGATCAGAAAGTTAAAGTGATATGATTTCTAATAACCATTTCTAGTTCATTAGCCATGGATTTATTACGAAGACCGGTTTCGCGAATGAAAGTTAATCATACGGTTTTCAACCTTGTATGACAATCACAATCACAAACCATAAATTTATAACTTCCCGTTCAAATATATATGCTACCCATCAATAGTTTTCCCAAGACCACCATAACATTAACATAATATTTATCAACCATTCATTCATCACAAATTACATAAGTTTCATCCGATTAGGATGATAAAAAGAGTTTAGCTCATAATGAGCTTGAGCATAACAACAGATAACAAAGAAGATAGATATGTAATCATTGGTGAAATGGAACAATTAAACCGATAATCCACAATGGATGACGTTTAGACGATCCCGATCTTCTTCCAAGTGTTGTATGCACCTCTCGAGCCTCTAAATGACCTTGAAGTTTTGATTCCCGAAGAATTATGCAGACTAACTCCCCCACCAAAGCTTGCCAAAAATGGTGAACTTAGGCTTCTATTTATAGGCTTTCTGGAGTGTTTAAGCACGGCCCCGTGCTAGTACAATGCTTACGAAAGTTGGTCGACTCGTACATGCAGGTTGTGTCGGGCACGGCCCCGTGCTAAATGGGGCACGGCCTCGTGTTGGAGGTGGGGCACGGCCCTGTGTCCACTTTTAGGGGACAGTACTTTTTTTCCTGTCAGATGTCCAAGCACGGGGGTGTGTTAATTTAGCACGGGGGTGTGTTTCTGGCAAGGCATGGGGGCGTGCTTAATGAGGCACGGCCCCATGCTTGGACTCCAAAGCTTGGATTTCTTCAATTTCTTGTTAAATATGCTTCTTTTGTCCATCTTTCCCTTTTAAACACCTGAATACACATTTTAACATTTTTAAGTACATTTTCATCATTTTCAGGAATATATTAAGGAATAATTGATGTGCTTTTGATAGGATTTTTATGTATAATTTGGAGCACATCAAACATCCCACACTTGAACTTTGCTTGTCCTCAAGCAAAAATCACTTAAAATGACAATTCCACCAAAAAACCAAAAATCAAATTATAAACATGTCTTTCGAGAAATACGCAAGTAAACATTATGCAGGACCGTTTAAGGGCTTAAGCACAATTACAACACAACAACACAATGAGGAGATTAACTAAGCTCTAATCAAACAGTGAACTGGGTGACCAAAGGTGATACAAAGAACACAAGTAAAGCAAGAGACCAGAACAAGAGAATATGGGTTTCAAGGAGGCAGTATATTGCTTTCTCAAGTCTCTTCTTACAAGTGTTACAAAGCATAAAGAAAAGATACAAGAACTTGAAATACTTATACTACAACCTACAGCCGGCTATACTTTGAAAGCCAGCTGGATACAATTGACTAGACACTAACAAAATCAATTGTAGGATCAAAAGGCATATCTGCCTTTTGACCTTGTGACTATGACATGCCATAGCTCACATCCTTATACAATACAAAAAGGATAAAGTACATAAAGTGGAAAGTTGAAGACTCAAGACCTCAATGTACAGTTACCAAAAGCAAGGCCCTTTTCACCAACTCATGTAAGTTGGTGACTTTACAGAGATGCAGCGGAAAAGGTGCTTTATGGAACAGTACATCAGATAAAGCATGTGTACTAAAAGTCTTCGGAAGAAATCTGTCTTCATAGGCTGAAGCTTCGGAAGACTTTGTCTCTGAAGCTTCGGAAGACTTCATGTTTGGCTTCGGAAGATATTGGTCTTGGCTTCGGAAGATTTTACACTTAGAGTATTTTCTAATGCTTTGTGTAAAACTTCCGAAGCATTCTTCACTTCAGTACTTAGTGCATGTTGCTGAGACACTTAGGCTGTTTTGGGTTGCATCAGACTTCAGGAATCCTTACAAACTCCCCCTAGGCTGATGCTACCAAAACACTTGGAAGATCTTCAAATGTTGGTAGTCTTCAGTACAATCAGGACCATTCCTTTCTTCATGAGATGGTCAGGATCATCAAGACTTTCATAGTATCTTCTCATCTCAAAGAGATCATGCAGAGGTAAGTTGATTATGTCTTGCCATGAGTAGACATTCTCAACACCTTGATCTCTGATAACAGTCCATCTCTCTGGATTGGTAGAGTAAGTCCAGGACAAGATGGGTGTCTCACTAGTTAGAGGAGCCACTTGAATAGGAGTTGATTGGGCTGCCTCATCATGCACTTCCTCAGGTTGATCTGATTCAGCCTGAGGTGCAGAGGTAGATGACTTTGGCTTCTTCTTCTTAGTCTTTGGTTTAGAAGCCATCCTCTTCTTCCTCTTGGATGTCTTTAACTGAGAAGACTGGTCTGCAGCACCATGTTGATCATCAGTGTCTTTCTCAGTTGGGTGTTCCTCCCTCACAGGTTCAGAAGGAGAGGGAGTTTGACCCTGCCTAGGATCAGAAGATGAAGCTTGCTGAGGCTCAGCTGGAGGTGCTGGTTGAGGTGTCTCTGGTTGTTCAAACTTGACCTCCACTTCAGGTGGGACTTGACTTGGAAGAGAGTGCAAGTCAATGAGTTCTCCACTTTTAATCTTCTGCTTGATCACCCTAATATGCTCATCCATAGTGGATAGAGACATGGGGCCAAGTCTCCTTCCGGAGAATCCATACAGCTTCAAGAAGCTCACCATTCTTTGTCTGTCAGCAGACTTCTTTGCATTCTTTTGAATGATGGCCCTTGACTTTGCAGCTTCTTCCCTTAGTTTCCTTTTGGTTGTCTTTCTTTCCTTGACTAACTCAAGCTCAAGTTGCTTTAGATACTCGAACTCAATGAAGTCATAGGACAAAGGGAGAAGTGCATCTGCCTGATAGAAGCCTGTGGCACTCAGGTAGTTGATCATCTTGATCCTATCTTCCTCTTTATCTACCTGAGGTTCTTGTGGAGCCACATCTTCCTGTGCAGGACTTTCTTGAACTGGTGAGAGAGTAGGAGCATGCTTGTAAAGTCTTTTCTGTCTCTTCTCCTCTTTGAGTTGGAGAAGTATCATTGCATCCTCTTTCTCCTTCAACTCTCTTGACACTTCTCTGTCAGCCAGTTCATTTAGTTCTTCTAAGGGGAGGGAGATGATCTCATCAATGTCATAGTTCCTGGTCTGTAAGTAGGTAATCCTGACTGCCCTTAACTCATCATCTTGAGTATTTGGTCTGGGAGCAGCCCTGATTGCAGCTTGCATGAAGCTAGATGACCCAGTGGAACTTTCTCCCCTTAGTCTCCTTTTCCTCTCTCTCTCTTCCTCCTCAATTTCCTCAGGAGTCATTATCCTTTTCCCTTTGTCACCAACAGACCTTTGTGACTCAGGGTGGATTGAAGCTTGGCCTTCATTGCTTGGAGTAGCTTCCATGCTCTGGCCAGAGAGAGGCTGAGAAACACCTTCACCAGCAGGTGTCTCAGATGGAGTTTGGACCTCAGCAGCAGTTGTTGATGATGAGACAGGGGTCTCAGGTTCTGTCACTGGGCCTTCAGTCAAGGTTTCCCCTATGAAACTAATCTTAGGGTCCACCTCAACATCCAGTTGACCGATGACATTGCCTGATTCCCTAAGTCTCCTTCTTAGAGAAACTCTGCAAGGATCCTGTCTTGGATTCTTTGAGCCAGCCTGTCAGCTTGTCTTGAATTGCTTGGATTGACAAGTGGCAAGTTGACTAAATCCAGTCTTTCATAAAAGCTCAGGCTTTGGAATTGAAAAACTTCTTGTTGGCCTTGAACTCTTTGAAGTATGAGGGCTCTCCTGTCATCATCATACCTCCACCTTATGATGTGATTGCCAGTTCCTAGTGGTGGAGATGAGACAGCCCTTGGTATACCTTCCTCAAAGAGACTCCTGATGAGAGAGTCTATAGAGTCCACATTAATGTGAACTTGAGGAAGTTGCTGAGAATGCACAACAGCAAGTGAGGATGGTGAGTCCTCTATGTCCATTCTCTCTGAAGAACTCCCAGGTTCTGTGGTTGTAACAACTTTCTCCCCCTTTTTGGTAGCATCACCCACTTGCATAGGTGAGCTGGAGGATAAGTCAATCACTTCCACAGGTTCTTGTGTTCCTGGTTGAGCTCTCCTTAAAGGTCTCCCAGCTAGTTTTTCCTGCAGATATGAAATCTGGAGTTGCTGATCATTGACCCTGTTTTGCAGGGTAGTCACCTGAGATTCCAAGTGACTAACCTTAGAGACTAAATAGGTGCATGTTTTTGACAGTTTTTGCACCTTTAGTCTCAAATTCCCCTCATCTTCATCAGAAGATTCATTGGGGGATGAGATGATTGGACCAAAGTCCTCTCTCTCACCACCAGCTTGAGTTTCTTGGCTGCTGGTTTTCCTCTGCTCACTGGCAGCCTCAGTTGAGATGCCAATGGGCTGAGTTGCCATGGTTGAGGTCTTAATGATGTAATCACTTTCAAAAGTGAGAGCCTCTTCCATATGGACATCCTGAACAGGTTCAGAAGTGTCCACCTCAGTAATAGGTGACTGATGGGGGATAGACTGAGGAGAGTCAGAGGTACTCATCTCTCTTTGAGTAGGGGAGGAGAAGAGAGACTCATGGTACTCACTGAATCCTAAGTCTTCATCAGTGTAAAAGGATAGGTTGGGAATTGGTTGGTTGAGATCCAAAGGCTGGGGATGGTAGCTGTCCCCTGAAGGTTGTCCACTTGAGTGTTGAGACTCAGAGTGAAGGCTTAAGGTTGTTGGGCTATTGAGCTCATCAGGGTGAGCTTGAGGAACCTCAGCCCTGATAGGTGAAGTAATGGGAGTGGTTTGCTCCTCAGGAGAAGTGGGAGCTCTAGTGTCCACTTCTTCCTGTAAGGTTGAGTATTTGGGGGCCTGCACAGACTCAATAGCCTGAGCAGGGGTTCGTTTGGATTTTCTTTGGTAGGTGAGGGTGATTTCTGGTCTTTTTAATGGTAAGGACAAAAGAGGTGTGGGTTCAACACTAGCTTGTGTTGCTAGGTTGTCACCTTGAGCAATGAGCTCTAACATTTTTGGGACTAGGGCTGTTTCTACCCCAGAGAAGCCTACAGTTGGCTTCTTCATTATTTTAAAGATGCCGGGCTTCATCTGTCCCAATTTAAGAATATTACCTGTTTCCCTCAACTGTGAGCCCAGTTCACAGTTGAGAATGTGTTGAACATATCTAGGAAACATGTAATACTCTAAGGAGTCTAAGTTTGCAAGTAAATTAGTATAAACAAATTGTGAATACCTGAACTTGACCCCTGAACCATTCCATGAACTATAAAGGAGAGATCCTCAGGAATCTGGTCCCATCCACCATGCTTGTTTGACAAGCTGTGGATAACCACATGGAGCAGGAATTTCCATTGGGATGAGACCTTCCCTTTCCTAAAGGTCTTTACAGAGAAATCTCCCTCATAGCCCATCTGCTCAAAAGAATGATTAACAGCTTCTTTTGGGAAGGACACCTCACCTTCTTCATCATCCAGCTGTAGATGTTGGTTAATGATGGCCGGAGTGATGAAGATTGTCCTCCCTTGCACTGTGGCAGACAGTGCCTTCTCCCCATCCATAATGACCTCTTGGCAGGTCTTCCAGAATTCAAGCAAGTGATCCTCATATAGAGTAGGATCAATGGTCAGGGAGGTGAAATAGTTTGACAGAGTCAAGAATTGGCAAATCTCTGAGAAACTTGCATCTTTCTCAGAGCTTAACAGAGCAACTTGATTATGTTGCCTGTGTAGTTGCATGGAGAAATCAGGGTTGTTTCTGCGGTTAAGGTTGGCCATTTCAGAAGCTTAAGGGTGAAGAAAGGTAGAAAGCAAAGGCGGTTTAGAGAATTAGGTTAGAGAAACAGTAGAATTGAGGAAGATAGTGGGAAAGAGGGGGAACCGTTGGGTATTTATATGAAAAGGGATTTGAACCAAAGTTAATGAAAGAGGATAAACTTTGAAATCCGAAAGTCGGTCCCACCTCTGAAAAGGTAGTTTACTTTTGCTCAAAAAGTAGTTTTCTTGGAATTCGAAAAGCTTCCGAAGTTTATTTGTCTTCGGAAGTTTTGATTGAAAAAGCTTCCGAAGCTAAAATGGCTTCGGAAGATTTTCCTGAGAGTCTTGAAGATTTATGCTTCGGAAGAGAAATAAACCCTTGAATGCTTTGTATAGAAATAAACAAAGCTTCCGAAGGTTAATTTTGCTTCGGAAGGAAAAGGTTCTTAAAAATAAATAAGTGTCTGAGATAAGAATTTTAAGCTTCGGAAGATGAATTTGACTTCTTCCGAAGGTAAAATCTCTTAGACAGTTATTTATTTTGAAGACATGTTTTTCTTCCGAAGATAAAATTTTATCTTCCGAAGTATCAAAATTTTCAAGAATCTAAGGAAAGTCTTCAAAAAGAATTTTACATCCAAAGAAAACATGAGCTTATGAAAGTGATGAACTAGACAACTTAGGACACACATATTTTAAGAAGAAATAATTAGAATTAGTTTTAATAAAAAGTCTACTCAAAGTTAATCATCCCAATAGCTGATATCAGATACTTAAATCTCTGTTCATCAAAAGCTTTTGTGAACAGATCAGCATATTGTTCATCTGTATGAACTTTGACTAGTTTAATTAATCCTTTTTCATAGTTATCTCTTATTAAATGATACCTGATGTTGATGTGTTTGGTCCTTGAGTGCTGCACAGGGTTCTCAGTGATAGAGATAGCACTATTGTTGTCTATGTGGATAGGAGTCTCTTTGAAGTTAAATCCATAGTCCAGCATCTGATTTTGAATCCAAAGCACTTGAGCACAGCAGCTTGCAGCAGCAATGTATTCAGCCTCAGCAGTTGATGCAGACACACAGGATTGTTTCTTGCATTGCCATGAGACCACCCTTCCACCAAGGAATTGACATCCCCCAGATGTAGACTTTGCAGTCATATTGCAACCACCATAATCACTATCTGTATAGGCATACAGATTGAAATTTGGATTCTTTGGATACCATAGACCAAGTGTTGAAGCACCTTTGAGGTATCTTAAAATCCTTTTCACAGTGATTAAGTGAGACATCTTAGGGTTGGCTTGATATCTTGCACAAATACATGTAGCAAACATGATATCAGGCCTGCTAGCTGTAAGATACATAAGAGACCCAATCATAGCCCTGTATAAGTGCTCATCTACACACTCCCCCTCAAGATCTGGACCAAGGGAGTGGTTTCTGGCTATGGGTGTCTTAGCAATCTTACAATCAGTCATATTGAACCTCTTGAGTATGTCTTGAACATACTTTGACTGACTTATGAAGATGCCATCTTCAACCTGCTTCACTTGAATTCCCAGAAAGAAGTTGAGTTCTCCCATTGAACTCATCTCAAATCTGTCTTTCATCAGCTTCTCAAAGTCTTTGCAGAGCTTTGGATTAGTTGAACCAAAGATGATGTCATCAACATATACTTGAACCAGCAATAAGTCATTTCCCTGTCCTTTGATGAAGAGAGTTCCATCTATAGTACCTCTTCTGTATCCATGCTTACAAAGATACTCAGATAGTGTCTCATACCACTTCCTGGGTGCCTGATGCAGCCCATAAAGAGCTTTGTCAAGCTTGCAGACATAATCAGGATGATCAGGGTCTACAAAACCAGGTGGCTGTTTGACATAAACCTCCTCATCAATCACTCCATATAAGAAAGCACACTTTACATCAAGTTGGTAGACCTTGAAGTTCTTGGATGCAGCAAATGCCAGGAATATCCTAACAGCTTCTAGTCTTGCTACAGGAGCAAAGACATCAGTGTAGTCAATCCCTTCTTCTTGTGTGTATCCTTGAACAACTAGTCTTGCCTTGTTCTTGATGATGATTCCTCTATCATCCTTCTTGTTTCTAAAAACCCATTTGGTTCCAATGGTAGTCTTCCCATGAGGAAGAGGACAAAGGTTCCAAACTTTCTGCCTTTTGAATTGAAGCAGCTCTTGTTGCATAGCTTCAACCCAACTTCCATCCTTTAGAGCTTCATCAACTTTTTCTATCTGAGGAGAGTGAAGACAAACATTTGCTTCATGGGTTTGTCCTCTTGTTCTTACCCCTGTGACAACATCTCCAATGATGTTTGTGGTGGGGTGAGACTTGTGGATCCTTAGCTGAGGGATCACAGCAAGTTGTTGAGAAAGATCTAAATTTGAGAAATTTAAATCTGGTCTGGAAGATTCACCCTCCACATTATCACACTTATCAAGATTAACTTGATCCAATGAGTGTGAGACATCATTGATGTTGTCATCTATGGTATGGTTATTAGCATCAAGAAATTCCTGATCACTATCACCATCACCATTGTTGTCTTCTACAAGTGAGGTGTCTTTATCTGGTTGAGAGGCCTCTGAGCTGGAATTTGAAGGCATGCCAGATGTATCAGCTGAATTTGTCATTGTTGTGCTGATAGAAACCTCATTTGCTGAAGTAGTTCCAACTGGAGCTGAAGATGTATGAGTTGAAGGTCTTCCTAGCTCAAATCTTGGATCAGGATCACCTGTATTTAGATTTTCTGCAGATCCTGAAACATGCTCACAAGATTTGTTAAAACAGTTGGTAACTAAATCAAGATCAAACAGCCAATCCGGACCAGAACCAGCCACACAAGGAGTGTGCTCATTGAAAGTCACATTGGCTGACTCCTCAACAATTCTAGTTCTGAGATTGTATACTCTATAAGCTTTAGCTTGAGAAGAGTATCCAATGAAATGTCCATCATCTGATTTCTCAGCAAACTTGGCAATTTGATCTTTGGTATTCAAGATGGTGCAGGGACATCCAAATGACCTGAGAAAACCAATGAAAGGTTTCCTCTTGTGCCAAAGTTCATAAGGAGTCTTACCATGTGTCTTAACTACTAAAACTCTGTTTTGCACATAGCAAGCAGTATTAACTGCCTCTGCCCAGAAGGTGATAGGCAGTTTAGAGTCAGACAACATAGTTCTTGCAGCTTCAATAAGTGTCCTGTTTCTCCTCTCAGCAACTCCGTTTTGCTGAGGAGTCCTGGGAGCACTATATTGTCTTGTAATACCCTTTTCATCACAAAATGTATCAAGGATTTGGTTCTTGAATTCAGTTCCTGATCACATCTTATGGTTTTGACCTTGTGATCACATTGATTCTCAACTTTTAAGATGAAATTCTTCAGAATCTCAGGGGTTTCATCCTTAGTTCTAAGGAAGAAGACCCAAGTGAATCTTGTAAAATCATCTGTGATCACCAGACAGTAAGAGGTCCTTCCTAAACTCATTACACTGGTGGGGCCAAAGAGATCCATATGTAACAAGTGTAGGGGAGTAGTGATGGAGTTCTTTTCCTTAGGCTTGTGAGATACCTTGTGTTGCTTCCCTTTCAGGCATGCAACACAATGATCATCACTAGTAAACTCTTTCTTTGGCATTCCAGTTACCAGATCATGTTTAATTAATTTATTCATGTTCTTAAAGTTTACATGGCACATTCTTTTATGCCATAGGAAAGACTCATCACTATTTGCTTTAGATAGAAAGCATGAAACTTCTCCTGAGGGAGATGTTTCTTGCAAATCCATCTTGTACATGTTCCCTTTCCTGGGGGCTCTGAGCAGGATATGCTCATGAGGAATGACCACACCAGGCTTGAGAACAATGCACTCATGCTCAGTAAAGAGCATGTTATGACTCTGATCACAAAATTGGGATACACTCAGAAGATTGTACCCAAGCTCCTTAACAAAGTTTACCTTCTCAATGCTGAGCTTACCATTTGTGACCTTGCCCCTTCCAGAAATGTAACCACCTTCATCTCCTCCAAAAGCAACTGGTCCTCCATCAATTCTCTCAAAATTATGGAGTAGAGACCTATTGCCTGTCATGTGCCTGGAACAGCCACTGTCAATTATCCAGACATTCCTGTTTGTCTTGAGCTGTTCCTGCACAAAGAAAATGATTAGTTACATTTGGAAACCCAAGCCTTACTTGTCTTGGGCTCATTAATAGTAATAGAAGGTAATGCAACAGTAATAGATCCTATGGTTGTACTATGGGGATCTTCAGCTGTTGTTGATGGAGAAACCTCAGTCATTTGGTCTTTCTTAGACTTCCACACCACCTTTGGAGTCTTGGACTTGACCTTCAAAACCTTAGAAGCTTTTGGAACTTCACAAGTTTTGATGACTGATCCTTCGGAAGAATCTACAGTCACTGCAGCAGACTTTAGTGCTTCGGAAGAACTCCTTTCTTCCGAGACCAACTTTGCTTCCGAAGGTAATTTTCCACTTACCTTCTTCTTTGATTTGGAGCTTCCGAAGGAAACAGACTTTCCTTCCGAAGCTTGAGACTTCTTGAGACTCTTTGAAGTCTTTGTTTTAGTCATGTGGACAGTACTTTTAGGATTGTATGGGCAATCCTTAGCAATGTGAGAAGTACTTTCACACATAACACACAACATTTTCTTCTTCAAAGAAGTCTCCCTTTGAGAGCAAGACTGGCTTTGGTCACATCCCTTCTCCACCTTCATCTTGGTAGATGCTGAGACAGTTCCTTTGGGCTGTGAACTGTTCTTGGAGTTTGATGGTCCAGGCTGTGCAGCAGTGGTACACAGCAGCTCAGTCTTCTTCTTGGCACTGAGATGATTTGAACAAGAACCATGACTCTTAGCTGAGGAGTCTTGGTTGATGTCTTCAGTCCTTACTACTTTGAAACCTGCAGAGATAAAAACTTGTTTCTGCTTAGCATCAAAAGTAGCCTTGATTTCTTGAGCCTTCTTTGCTTTCCTTTTGCTCTTCTGATCAAGTTTCTTTTGGACTTGGTCATCACAGTTGATTTCTTCTCCTCAGAAGGATAGTGGCCCTTGGAAGAATCCTCTTCTTCACTCTTCTCAGAGGAATTCTTCACTATCACTTCTTCATCATCCTCACTTACAGGATCTATGAGAGGAAGCTCATCTTCACAAGTTCCACACCTAGGAGATCTTACAGACAAGATTGTGTGTGGAGGAGCTATCTCATTTGATCCCAGTCCCTGTCTATTTTGATAACAAACCTTGTTGTGCAGGGATGAGGATATCATGTTCTTGAAGGTCTCTTCTTCAAGAACACTCTTCTCTGCCTTGGCTTTGCTGATCACAAGCTCAGCCTGGCACTCAGTTAACTTAGTGATGAGATCTTGGATCTGAGTTCTGAAATCTGTATGTTCATGTTTTAGTACTGAAATGGTTTTCTCCAAGTCCTCTATCTTTAACTTGTAATCATTTTCAGACTTTCTAAAATCAGATTTTAATATATTTAATGACTCAAGATCAGATCTCATCTCTAGGTTATAGGACCTGTATCTATTTACTTTAGCAATGCATTCAGGGGAGCAAAGATGTTCCAATACCTTGGCTTCATCATGGTCAGCCATCAGTGCTTGGTTTGGAGAAGCATCCTCCACCTGAAAACTCCAGTCAAAGCCTCCTTCTTCAACAGCAACAGCAGCATGTTGCTTTGTCTTCTCAGCCTGAGGAGCTTTGTCAGTAAAGTTTGGTCTGGGTTGTGTTTGGCCCCCATTTGCTTTAGGTGCCTTACACTCCCTGGCAAAGTGACCCATAAGGTTACAGTTGTAACACTTAACTTTGCTTTTATCCAGCCCAAACTTACTACTGGTAGCATTGCTTGGAAATCTTCTTCCTGTCCTCTTGTAGAACTTCTTGGCTCTGTGAGTGAGGAGAGCCATCTGCTGAACTATCTCCATGTATTCCAGGTCATCTGGATGGATACAGTCCAGGTCTTCAAGAGTGAAAAGATAATTCCCACAGCTTTCATCTGCAGACACAAAGGCTTGAGAAGAACTTGTCTCTTGGAATGGGCTTCCTTGAGTAAAGTTCTCCCTTGGTGTCTCCGGGAAGGTGATGAAAGGACCCTTTTGTGAGTTGTCAGGGTAGCATAAGAGATGATGCTGGGGTTCTATGCTGTCCCTTTCAACCACATGAAGGGCTGAACCCATTTGATTGTTGGAGTTGCCAGATGAACCTTGCATGTTCATCTCCATCTGGTATCCACTGAGAATCCCATACAACTCTGTAAGAGTAAGAGTCTTAAGGTTCTCAGTCCTCTTGATCACCACACAATAGTGTGTCCATTGCCTAGGAAGTGAGGACATGAACTTCCTTACAATGTCCCTGTTCTCAAGAGGAACTCCTCCATCCACTAGGGTATCCACAATCTCAACATACCTGAAGTATTGTTGGGTCATGGTCTCACCTGCTTTGAAGGTGAAATTTTCAAACTGCTGCTTCAGAAGATCTTTCTTGTTCTCCTTGGCTTCAGAGGAGCCTTCATACATCAGCTTCAGTGCATCCCACAGCTGTTTGGCTGTTTGCACTTCTTAAAACCTCTGTATACAGAGTTTGGGAGAGCAGTCTGAAGAGCAGTCATGGCCTTCCTGTCAATCTCTACTCTTTTTCTATCTTCATCTGAGTAGTTGGCCACATCTTTAGGAATCATACCAGCACCAGTAGCAGAGGGGGTGCTGGGTATGAAAGGTCCATTCTCAACAGATTCCCACATTCTTGAATCAAGAGACCTGATGAAGCCTTCCATCCTCATGCACCAGGTGTCAAAATCATCAAGAGTGATCAGTGGGGATTTGTTCATGGTTCCAGTCTCCATATCAGTCTTTGAGATGGAAGCCATTTGAAGAGTTTAGCTTTTGTGTGTGTGAGGGATCTTAAGATGGTTAGATCTTATATCAAGAGCCTGGAAAGCTCTGATACCAATTGCAGGACCGTTTAAGGGCTTAAACACAATTACAACACAACAACACAATGAGGAGATTAACTAAGCTCTAATCAAACAGTGAACTGGGTAACCAAAGATGATACAAAGAACACAAGTAAAGCAAGAGACAGAACAAGAGAATATGGGTTTCAAGGAGGCAGTATATTGCTTTCTCAAGTTCTTTTACAAGTGTTACAAAGCATAAAGAAAAGATACAAGAACTTGAAATACTTATACTACAACCTACAGCCGGCTATACTTTGAAAGCCAGCTGGATACAATTGACTAGACACTAACAAAATCAATTGTAGGATCAAAAGGCATATCTGCCTTTTGACCTTGTGACTATGACATGCCATAGCTCACATCCTTATACAATACAAAAAGGATAAAGTACATAAAGTGGAAAGTTGAAGACTCAAGACCTCAATGTACAGTTACCAAAAGCAAGACCCTTTTCACCAACTCATGTAAGTTGGTGACTTTACAGAGATGCAGCGGAAAAGGTGCTTTATGGAACAGTACATCAGATAAAGCATGTGTACTAAAAGTCTTCGGAAGAAATCTGTCTTCATAGGTTAAAGCTTCGGAAGACTTTGTCTCTGAAGCTTTGGAAGACTTTATGTTTGGCTTCGGAAGATATTGGTCTTGGCTTCGGAAGATTTTACACTTAGAGTATTTTCTAATGCTTTGTGTAAAACTTCCGAAGCATTCTTCACTTCAGTACTTGGTGCATGTTGCTGAGACACTTAGGCTGTTTTGGGTTGCATCAGACTTCAGGAATCCTTACACATTAATTCATCCAAATATAAATATTCTAAGCATATGTAAAATGATATCCTAGCAAGCAATAGATTGGTTAGTAAAGATTATTATCATTTTAAAATCCACTCTTCTAACAAGATGCACTCACACTTGGCTAAATATATGGAGTCATAATCAAGATTAAGTATTAGTAATACACTCAATTGCCTAGTATGAATACGTGTGAAATCATATTCTTGTTAAGGATCAAATATCCACCTACTTAGATATTTACTTGCATAAATCATTATGTCTTTGATGGGTTGTAACTTGGCTCGGGCTCGGGAATGGAATATTTGGAAAAAGTGGCTAATAGCTAAAGACGACGGTTTTGGCTTATTTTTCTAACATAAAGTACAAGGAAAGTAATAAAAGGTTCCCTATACAATACTTTAAGCTAGAAGGAAATGCTAACTTGAGGACTCGTTTAAGGTCAGATTGTCAAAACAGTATTTTGCTTTCAAGAACCGTACTTCATCTTTTACCCGAAGATACACAAAACTTTCCTTTCTCAAGGATCGTTCGGCTTGAAGCTTAATAGCACCAATCGGATTAGTTCTTTGTATTCGTATTGAGATTCAGTTTGATTCTTTTTGCATTTTCCATTATGGGACCAATTTCCACAGTTCGGGCATCTTTCATATCTTTTTGTCTGTCTTTTTATAGCACTTTTTGAAATCCCACAAAATGGCAGAACATTTTCCTTTTTTCGCCATTTCTTTCTTGCGTCGAACGTGAGATTGAAAATTTGTTCGTGGATTTCTGGGGGAAGTCCTGGTTTTGCGGGATGAAGGCAACAAAGCAAATTGAAATCAAAAGAATGCATCCAGTTCTTTAAGGTCTGCTGGTAAAAGACCAATTTTTTTTTTAAGCCAAAAACGTGTCTTTAACGAAAATGGGTTTTGTTGAAGGCTTTTTTTTGGTTAAGTGACTTGGTTTTGGGTGATTTACAGACAAAAACGTTTAAGCTCAACGGGGCTAACTAGGGTTGACGTTCGGGTAAGAAAAATTAAAGAAAACGGTTGGGGCTCGAATGGTTAAGGTTTCCTAGTGCCTAACTCATATTTATGCAACAAATACTAATTCAGGTCTTGAAATGTATACCCAAAGCAAGTTATAATCACACGTATCATACGACACCCTCAATTAAATCCAGAAGGAAAATAGAATTGCAATTTGCAAATGCTGTTTAAGGCTCAAAAATAAACTCACATATGGATGGAATTAGGTAAAAGTGTTTCATTTTACATGATTAAATATTTTATTAGATTATTGCTTTTAAGGATATCACAAAAAAAACATTTTCAATTTTATTTGGACGTCA
The DNA here is from genome assembly GCA_025215565.1 of Flaveria ramosissima. Lineage (NCBI taxonomy): Eukaryota > Viridiplantae > Streptophyta > Magnoliopsida > Asterales > Asteraceae > Flaveria > Flaveria ramosissima. The sequence continues at coordinate 41,174,522 of CM046043.1, read as the reverse complement.
TGAATTTACTTCTTTATTTCCCGAAAATGTATATTTATAATTTGGTTTATCAAAAATTATATTAAATTTTTAGTTTCTTGTCACAAAAATTACTTGTTAATTGATCTTTTCCTAAAATTTTTAAATTTGGACCTTTTAACAAAGTCAAATGCATTACTCCCATCCCCACACCTAAAATTCACATTGTCTCAATGTGATTAACATATTCTAGATCGAGAAGGGGTAATGAAATAACTACCCTAAAAATGAAGAATTTGTCACTTGTGTTTGGTTGCCCTTGCGTTGTTAGAATCCTGGGGATCACCTGAAATGTCACCAATTTATTGAAAGTATGAAAATCTAAAACACACAAAATAAAAACAAAATGACATAAATTAAAAGATAGATTGGCACGAAACAACTGTGTCGGGGCCCCAAAAGTGATACGGTTTTCAAGGGCTTTGTGGTGGGATATCCCCCCACTCATGGTACATTTGGTTCCTGATGTACATGACATCGTTGCTCAGTTCATTGACTTGGGAATGCAGATTTTCGACTCGGTTGAAGGATCGTTGGGCAAATTCAAATGATCGCCTTGCATGGTCACTGGTGGTTTGGATTGACTCATAAAGGTTTAACATGGTTGGGAATTCCCTTGTTCGTGGACTTGAAGATCCAGCTCCGGCTCCTTCCGGCTGTATCGGCATGTCTAGGTCCATGATTATTTCTTCGGGATCCACCGGATCCAGATTTGTCCCTTCTTATCCATGAATCGTGGCTGCCCATTTGGTAGACTCGTCACCATGTACATACTTGTGCAAATGCTCAAGTCTAACAGTCTCGGCATCATTCCTTCATTTCCCTTAGTGTTACAACCATAGCTCTCGTATCAGTTCAAAATCCAGCTTCCTCCAAACATGGGTGTTGGAGAACCTGCAATTGCATTCCTTGCAAAAAGATTACAAAACAAATACCCAATATTACATGGCAGCTGATTAACCATACAATATAAAATGAACAAGTCCCTCAAATTAACAACTCCCTCGCTTTGACCACGAGTTGTTATGGAATGACTAAGTAACCGATGAATGTATCGCAACAGCAGGTCTCGTATCTGGCTGCTTTTTGTTTTACTCGAGTTGAACCCTCCTGTTCCAATGCGCTCCCAAAATGCTTTCCGCATTGCACCACTTTCCGCGTCTTTACTTTCCTCGTCTGGCAAGGTATGGTACGCCGACATTCCAGATATTACTTCCTCCTCCATTTCTTGTTCTGTGTAGATTCCGAGATAGACACCGAACAAGGCAATGGATGTTTTATGCCAATGTCCAGCAAGTCTGAATGAAACTGCACTATCATCCCAAGGGTCAGAGTATTTCATGCTAAATCTAAAAGATGCTAAAAATTCAAGAGTTAGTTCTTAAACGGAAGGTTTATTTTGTGAGAATAAATGCTTCCACTGAATACTCAATAAATTATTATATCTTTCTAGCTGCCCGACAGCCGCCAGTGTTTCTTCATCTGCTTGTAAGTGGGATCTTTCGACCCTTTGTAGTAGTCTTTGAAGTCTATCACGACACCATCTCTCCCGGCTCCCTTCAAATTGTAAGTAGGGATGATCAATGATCCTGAAATTTTAAATATAAGTTAATCTATACATAATAAATTTCTTGAATAGTTTCATGATGTTAGTGAAAACCATGTGTTTTTCAAGACATAACATCATAATGACTCTACTCATGTTCAAAAATAGTTGAAAATTTATTATCCAAGGAAAAATTGTTGAACATGGGGGTGCGTTTTGTGAAACGTGGGGGTGCGATTAACATGGTTAGGCATAAAGTCTTGACTTGAGCACGCGTGGTTTTGTTTGTAAACCTTTGATTAAGCATGGGTTTAACATTCTCTTGCTTTAAAAATCAAAGATTATACGTTAAAAATTTTAATCACTTGTTAATAATTCAAGAAACATAAAAATATATATAGTGTTTTACACCACTTGTGAATTATTGTAACTTGAACATGATAAACAAAGATTTCACCACGAATTATGAAGATAGTCTTGTTAACAATAAAAGAAAACAAACTAATTAACTAACTAAACATACTAATTAACACTAATCTACTACAAGAATAAGCATGAACAAGTAGGTTAAAAGCATTCATCATTCCATAATACGTTTAAGAACAAGTCATTACACATAATTGCTAGGATTTCGGTTGTTTAGAGACCTAATCACCAAACTACATGTAAATGACTATCATAATCATAGGAATTAGCATACTAACCTCTTGATCAAATACTCTTGAAAGAATTCTTGAAAAGATGAAAGAAAAATGGAATATAAGGTCGAAATGGAAGTGGATACGACCTTTGCAGCTAAAAATTGTCAGGCGGTGTCATTTGTTGTTGAGCACGGGGGCGTGCCTCCTAAAGCACGGGGGCGTGCTCATGTAATGTTGTTCGGTTTCAGTCTTTTGTTGTTCCGTTTTTCAGTTTCGCGCGTTACGTTATTTTCCCGGTTAAGTTTTATCACTTCCAAGTCATCAGAAAAGATACGAAAATAGTCCTAGAGTTAAATAACACAAGCCAAATTGAAAATTACATTCCTAGGGTCCTACGGTTACACGATACGTTAAAAGCCTAGAATATGAAACACCAAAACCAGACTCTTTAACGCGCATCAGCGCACTTAGCACATCACGAAATGCTTCTAAAAGAAGCCTCCACACATTTCATGTGGAAGGTTCGGGATGGGATAGTGAGAAGTGCGATTGCTTAGTTCCGCAAGCTGACGGTTAATGGAAACGAGTTCCTCGCCCATCTCTTGAACTTTTTGAATAAGTTCAGCTAAGCGTTGGGACGTAACGAGGTTTATTTCAATCAATTTCTTGATAAGTTCATGTAGCTTTAAGATGTATTCTTGAGTCGTTGGCTCTCGCGTTTCAGAACGCGGTTTCTTCGCAGGATTCTAGTTTGAACTTCCATGACTTGATTCTTTTATTTTTTTTAGACGTTTTTAAGCATGAATGGGTGTGATGAAAGAATGGAACAAGTGTGGTATTTATATACAGGTCATGGAAAGTGAACACGGGGGCATGCTTGGCTAGGCACGGCCCCATGCTTGTCAGAATTCGTCTTAAATTCGACTTGTAACGTTCCAGAGTCGTCAGCGGAGATCATGGAAAAATTTTGTCAGAGACACGGGGGCGTGCTTCATGAGGCACGGCCCCGTTCTTGTGCTTGTGACGTCCTAAGAATTGTTAAAAAATTAAGAAAATTTATGTAAAGGTACCGCGTTTATGTTTTGAGTCTTCGGCATGACCCTTCCCCACACTTAGTTTTCGTCGGGGCGGAGGTGTAATTCCTCCGAGGGAATCTTGGTTGGTCCATCGTTATACGGTTTCAAACGTGACCATTCACTTTGAAACTTAAACCTTCGTGGTTAGAAATTTCAATGGCACCATTCAGAAACACGTTTTTGATCATATAAGGTACAGACCAACGTGATTTCAGTTTTCCGGGAAACAAACGTAAACGAGAGTTATACAATAAGACACGTTCTCCCACATGAAATCGTTTTGTTTTCTTTAATCGAGCGTCGTGGAATTTCCTTGTCTTTTCTTTGTAAACCCTAGCGATTTCGTACGCTTGTTCACTCAATTCCTCCAATTCGTGAATTTGTAGGAATTGATTCTTTCCTGCAAGCTCTTGATCCAAGTTTGCTGCTTTAAGTGCCCAAAAGGCCTTGTGCTCTAGTTCCACAGGTAGATGACACAACTTCCCATAGACTAGTTTGAATGGTGTTGTGCCGATGGGAGTCTTATAGGCTGTTTGAAAAGCCCAAAATGCATCATCTAACTTACTCCATAACGCGCCATTGCTCGTTCGAGCTAGTTGTTGCAGAAATGAATTCCTCGGTCAATAATTAGAGCTTTGGGGGCACCAAAACAAGAGAATAGTTCCTTAAGGAATCTGATAATGTTTCTGGCATCATTAGTAGGCAGGGCTTGAGCTTCAGCCCATTTTTAAACGTAATCAACTGCTACCAAGATGTAACGATTGCCAAATGACACCAGGAATGGCCCCATGAAATCAATACCCCATATATCAAATACCTCACATACTTGAAATGGTTTCTAAGGCATCTCATCCTGTTGAGATATTGGTTGCTCTTTGACATGCATCACAGGTGCGTACCATGTTGTGAGCATCTTTGAAGATCGTGGGCCAGTAAAATTCAGAGTCAAATACTTTCTTGGCTGTTATAATTGCTCCATGGTGTCCTCCAGTGGGTCCTTCATGACACTGCCTTAGGATTTATTCTACTTGACTTACGTATACGCATCTTCGAATGAGTTGGTCTCCACCGATTCTGAACAGATACGGGTCTTCCTAATAGTAATGTTTGATATCAGTAAAGAATTTCTTCTTTCGCTGATAAGTTATTCCCTTGAGAAGGATTCCGCTTGCTAAGTAATTTGCAAAATCGATGAACCAAGGATGTTCATCGATTGAGGATTGAATGTGCATAAGGAATTCGTGAGTAAAATTGTCGTTTATTGTGGCTTCCTCAGTTTGTGAAGGACTTGAATCCTCAAGACGCGAGAGATGATCAGCCGCTAGATTTTCTGCTCCTTCCTTATCACGAATTTCGATGTCAAATTCTTGAAGCAAAAGAATCCAACGAATCAATCTCGGCTTTGCATCTTGTTTGTTGAACATAACGAAGGGTTGCATGATCGGTGTAAACAATTGTTTTTGAAAGGATTAGATACGAGCGGAATTTGTCAAATGCGAAAACTACCGCAAGAAGTTCTTTTTCGGTGGTGGTGTAGTTTTTTTGTGCGTCGTTTAGGGTTTTGCTGAATTGGGTGAAATTGCTTGTCTTTCCTCTGTCCTAATACGGCCCCTACCGGGAAATCGCTTGCGTCACACATGAGTTCAAATGGTAGCGTCCAATCTGGGGAAACCATGATTGGAGTGGTTACCGGTCTCTCCTTAAGCAATTTGAATGCACTAATGCATTCGTCAGAAAATACGAATTGAGCGTCTTTCTCAAGAAGTTGAGTCATTCGTCGAGCGATTTTTGAGAAATCTTTGATAAAACGATGGTAGAATCCTGCATGACCTAGCAAACTTCTGATATCTTTCACGGTTGTGGGATGTGGAAGTTTAGAAATAGTGTCGACTTTGGCTTGATCGACTTCAAGCCCTGCTCAATAGATTTTGTGTCCCAACACTATCCCTTCCGTAACCATGAAGTGGCATTTTTCCCAATTTAAAACAAGGTTAGAATCTTCACATCTAACCAGCATCTTTTCCAGATTTTCAAGACACTGCTCGAATGAGTTTCCAAAAATGGAGAAATCATCCATGAAAACTTCCATTGAGTGTTCAATCATGTCATGAAAAATTGCTACCATTCATCTTTGAAATGTAGCAGGAGCATTACACAATCCAAAGGGCATTCGCCGATAAGCAAATGTGCCATATGGACAGGTTAATGTCGTCTTCTATTGATCTTCGGGAGCAATAGGAATTTGAAAATAACCTGAGAAACCGTCCAGGAAAGAATAGAACATTTTTCCAAATAATCTCTCAAGCATTTGGTCGATGAAAGGAAGAGGGAAGTGATCTTTCCTTGTGGCGTCATAGAGTTTGCGATAGTCTATGCAAACTCTCCATCATGTAACCATACGAGTGGGAATAAGCTCATTCTTCTCATTAGTTACAACAGTCATTCCTCCTTTCTTTAGAACAACTTGGACGGGACTGACCCAAGGCGAATCAGAAATAGGGTAAATCAAACCGGCATCAAGCAATTTGATTACTTCTTTCTTCACCACCTCTTGCATGCTCGGGTTTAAACGTCTTTGAGGTTGAATGACGGATTTGAAGTTCTCCTCGATCAATATTTTATGAGTGCAAAAGGATGGATTGATTCCCTTGATGTCCATGATTTTCCATGAATTGCTCATTTGTGTTCCTTAAGCACATTGAGCAACTTGTTCTTCACATCAATTGATAAGGCGGATGAGATTATGACTGGAAGTTGAGATGTGTTTTCAAGAAAAGCGTATTCGAGATGAGATGGAAATTCTTTGAGCTCTAAAACTGGAGGGTCTTTGATAGAAGGTTTGGCTTTCGGTTCTAAATCTTGCTCAATGATCTCAAATGCTTCTTGATGAAATGATGTTTTATCAACTTCAAGTTCTGGAATGATATGGTTCTCACAGATGGGTTCGGTGATTTGGACCTCTATTAATTGAGTGTTGCAAGCTTCACTTTGAAGAGTTTTCTTCAAATGACAGCTTATGATCGAATCGCAAGCATCAACGTAATAGAGTGAGTCATCATGATGTTGAGGGTGTTTCATGGATTGGCCTATATCGAAAGTTACTTCATCCTCGTCTACTCTCAGCATGCGTTTGCCTGTACAAACATCAATGAGGGCTCGAGCAGTCACTAAGAAAGGTCGACCTAGGATAAGAGGAACATTTTTGTCCTCATCCATGTCAAGGATCAGAAAATCAACGGGAAATACGAATTTGTCGATTTTAACTAAGAGATTTTCAACGATGCCCCTTGGATATTTGACAAAACGGTTAGCTAACTGGATGCTCATACGGCTAGGTCTAGGTTCACCTAGGTTTAATTTTTCAAAACCGCATAAGGCATAAGGTTAATGCTTGCACCTAAATCAGCTAACGCGTAACTGACAGAAAGATTTCCTATTAGAAAAGGTATGGTGAAACTTCCTGGATCAGTCATCTTTTGAGGTAGTTTGTTTTGAAGAACTGCAGAGCATTCCTCATTCAAAACTACGTGTGATAACTCTTACAGTTTCTTTTTGTTTGACAAGACACCTTTTAGAAACTTAGGGTAGTTTGGCATTTGTGCTAAGGCCTCCACCAAGGGCAGATTGATGTGGAGTTGCTTGAACAACCCAACGAATTTGCCATATTGTGCCTCCATTCTTTGTTATCTCAAACGACCTGGATATGGAGGTGGTGGAACATAGGGTGGTGGTGGAACGTATTTCTTGGCTAGTTCTTCTATAACAACAAGTTGCTTCTGCTTATCACTCGCATTACTTGGAGTTTCACTTTCTACTTCTTCAAAGATGGGTTGTAATGCGGGTGCATCACCTTGAGTGGTTTTGCCACTCCTGGTGGTGATGGCTTTGACTTGAGCATTAGGGTTTGTCACAGTGTTGCTGGGCAAAGCTCTTTGAGGTCTTTTAGAGAGTTGTTGTGCTATCTGACCTACTTGGTGCTCTGTGGTTTGCAATGATGCTTTGTTGCTTTTGATGTCAGCTTTGTTTCTTTGGAACCTCTCCTCATTTCTTCGATCAGATTTCCGGATGTACTCATCTGTGGCTTGTGTGGTTAACAACAACTTTTGCAATAAGTCTTCCATTGATGATGCTCCACGGTCTTGGTTACTACTGCTTTGACCTTGGTATGGTGGTTTCTATTGTTTGTAAGGTGGCTTCGGTTGAATCTAGATGAT